>CM034360.1:36581254-36977979 GCA_019925275.1 Mytilus edulis
TATATCAAAATTATAGAAAACTTTATCAGCTCTAACTCAAAATATGGACAATTTTATGTGAAGGGGGGCTTGAAATCTTTTGACAGCTTCCGAAATGCTAATTTTTGACCTTTTTCAACTGGACCAAATCACTACTTTACATTATAATTCATGAATCAAATTTTTTTACAGTTTAATTTTATCCCCCTTCTTGCTACTTGAGGCATAAAACATAAATAAATAAATTTGGAAGGGGTATAAAAACTAGAGGCTCTAAAGAGCCTGTGTCGCTCACCTTGGTCTATGTGCATATTAAACAAAGGACACAGATGGATTCATGACAAAATTGTGTTTTGCTGACAGTGATGTGTTTGTAGATCTTACTTTAATGAACATTCTTGGTACTTAGAATTTTCTCTATCTATAATAAACTTGGACCTTTAGATACAGTGAAAAATATTTTGTAAAAATTTACAAAAATTTACCAAATTAGTGAAAATTGTTAAAAATTGAATAAAATGGGCAACAACTCCTTAAGGGGTTAACTGACGATTTTGGTCATGTTGACTTATTTCTAGATCTTACTTAGCTGAACATTATTGCTATTTACAAGTTATCTCTATCTATAACAATATTCAAGATAATAACCAAAAACAGCAAAATTTCCTTAAAATTACTAATTCAGGGGCAGCAACCCAACAACAGGTTATCCGATTTATCTGAAAATTTCAGGGCAGATAGATCTTGACCTGTTACACAAATTTACCCCATGTCAGATTTGCTCTAAATGCTTTGGTTTTTGAGTTATAAGCCCAAAACTGCATTTTACCCCTATGTTCTATTTTTAGCCATGGCAGCCATCTTGGATGGTTGGCCGGGTCATCGGACACATTTTTTAAACAAGATACCCCAATGATGATTTTGGCCAAGTTTGGTGTAATTTGGCCAAGTAGTTTCAGAGGAGAAGATGTAAAAGATTACTAAGATTAACGAAAAATGGTTAAAAATTGACTATTAAGGGCAATAACTCCTAAAGGGGTCAACTGACCATTTCGGTCATGTTGACTTATTTGTAAATCTTTTTTTGCTGAACATTATTGCTGTTTACAGTTTATCTCTATCTATAATAATATTCAAGATAATAACCAAAAACAGCAAAATTTCATTAAAATTACTTATTCTGGGGCAGCAACCCAAAACCGGGTTGTCCAATTCATCTGAAAATTTCAGGGCAGGTAGATCTTGACCTGATAAACAAATTTACCTCATGTCAGATTTACTCTAAATGCTTTGGTTTTTGAGTTATAAGCCAAAAACTGCATTTTACCCAAGGTTCTATTTTTAGCCATGGCGGCCATCTTGATTGGATGGCTGGGTCACTGGACACATTTTTCAAACTACATACCCCAAAGATGGTTGTGGCCAAGTTTGGATTGATTTGGCCAAGTAGTTTCAGAGGAGAAGATTTTTGTAAAAGATTACTAAGATTTACGAAAAATGGTTAAAAATTGACTATAAAGGGCAATAACTCCTAAAGGGGTCAACTGACCATTTCGGTCATGTTGACTTATTTGTAAATATTACTTTGCTGAACATTATTGCTGTTTACAGTTTATCTCTATCTATAATAATATTCAAGATAATAACCAAAAACAGCAAAATTTCCTTAAAATTAATAATTCAGGGGCAGCAACCCAACAACAGGTTATCCGATTTATCTGAAAATTTCAGGGCAGATAGATCTTGACCTGTTACACAAGTTTACCCAATGTCAGATTTGCTCTAAATGCTTTGGTTTTTGAGTTATAAGCCAAAAACTGCATTTTACCCCTATGTTCTATGTTTAGCCATGGCGGCCATCTTGGATGGTTGGCCGGGTCACCGGACACATTTTTTAAACAAAATACCCCAATGATGATTTTGGCCAAGTTTGGTGTAATTTGGCCCAGTAGTTTCAGAGGAGAAGATTTTTGTAAAAGTTAACGACGCCGGACGACGACGGACGACAGACGACGGACGACGGACGCCAAGTGATGGGAAAAGCTCACTTGGCCCTTTGGGCCAGGTGAGCTAAAAAATTGACAAGTAACACACTGTCCACAGTAGGGACTATATTCGTGGACAACAAAAATCAAGGACGATAACTGTGTACTCGGACCTAATACACCATTCTGTCTCTCATGACCTCTTGTGGACAGAAACCGGTCAGGCTATAAAACATCACCCGGTGCTGTTTATTATGTGTATTACTATATTCTTATGCTTTAACTTGTTGCTTAAATCAATGTCATTAAAATATTGATTGATAGTTAATTTACAATCATTCCAAATGTGATAATTTTTTTATTTATATAATTATTTTTTCTTTTACAATAAATTTCTGGCTCAAGTTATATTTCTAATTCAAAATTTTCTATATTTTTAGAACCCCATGGTAGCCAACGTGATGCATTTACAGCCTCAATTACTAAAAATACAAACTTAGCAGCAAATGAAGTGATAAAATTCGACAAGGTCTGGCTAAATACAGGAAAAATTTATGATTCTTCAACTGGTGTTTTTACTGTGAAAAAGACAGGTTTATATCTTGTATCGAGCTCAGTAATGGCAGGTGGTAGTCAATATCTGCATTGCCATTTATGGAAGAATAATGAGAGCACTGTTGGTGCATATGGATTAAAGTTCTCCCAAGGTTCTTTGAATGCTGTAATGGAACTAAAGAGGGGAGATAAGTTAACAATCTGCCATGATGGTCATAATGGTACTGAGAAAATGTTTGGTAGACACTGGTCCATGTTTTCTGCTTACATTATTTCTGAATAAAGTATACTGAATCATATCTGACTGTTTTTTTATGCAATAATATAAGACATAACTGTATCCCTGATTTGTCATTACATGTACAATTCTTAATACAGGTCCAATAATTGAGCTATACAACAAAAAGTCAGGTAATACAAATTCACCATTAACTGATAAGAGATTACTGTAGATTCATTTATTTTCGTGGATACCAACTTTTGTGGATTACGAAAAACTTGCATGTTTGTGGATATTAAATTTCATGGTTTTGCTGAAGTCTGCATATAAGCCTATGGGAAATTTGATATTCGTTGAACCTTTAATTTCGTGGTTCACTTGTACCCATGAAAGCAACAAAAATTGGTATCCAATGAATAATAATGAATCTACAGTATTGCATGATAATAAATGGAAGGTTGGTAACATATAAAACCACTCTAATCACACCACTATATAAAAATAAGGAGATGTGGTGTAAAAACCAACCACCAAAAGACTTCAAAATTAGAAATCAAAATTTATCTACTTATGATTTTTACAAGTTATTTAATGAGTTGGTGTTAATAATATTTGAGAGCTTATCGACTGTTGAAATCCTTTGACATCAAGATTCCCATTTTTGTTTATCTTTTATTTGTGCGTGGTTGTGTCATAGTCATTTGTCCTACATATCTTTATATTTCTTTCATTCAAACTTCAACACTTTCTGATGATCAACAAGAACAAATATTTATCACAACAAAGCTTATCACAATAGAGTATAGAATATATCGCATAGATTTCATTGTAAAGTAAAAAGGCAATCGGTCAATATTTTTACTGATCTTCTTTCATAAATATTATACATAAAAGGCAGAGCATTTCCAATGTGTTAAAACTATTGCATCTAAGGAAATATTGCATTCTACAATATTACCTTAAAGTTGGGTACTCACCAGAGAGGATTTTACTACAATGATTTTTGCATTTAGCAAACGAGAGATACCGGGTAAACAAGATGCTAGAAATTAACATTTCGTCTTCACTGGGGTCTCATTGGGGTCTAAGCGTGACACGGGATTGCCGATTTTTTGTAAGCGTGACACGTGAAAGTCAAATTATTGTGTCGGGAAAACGGGAAATGAGGTCTAGCGGGACTTGGGAAATGACAAAAAAATGAGAATTGCTTACGTACATAGTGTAAGCGGGATACGGGAATCGGACAAAACAGTAAGCAGGATCCGGGATCCGAACCCCCCAATGAGACCCCCACTGCAGACATCAGAGCTGCAGTAGATTGATGAACCATTTGAACTGTATTATAAAAATTTAAATGCACTATTACTGAGGAATACTATCCCTTGAAGTATTCACAAGCTTGTGCAGCAGAAGCAAAAGTAACTCAGTAAGCAACCATAATATAACTTCTTGTTACCTTTCTTGAAGCACCTTAAGCTTAAACCTGGTGGCCACTCTCAGTAATTCTAATAGGAAGACATCATCTGTTTTTATATCAATTTCATCTGTATATACCCACTTCATCAATGCATTGGCTACTTCATACTTGATATCTGAAATTTTTTTAAAAGCATTGTAAGTTACAATAGACAACTTTCAAGTTTAATGCATTTCCATCAAAAACTTTGGTTTTAGCGAACAACATTTGTGCGTTTAGGGGCATCGTCACTTCTGTTCCAATGTGGAGCGAGTGGTTCAAAAACGATAATACTATATTGCACGAATTATAAGGCAAATTTAAATCTCATAATTGACAATCAGCACTGCTGTCATTAAGGAATTGTGATTAAGTACCTACAGAACAGACATTATTTCTAGGTTATGTGCACAATGACGATCACTAAGATGCTTGATGAACGTTAATAGTGCAGGGATACAGGCGATCCCCTCTATCTGGTAAATATTGTCACTAAGGCGCGCATAATTGACAAGTTCTTTTTCCGGTGACAGACAAACTTGAAAGTGGTCTATTATGTCTGTTTAAAAGTATTGTAAGTCCCAATTGTATGTATTTAAAAGTATTGTAAGTCCCAATTGTATGTATTTAAAAGTATTGTAAGTCACAACTATTAGTTTAACCAAAAAGTATATTCCTGTTTTTTCTAAATGACAAAAAAAATACTATTTATGATGAATAGTTACAAGAAAAGCTGGTTTATTTTTACCATTTAGAGAAAAAAAAAATTTATCTAAAGTACAACATATAAAATCAGTACTCTAGATATATCTGCATTCCAATTTTAATTTGACTTTTCTAAAATTCAGTTTCTAAGTTTCAATTATAGTAATTCATAAATTGGGATATTTCTGCTGCAGTTGTATATTGATTTCTTTGTTGCATAAGATGATCATTAGCGTCCCAATATTTAACATGCTAAAACAAAAACATTCACCAAAAGATAAATGCAAGATTTATGTAGGATTGGATATCACAAACGTAGTTTTGGCCAGGAAATTCACATCTGACCACTTTTCTTGAGCTTGGATTTTTCCTCAGGTCTCGGGATCTTGCCTATAAGTCGGTACCCCTCACTGGATTTTGAATTTTTCTCCCAAACTTCAGATTTATAAGCGAGTGCCTATGGTAATTAAAAAAATAATTCTTCTTATAATGCACAATTCCTTATCATAAGCAGGAATCATAGAATAATACTTTGCCTCCTTACCCGTTAAATCCAGTTCTTTGACAGAAGATAGATCAGGCAGACCCCAGTAGTCACTCCTAGCTGCTAAGACAAACCTGTGACCATATATCTGTTGTGAACCTTGCAAGTGAATGGTTATGTCACTGTAAAAGAAATATATACTGTGGTCAGTCTGTACTAAAAACTTTTCTGAATACAAGATTAATATTCAACATTTTAAAATGTGTTTAAACAAACTTTTGCAAAAACTTACATGTACTAGTCCGAATAAAATTTTTACTAGGTTTAGGCAGCGAATTAGTGGCTTATTGTGCCATTTGGATTCTGTGAATTTAATTTGCCATTACAAATATAACAGATAAAAAATCGACCAGTAGTTGTCATTGATGTGGTCTGTCATAATTGTTTTGCATAAGTGTAAATTTTCATTATCTTAAATCAGGATGTTGGTTTTCTTTTTCTAATCGACATAGGGACTTCACTACATTCAGATATATAGCTTGTCAATTGTTTACGTGCATTTAAAAAATGTATACCCCTACTATCCACTAGTCTAGTCCCTATGTTTCTAATAGACTTGCACTAAGTAATCTCTTATAGCTAATACAGTTATGCTTATGTTCAAACTTTTAATTTCATATTAATGTGACTGTCTCATGCTCTTATTTTGCAAACATAGCGCAGACAGAAGTGCAAATAATAGTGGTAGTTACACAATAAGATATAATAAGGATAAATATGTACTACCAGTAGTTCTTTTATTAATATTTATGGTAAAATTCTAAATTAATTCTTTATACTATTTGAAACTGTAAGCATTTTGGTTAGGAATATCAGTAACATACATTGTGTTGACATGATTGCATACCTGTAGAGTTCTTTATTGAACAGTTCAGCAACTGTTTTCAATAATCTAGCTACAAAATTGTCATCTGATCCTGACTGACCAGAACTAGCAACAGCAATCTGGTATTTCTTCTCTACCTGAGCCAATCGATTTTGTAGCTTAACATATTCCTCTCGAAGTAAACTCAGATGATTCTGTAGTTTAACTACCTCTCCTACAAATAAACAAAAATTTCAACATTAAAAATATGCACATCATGACATGTAACAGTTCTAACATTGAATCCAGTTGTTTCTCACATTAATTGCAATCAAATATTGGTAACAGTACCTACATGTGCATGTTATAAAATATTGCATTGAATATGTGACCATGAATCTGGCAACAATCCAAATCCAGGATGTTCATGTATGTAAAAAAAAATACAGTGCTCAAACTTATAAATAACAATTTGAAAGTCAAATGGGTCGTTGTAAAAATCACTACATCCTTATTTTTAAACTCAAGGGACAAAACATGTTTTTTATTTTTAGATACATGTAACACAATATTGAAAGAAAGTTATCATTGTCAACACTAATCGCAGGCTCAACAAAAATGAGGAAAAATTTAATTAAAATACTCCTCTCTATACTATTCTTTTATTGTAAGAAGCTTCTGTCCAAGTTTGGTAAAATTCAAGGATAATTTATGAATCTAATAAATGTTTTAAAAACTTTAACTGCAGACAATATGTAACTGGAAGAAAAACTAGGTCAATTTATGAATAAAATACAAAAAGACAAGAACAAAATATTGACACAATTTCCTTCTAGATACTAGCTTTTGATCCTAAACAACCTTCTGTCCAAGTTTGGTACAAATCCAGGATAGTTTGAGAAAGTTATCAACATTTTAAAAACTTTAGCCACAGAGTGAATGTAATGTTTCCTGGCAGAAAAAAACTAAGTCCATTTATTAGTAAAATACGGAAAAAATGTAATTGTTCTGGGCTCAATTTTTCCTCTGTGATTAAAAGTTAATGCAATGAAAAAATGAAGATTTTTTCTTTTTTTGTTAAACTTGAACATATGAAGAACACTTCGTAAATGTAAAATGATTTGCTATAAAATCTTGTGACCTCAGCTACTGCCGAGATCAGTCTGGTTATATGTAAAAGCATTGTTATAATGTATGATGTAAGTGACCAGTAAGTATAGAAAGTCCCTGCATGATAAGAACATGAAATAAATGTCTATGTAGCATTATTTTTTTTTCAAAGATCAGCTGTTTTGCATGTAAGCCTATGGAGTAGTCAATTACAAGACTGCAACCTTTATCTTGTTTTCTGAAGATGTGTTTTAGAGGGTTTTTTTCCTATTTCTTCTTTTTTTTTTACTTTTCATGGCAAAATGTATATACATATGTACTCTATCTTAGAATTGGTAAAACATGATTCATAAACTCATGGTCAGTATTACGAGATTACCTGTTATTATCTATGATTATCAGATCGTCAATAATTATCACATGTAATCAAAGTATTTAACATAATTGATAGATCTAACTAAGTGAAGGTTATTGTATATGTATTATAAGCCTTTGTCGTAATTCATAAATCAATAATAAACATGTTAGATATTTGGGCAAGGCAGTCAAATTATGTGAAACCAGCTAAATGTTGTCAGTGTACATGTTTTTACAAGAGGGCACAATATGGCACAATCTGAAGATGTAGTATGCAGTGCACTCTGTTTAACTTATGTCTGATCCATATATAGTGATGTATAACCGTGGTCTCCGACCTGTAGCCGTAGGTGAAATTTTCAAATTATATGGGAGTGGAAATTTTGTTATAATTTTTCAATGCATTGTCCGTAAGCACTACAAAGTGCCCATTGTGAGAATTAAAATTGTAATCTACCGCAGCTAACATGATTTAGCAATTCAATTTTCTAAGAAACGGTAAACTTTGCATTAATTAAGATACTTTTGATTAAAAATAAAATTTATGCACCTTCTGCCATTTTGTCCAAAAGATCATGTGACCTAAGCACGCCTCTTATATTTGCCATTTCTTCAGAGAAAAGCTCCAAATGTTTCGAATGCTTAGAGGTATATCTATAATAATGTCATTACATTTCCGACCCCAAATTTTTTTATTGTGAAGTTTCTTTATTTTTTTTTTATAATAATTTATTAATTAATGAGTTTAAAACTTAACCTTTCTTCACAAAAAAAGGATTTGTAATTCTTTGGCCGTATGACAGAACCGGTGTACTTAATTTTCAAAACTATTTCCGGCAGAAATAGTTTGAAATAAATACTACATGGAAGTTCATTAACATCCGTGACAATTATGCCTTCACTATGATCTACATTCAAAGCCGTGCACTCCACCAATACTCAAATAGACTAGTTTCGCCTTAATAACATTTATAAAAGTTTCGTCAATAGGATTTATAGCCTGACAGAGGTAAATATTCATATGGGCACTACTTACAGACTTGTTATTGTACTGTTACGAATCACAGTTTCGACCAAACTCAACAGACCCGGCTAAATTGCATTTAATGGTTAAATTCGACAACACGTACCGTAATCTTGATGATATATTTTCGTTGAATAATCAGGACTTTTCTAAACATTCTGTCGAAATTTACCTAAAGGATCGAAATTACTTTAAATAAATCAAATATAAACAGTCCTTTCCTAGATCTCAGTAGATATTTCGGTTTTATCAGGGAAAATCCACACTGAAATTTACGACAATAGAGGCGGTTTTTCGTTCCGTATTGTTAATTTTCCCTTTTTTATATAGTATAATGTTCCTTTGGCACTATCTTCTGGTGTTCAAAGTTTTATTTCACAACTCGCTTGCTGTGTCCGTGTCTGTTGTAACCTTTTTTTTAATTTTAACAAACCGGCGTTATCTATATGTATATAACTATTTCTTGTAAGTTAGTAAGACAGTGAGTTCGTTACCACACATTACTTCAAACCTTTACTTAATTCTTCCATAGATGTAAAAAAAAAAATGGTTTTGAATTTTGGTTGTTAACTTATTTCAAACGCCGTGACGTGATAGAACATAATCATTTTTTCAGAGATGTTGTTTATTGTGGCTGGAAATTTAGAAACGATCCTGATAAACTTATATCGATCCATAAATAAACTCATTTTAAAAAGCTACCAATAAATGGTGGATTACGTAGCTTTGTATAAAGACTAAATGGTAATTTCTGTGCTTGTTCGCTTACGACGTTTTGTTGCTACATGTAGCAAATGAAGCATTGTGTTAAAAATAAGTCCTAGATATGAATAAGAATTAGGAATTTCAATAAACTGTTTAATAGTTGAAACAGGAGCTCGCTTATTAAGTTAAATGGCCATTTCGTGAAAAAATCTGCCCGGGTTGCAGATTGATTTGCTGCAACTCATACAAAGTCTTCATCCGTGATGAAAAGTAAGATATACCAGATATACCAACTGAAACTGTGCTAAGAAGTTACATTTTCTCCTTGTCGGTATCTATGCACGTTTTTACAATAAAGTCTATCGACAGATTGTAGTTATTCCTATAGGCACCAGTTGTACCCATTTAATAGAAGATTTATTACTGTATTGTTAAGTACATATAGCCAAACTCATTTAAGATCTGTTTAATTTGCCAATATTTACGTTGTGTAGATTTCACAGCTCGTTGGCTATGCCCGTGTCTGTAGTTATAGTTTAGAATTCAATGAACGTTATTTAATCTCAACTGGTAAAATAGTAACTCAGGGAAGGGGAAAACAAGGAATAAGCTGATATTATTTACGATTTTCCCCATTATGAAGAAGAACAAAAGAAACCTGCTTTTCATATCAACAAGAAGATATTCCCCAATACAACCACCATCGATCCAGTAATTGTGATTACAATGAACAAGTTGGGATCGCGCACTAGCACTGTACTGATATCAAACTCTATACATGTATATCCAACATTCGGTTATGTGAAATATACTTAATCAAATAACCTATCACTGCATGAAATTCGAAATATCTCTAGTCGCGTATGACGATAGTTGCTGAACCAAACATTTGGATTCATAACTCCCAAAGATATAGAGGTTACATCTTTATATTGCAAAAGCGAATCGCTGAATCGCTAAAAAAACCTGCTGTATTACAAGAAAAAAAAAGGTTTGTCAAGAGTTTTAAGTCCCAATTTAGACTAGATTAAGTAGATTTTATATTTTTAACCGTATTTGGAACAACTTTTTGGAATTTTGGATCCTCAATGCTCTTCAACTTTGTACTTGTTTGGCTTTATAAATATTTTGATATGCATGAGAGTCACTGATGAGTCTTGTGTAGACGAAACGCGCGTCTGGCGTACTAAATTATAATCCTGGTACCATTTAAAACTATTTTATAAGAACATCTAAAACTATATAGTGATTTTCGGTACGCTGAAACATTGGAGATATATTTGAACATGGAGCACTGTCAACATGTTCAAATATCCGTTTTGATGATGAATTTTCGGTGAGACATGTTACTTAATGTGAAAATTATAAAATCATTTATATTTCGTCTTGAAATGGTAAGACAATATATTCCAACTGAAATAATGTATTTTCTGCTATAAAGTGTCGTTTAGCTGCATGAAATCACATGAATGTGCAACAACCAATATTAGAGATAAACACGAACGAGGTTAAATTCGAAAAATTGTAGTCGAACGTATTGATTCATTGTTTACTTTCTTTTTTGTTAATATAGTGTTGTTTTTTTGACGGACCTTTTTAGAGTCACTTATGATTTATTTCCCATAGTGTGTAGACTGCAAACAAAATCGACTGCAATATGGTATATATGCCCTCATCAGTTGTTTGATATTATTTGTTGGCTGTTAATATATCTTTTTTGTTTATGCTTTCAGCTTTTTGAAAGTTTTTACACGAGGAATTTGACCATAGGACTTGCATTTAATAAACAACATTAGTAGCAATATAAAAGGACATTTGATGAGGAACAGAATCAAACGAATTAACGTCCTGGAATGGTCGAGGCCTTCTCAGTTCTGCTGATAAATGTTGATCTACAATATAATTTTAGTTTAAGTAGTTAATTTAACGGGTATACTTCTGATTCTCACTATTTGTTCTTCCAAGTATTTTTGTCGTATTTCTTTTTCGTTAATTGTTTGTTATATTGTATATAAAACTGCGGGATTCTCTTTTGAGATTTCCCCATATTTTGTCATGCTTTTGTAGCTGGTATAAGGTTTTGCTCATTGTTGAAGGTCGATGACCTTTAAGTTATTTACCTCCTCGTTCTCTGGTCACCAGGGAGTAGTTGTCTCATTCTTTTTATGTGTTATTTTTAATCAATAATGAACAGCTAGCAGTTTAAATTAATGATATCAGTGTCTAAAGCTTCTTTTTTTTTGGAATCAGTTGATTTTGGAGTGTATGTGTTCCTTTTTCGTGATTTTTTTTAATGTTATTCGTAAAAAAAACTTCACGTTGCAAATAGGACATGAAATTTGAAGACGAGAACTAATTAACAATACAGTACAGTGTCAGTAGGTGCTGGGAAAAGTAAAATAACAAAAATACCGAATTCCGAGGAAGATCATCTAAACGGAAAGCCTTCTAAGACAAAATCAAAAGTTCAAACACTTCAAACGAATGGATAACAAAAGATACATATTCCTTTATTGGTATACAGACACTTTCTTAGTGGATTAAACCTGGTTTTATAGCTAGCAAACCTCTCACTTGTATGACAGTCACACAAAATTCCATTACATTGACAACGATGCCTGATGTGTGAACAAAACTGACAGACATAATAGATTAAAATGTAAAATAAGACAGAATATCAGTCAACATTGTGTTAAAATTGGAGCGTCGACCAAGATGGAAAGCGAAAAAAATGTGGACTACCTCAAGCAATTGACTGAGGGCA
This sequence comes from Mytilus edulis, assembly GCA_019925275.1. Lineage (NCBI taxonomy): Eukaryota > Metazoa > Mollusca > Bivalvia > Mytilida > Mytilidae > Mytilus > Mytilus edulis. Next base: position 36,593,464 of record CM034360.1, read on the forward strand.
TGTTTGATAGCGACTATTGAAATGCCATGAGGGGAATGACACGCTTTTGTGATGTGGGATATAGAGGGTAAAAAGGGGGGTTGTAGAATACATGGATTAGAAGTGGGAAGTGCCTTCAAGTGGGAGAAATAGCGGGATTTGGTTGTGTCCCTTCCCTCTGGCATATTTTTTACGATAAAACGTTAACGGCGTATAACTAAACTTCCTTGAATTATTGAAATAAAAATAAGCTCCATTCTAAAATGTTTTAATCACAGTGGTACACAAGTGTAAAAGTCGTGTTTGTTTTTGGTATCCAGCTTTACTCTATAAAGCTGTACATCATAACATAATAAAATCAATGAAAATGCAAAACTGTTCAAGACATTAGAAAATCATTTTGTCTACATATTTCATTTCAATCCAAAGACACTCAATGATAATCGACAATATATCACATGTATAACAACTTTTCATAAGCACTAAAACACAACATAATGGTACTTATTTCGTCAATGTCACCAAAACCGATTTTTTTCATGAAGTTGGTTCATCGTCTGAAGAATCGGGAGGACCTGGACTGAATCTAACTGATTTAATCAGCGTTTCTTTCACGTTATTTATAGGGAGACTACATAGTATTTTTCCATCAACGATTTGTGTGACGTTCTCTGATCCCTCGATCACATTATCGAGTTCATCTCCATCCAAATCGACTTCACGCAATTTCCTCTGAACTTTCCTAATATTCTTCTTTTCAGCCCATGTTAATGGCTTTGTTCCTCGAGATCCTTGGTACGAATCTTCATATACAATAGGTAGACTAAGGGAATGTGAACTATCGAATTCCTTCGGGAGATCTTTAGCGTTTGGGTCTTTTGCTTCGACAAGGAGTTCTGGAAACTGCTCTTGGAATTTGTCCAAATGTTCGTTAGAATGGTCAATTTTAAGAGCATCAACGAGAACGCCAGAACTTGAGTCTAAATTGGAATCTTTTATATTAACTGGACTTATCTTCTTAAGTGAACTTGCTTTCATATCTTTCTCAGAGCAACCTTGCTTTTGTGGTGTCTTCAAGGTTTGTGCAAATTTTTGACAGTCATTTTTGCTCTCTTGTTTTTCAGGGCTTCCCATCTGCTTCAGTGTTTCTATTATTTCTTGTTCGTCTGAAGAGACGTTCCTAGAATCTGTGTTTTCTACATCGTTAAATAACGAACAAATATAGTTAAGTGTCATATTTGCTACCATCTTTGAAGTGCATGTCAAACTTTCGGAAATTTGGTGGACAGCCTCCGCTTCGCAATTGGCTTTTTCAGCCAACGACGTACAATACCTTGCTCGAAGTTCAGCATCATTGGCTTGAATGCGTGCATAATGTGCTAACGAGGTTATGTTCATAACCTCATCAAAGAGTACTTTCACGTAATCATCTGTATTATTCACGTTGCCAGATTTCGCCATGACTGTCAAACGTTTTGTTTACATCACCATTGTTTATTACAAGCGTCAATATGACGTTACATTATCTGTGACGTCACTGGATTGATTGAGTTTGAATTTACAGGTGCTTGCTCAACTTCCGAAGCAAGGTTGACGGCTTTCCGGACTTTTGATCGCCGAGTTTGTGAGCTTCCGTCCTTGTATGATCTTGCTTGGAAGTTGGTGCTTGCCAGATAAAGGTTAACAGGGAAATGTTAGTTTAAGTCTTATGTAGACGAAACGCGCGTCTGCCGTACTAAATTATAATCTTGTACTTTTGATAATATTAAGATAACTGATTTTGGAATGTCGAATATATCAGACAACTTCGAGTTCGATGCATTTCCGTCAAAAACTCTGGTTTTAGTGAACGTCATTTGTGCGTTTAGGGGCGTCGTCACCTCCGTCCCAACGTTGAGCGAGTGGTTGGAAAACTATAATTCTATATTGTACGAATTATTCGGCAAATTGAATTCTCAAAATGACAATCAGCATTGCTGTCATAAGGAATTGTCATTAAGTACCTACAGAACAACCATTATTCTTGTTTATCCTGCACGATGACGATCACTAAGACGCTTGATGAACGTAAATAGTGCAGGGATACAGGCGACCCCCTTTATCTGGTAAATGACGTCATAAAGGCGCGTATAATTGACGAGTTTTTTCCGGTGACGGATGAACTCGAAAGTGTCAGAGTAATATAGGACTAATATACCGGTCTCAAGGAGTAGTAATTTACATGTAAAACTGTCTCCCAGGGCATACGATACAGTATAACGGGAGATAATAGTAATCACAGGCATCAGGATTATAAGAGAGCTACCATTTGATTTTTATGAGGGGATATGATGAAATTTGAAAAAATAGGCAGGACAGGAGTTTGAGTAAAAAAAAAGGCAGGATGAGACACTTGCAAAAAAAAAGTCAGGACGACAATTTAGGTAAAAAAAAGTCAGGATAAACTAAAAAAAAAAAAAAAAGCAGGACCGAACAGAGTGAAAATTTTTTTCATCCTACCCCTCCCCCCCCCCCCCCCCCCCCCCCATTAAAAATCAAATGGTAGCTCCCTAATTAAGTACGCCAGACGCGCGTTTCGTCTACATAAGACTCATCAGTGACGCTCATGTCAAAATATTTATAAAGCCAAACAAGTACAAAGTTGACTGAGAGCATTGAGGATCCAAAATTCCAAAAACGGTTGTGCCAAATATGGCTAAGGTAATCTATGCCGGGATAAGAATATCCTTAGTTTTTCGAAAAATTCAAACGTTGATAAAGTAAAATGTTATTTTCACGACGTCAAACTCATGAAACTGTGAAATATTGGGAAAAGATGCATTTTTCGACTGTGTGTTTTTTTGTATGATTTGAACTGATTTAAATTGAAAACGAGCACGTACTCTTTTTAAAAATGTCATTAGGTTTGATTAAGTACATACAATATGAAGATTATTTGTAATAATTTTAACGAAAACATCAACGATTATTTTTTTTATTTGATAAATTTACCGCAAAAAGTGCCGTTTTTCCCTAGAATCCTGAAACTTTGTAAAAATTCAATATTTCAAAAGTATTGTACAAAAACGTACATATTTAAAAAAAAAAAAAAAAAAAAAGCATAATATTTATGCAAGGAAGAATTTCATAAAACTTTTACAAAAATTCGCTTGTCTTTTTATCTGTTGAAATATGAGGCTCTTAAATCAAATCAAAAACAAATCATATAATTTTATTGGTGTAAATTCCTATTCAGAAATGATAACAGCCGACATTTACAAAATACAAATACAAAAACAAACAAACAAGCAAACAAACAAAAAAAAAAAAAACACATATTTTCTCAATGATAAGAGATACATATTTTATATTTACATTGTGTGGAGGTGTTATTCGTACAATATTATCAATTCAAGCTGAATAGTAGAACTTTCTTTGCTTAAATTTTTCATCAATAATCATTTTTGCTTTTCAATATATATATTAGTGAGTGCCTTAAAAATGATATCTAAATGTTCTTTGTACAGATCTGACATATTTTCTTCAAAAATCAAATAAATGCATTTTACCCTAATAGTTTCCATTTTAGCCATGATTGCCAAGTTTCTTGGCGTACAAGGAAATATACATTTACTACAAAAGTTGTACTATAGATACTCTGAAAATCATTAGTAACAAATACATATATGACAGACAGAAATTTCGAAACAGGAGTTTCAAATGAGAAGATTTTTTAAAAGTTTAAAGCAGACTAGATGAACAAGTCAAGTTGTGAAAAATTGTCCTTCAAGGATAATCACTCCTAAAGGGGTAAATTGACAATTTTGGTCATATTAAAGTATTTGTAGATCTTACTTGACATGACGTTTTTGCTGTTTACAGTTTATCTTTATCTATGATAATATTCACGATAATAACCGAAAACTGTAAAATTTCTTAAAATCATCAATTTAGGGACAAAACCAAAAACCAGAAACACGACTTGGCTGATAATTTAAGGGAAAGTAGACCTTGACATAATAAATAATATATATATATATACTTTAAATTCTTGTCGGATAAGCTTAAAGTTTTGAGATATGAGTCAAAAACTGCATTTTACCCGAAGTTCTATTTTTAGCCATGGTGGCCATGTTTTTTGAGGAAACAGGAAAATAAAACACAACATTTATTCTAGATAACCTAAGAATCATTCATCTTAAGCTTAGTATTTGGTTCAGTTAGTTTCAGATGAGAAGATGTTACAGAAATGTACAAAATTTTCCTTAAAGGACAATAAATTCTTTAGGGTTCAATTGAAAATTTTGTTAATAAAATTGAGAAAGGAAATGGGGAATCTGTCAAAGCGACAACAACCCGACCATAGAGCAGACAACAGCGAAAGGCCACAATGGGTCTTCAATGTAGCGAGAAACTCCCGCAGCCAGAGTTCACTTTGAAGTTGTGTGTAGATCTTACTTGCCTTACTTCACTGAACAATTTTGCTGTTAACAGTTTAAATTTATCTTCAATGATATTTAATATGAAAACCAAAAACTGTAAAATTTCCAAAAAAATAATAATTTTGTGGCAGCAACCTGATAATCGGTCGTTGTGTTAGTCCGAAATTTTCATAGCTGATAAATCTTGACCTATTGACAGGTTTGCCTGTATGCTCTAAATGCTTTAGACGTTACGTGCGATGTTCGTACATGTAAGCGTAACACAACGTCGCGAATATTTCGTAACGTTCAAACCAAAACTTCGACTGAAACGCTGTTTTTTTAGCCAGTGCGACATTTTTGTAAGACTCCGCAAAATTGACGGTGCTTTTTAACTACTTATTGAAAATTGATGTATTTTAGAATTTTTGAAAAATTAAGAAAAATAACATTTTAAAAAATCATAAAATTCTACCATTATAAGAGCTCTGATAAGCAAACAATTGACGTAAATTTGAGTTGAGTTGGTTTTTACGTCAAAAAATGGCGGTGTGACAACCTTGTAAGCCTTTGAAAAATTGCTCATAAATTACCATATATCATTTTTCAGGATATTTGTCTTTAAATTCATAAAATTAAGCAAATTAACATTGATGTAGTAAATACAAATACAACTTTTTTCATTTTAGATAAATGTTTTTTGAATCTAAATTTCAATTTTTTTCCCCGTGGGACAGATTTGCCCTTGTAGTAAGGAACACTTTCTTTTCTATGACGTCATCATAACGTCATAAAAAATGCATAAAAGACTGGAGGAACCTTTCTGTTAAATCATGAAAAAAAAACGTTTTTCAAAATATTAAATAGTTTAGACGAAAATCATAGTTTAGTGGTTACAATAAATGAAATAAGTTACGCGGGACAGCCTAAAATAGCCGGTTTTTTAAAATGAAGCTTGTCGCATGCGGCATAAAACATAGTTTCAACAATTATTGTTTTCGTTTTTATTTTAAAAAAACATTATTTTTTAAAATACGTACAATAGCTATGAATATGATATCACAAAATGATATATTTTGAAGTTGCATCTGCCAACTACACCGATTTTCCAATGAGGTGCGAACATGGTCATCGCGCGTAACGTCTCTAGTTTTTGAGATATAAACTGCATTTATGTTCTATTTAGGGAGCTACCATTTGATTTTTATGGGGGGGGGGGGGGGGCTAGGATGAAAAATGTTGTCCTGCATTTTCTTTTATTTGTAATCTCTGTCCTGCATTTTTATATTTCACTCTATCCGGTCCTGCTTTTTTTTTTTTTTTTTTTTTAGTTTATCCGGACTTTTTTTACATAAATTGCCATCCTGACTTTTTTTTTTGCAAGTGTCTCATCCTGCCTTTTTTTTTAAACTTCTGTCCTGCCTATTTTTTTCAAATTTCATCCTAGCCCCCCCCCCCCCCCCCCCCCTAAAAATCAATTGGTAGCTCCCTTATTGCAATGGCAGCCATGTTTGTTGATGGATCAAAACTTTGAATAGAATTTATAAACTAGATACCCTGAGGAAAATTCAGTTAAAGTTTAATTGAAAGTATTTGGCCCAGTAGTTTCAAAGGAGAAGATTTTTGTAATAGTTTACACCGACGACGGACGGCAATAAAGACATATGACAATCAACGACAGAAGACGGACGACGACGGACGTCAAGTGGTGACATAAGTTTACATGGCCCCCAGTGATCTAATAAAAATGTTACCAAAGAGCAGATAACAGCATAAGGGCACCAATAGGTCTTCAACTCAGCGAGAAAATCCCACACGCGAAGGTCCTCAGCTGGCCCCTAAATAAAAATGTGCCTGTTCTATTTTAGTGAAAATGAACGTCACACTAAATTCCAAGACATATAAATGAATTATAAAAACAAAAAAACAACAACATTCAAGTCCTATAATTTGCTATTCACAAACTTTATATATGACATATCTATACCGTTGTGACTGATTTCGCAAAAATGCTTCCGAGATCTCATATTACACATGTGTATATATAATACAGCAAAATACAGTAATTTTACTCAGTAATAAGGTATCCAGAAAATGTAGACCTATGTTCACCAACAATCTGTTCCTCACTTGTAGTGCCATGTTTGACATAAACTGTGTCATTCAGCTTTAATGCCATTACAACATTCACAGTCCCAGTCGATACATCATTACCGAAAGCTAGGACCATTTTCTCATTATTTTTCCATAGATTGCAGTGTAAGTAGCTGTTATGATAAGACATAACCGTTGTTGAAATAGAGTAGAGACCCGTTTTCGGCGCAGTAAAAACTCCAGTGTCCTGACTGTAGACTCCACCCATGTTTAACCACACTTTGTCAAATATTACAACTTCATTACTAGCAAGATTCTTCTTTGATGTAAGCGATGCTGTAAAAGCGGGCCTTTCCTTTTCTCTTCCAGGTTCTGAAATAAGACATATTAATACAATGTTCAACAGACACATAAAAAAGACACCTAAACATACTATAATGACCGTCTGTAATTGCTTTGTTCATTGTTGAAGGCCGTACGGTGACCTATAGTTGTTAATGTCTCTGTAATTTGGTCTCTTGTGGAGAGTTGTGTCATTGTTCATCATACCACATCTTCTTTTTCATATATTAAGTAGTTTGTGCGGTGGAAATCTGACATAAAAAAAACAGCACATTTCGCTATGAGGTATAATGCAAAATTGAATAAAGGATAATGTTTTATGACTAATAATTGAGCAGTAAGCTCCAAGAGCCGATGCTTAAAGGAGAGTGCCTACTAGTACTTGATGCAAATGAGTCAAAGTCCTAAATTATTAAAAAAAAATGTGTAAAATATACTTTGAAAGATTAAAGATTCTGTGTCTAGCAATTCAAGGGACGGCGGTGCCAGAGAATATCAATTCTTCTCATGATCAATTTAGGCTTTACAGTATCAAAATTCGTGTAAAAGTAAAGACTTGAATTGAAATTAGTTATACGTTAGGTTTCGAAGTATATTGTGATTGGATATTTTTCTTGTTGAATTTTTACTGTCACAAAAGTTACAGAAATACTTTATACATACCGTAACCAATGTTAGCAATAACAGCCTGCTTTATCCGAGGAATCATCTCGTTCATGGTATCTTCTACTGTCTTCTTAATAGCGATCTTCAACACCTCGTTAAGTTTCGTGGTATCGAACAGAGCAACTAAAGGCATATTTTGATTGTCCAGAAGTGGTATCTCAGTAGTAGAGTTGTCACTATGTCCTTTTCCGTATTTCATAATTGTTATTGCAAAAAGCAGAAACAAAATCCTTCTTAATACCATTGTAACAAGTTTACGAATTGTTTTTTATATAGACTGTTCCTTTGTCAACCTGTCAGAACTATAGTGCATCGTATATTTAAAAGAAACAGTATTTATATCGCGGCATCGCTCACCTTTTTTTTTCACACCGCGAAAAAAACTAGTCAAAGAAATATTGCGCAACAAAAAGGCCGACAATCGTAATCATTGTTGACGTTTTTATCAGATAATGGAACTGTTCTCGTTTGAATGATGTTTTCTATCTATGTGAAAATAATGAGAATAGTTATGTCAAATAGTATTTATGATATGGCAATATCAGCCACCTTAAATACTCGCCGAGACCGACAATATCTCAGAGAAAGGCCACCGAACCTTTCCCCATCAATTTGGTTATAGTTAACAGAAGATAAGTTTGGTCCATTCTTCCTTTTATGCCCAATTTATGGGTATTATGTTTTCTGGTCTGTGTCCGTCCGTCCGTCCGTCCATTCGTCCGTTCGTCCGTTCGTCTGTGTGTTAGTCCGTTCGTTATTCCGTCCGTCGGTCCCGCTTCAGCTAAAAGTTTTTGGGCGAGGTAGTTTTTGATGAAGTTGAAGTCTAATCTACTTGAAACTTAGTACACATGTTCCCTATGATATGATCTTCTAATGTTAATGCCAAATGAGAGATTTTCCCACATTTTCACGGTCCATTGAACATAGAAAATGATAGCGGATGGGGCATCCGTGTACTTTGGACACATTCTTGTTTTTTTTATATAAATTGGTATCGTCCAAAGAAATACGGACAGTTTCGTTCGAGAATCATTCTACTAACATCGGATTAAACATAATAACGTTGGTGATCTTGATCAGCCTTTGTATGAGCAGAGGCGGATTTAGGTGGGGCCAGGGCCCCCCCCCTTTTTCAGAAAAATTTTGGTTGGTTATATAGGAAATCACTGAAGCGTGATGGAATCGCCCCCCCCCCCCTTTTAGGCAGTCAGTGGGCCCCCTCTTATGAAAATTTCTAGATCCGCCACTGCTGAGGTCGATACAAGAATATTATACTTAAAGAAGTATATTGACTGAGGACGGATATTGTTCTTAGGGTTGATATATCCTGTATTGACTTCATACATATATTATTAATTCTATACCATTTTTTTTCCATCAAAATCAATATCATGAAATTCCTTAGACGACGTCACAAAGTATATCGGTTTTTAGATATTCTAAAAATAACCGTGCAATATCACTTTTGCTATCCGCCGTTCCATGCATCTACCTTCAAAAACAAGGGGCGTAGCTGCCGTTAGGCACTTTAGGCACGTGCCTACACATAATTTTTTCACAAATATTTTTTTTTTTATTAAAATTAATTAAATTAATAAACAACGTTATCTGTAGATGAAAGCTGGTGAAGTTGTCAAAACTCTTTAATTATCAAATGTCATGTGTACACTAGTCTCTCGTCCTTAGTGAATGGAATATTGGATAGAATTGAATGTTTTTACGATTTTACCTTATATAGAAACTATAAAACAGAACTTTGGTTCAGATCATTTCACTTCTATCAACAAAAACTTGAATGAACCTCAACTTAGACACATGAGTTTTTTTAATAAGTTGTTGTTAGTTTTCAACTAGCTTTCCACTTTGTCTTCACCCGACTTGCCAATGTTGGTCGTCCGCTTGGCTGTGCAGGATGTATAAATACGCAGTCACGTCTGAATGGGGACATTAAATCCGATGCCTAGTTGAAGAGAGAATGCAACTCTTTGAGGAGTTCGTAGTTTGTCTACTGAAAGGCAAAATTTCTGCTCCTATCCAATAATCCCTCATTTTCCAGTGCATGGCATTTTAAAATTTCCAGACCTTCGTCCTGGACGACACCTATTACAGGACCTAGCTCCAAGTTGTATTTATTGTAAAAAAAAATAACGGTCCTGAACTTGCATAAATATTTGACCCTGGATGTAAAAAAAATCAATCAATCAACTGGCTTCCAGTAATTTTGAGTACTCTGAAATCTGCGTGTAATGGCCACAATTATTCAAAATTCCTAAGACGGTAGGGATTTTACAGTAGAGGATATAAAGAAATACGAATTTCTTGAATTTTGTTAGGCATCGACTATGTCTGTATGTGTTTGTGTGGCTAGGGTGAAGGTTTAAGATTCAAAAGATTGATGGTTGATGTCTATCCAAAAGGATAGTTCTATTATATAGTAGTAACAGTGTTTACGTGCCTATTGTTTTAATGTAGGATCGTCAATATGTATTAATAATTAAGTTAAACGTATATATCAATCAGAACGGAATAGATATGATAAACCAAACAGGTTGTGCTGCTTAATTAAAGGGATACGCTCTCAGATATGCTGATCTACGCTGGGCAATGCATATTGTAAATAAAAAAATATATATTACGGATTGTACTGCGTTATATAATTAACCAGTCAGATGTTATGGTACATTATTCATAATTCTTCGAACTTTTCATCATGTATATTATAATTATCATTATTAAATAACCAGTAAATTTAATATTTTTGTACATAAAATTTTGCAGCTAAAACCGTTTTCCGTCTGGCGGCTTCGCCCCTGAAACCCCTACCAAGCCTGCTGGGGGCCTTCAGCAGCCCCCAAGACCCCCCTGCCGATTTGTGCCTACAGTTGACTGAATACCTAGCTACGCCCCTGTTCCAAATATAGTTTAACAATAGACAATATTTATTAGCACAGACACATTTTTATTAAATGCTAATGGCATAAAAACTGAAAATTGTTAAATTGATTATAATTATAATAGAGTGACAGTGGTATTCACAGCGAAGAAAAAAAGACTATAAATATCGGCAATTAACACATTATTAATGTTCATGAACAATTAAAAAAGGCACACAAACAAAAATTCAGTTGCATATTAAAAGGAATACAAGTTATACAGATGTTCTCAATAAAAAAACAATCATTTATATCCTTTATGGCGATTTTTGTCTCGCTTGACGGAGTCAAAAACGAGACATAGGTATGCTGTTTCCGTCGACGGCGGCGGTGGAAAAGTAATTATAATTGGTATGCAGTTGTATAAGCATCAGCATCTCTCATTTCCATGGAGATTATTTGTCACAGCCCCTCATTCATGGTCTATTGACTTTGAAAGTTTTGCTTAGTTTTAATGTATTAGTTTGTGATTAGGTCAGTTTATGGGGAACCACTAGTCGTAGCCTTAATGATAATTGGTATGCAGTTGTATTAACATTGGCACATCTCATTACCATGGAAATTTGTTTACCCCCCCCCCCCCTCGGTTATGGTTTATTGACTTTGAAATTTTGCTTAGTGTACATGTATTAGTTTGTGTTAAGGTTTGTTTAAAGAGAACTTCTTATGATAAGTCAATGGTATTTGGTATGCACCTGTCCCAAGTCAGGAGCCTCTGGCCTTCGTTAGTCTTGTATTATTTTTAATTTAATTTCTTGTGTACAATTTGGAGTTTAGTATGGCGTTCATTATCACTAAACTAGTATATGTATTTGTTTAGGGGCCAGCTGAAGGACGCCTCCGGTTGCGGGAATTTCTCGCTGCATTGAAGACCTGTTGGTGACCTTCTGCTGTTGTCTGCTCGATGGTCGGGTTGTTGTCTCTTTGACACATTCCCCATTTCCATTCTCAATTTTAGTTGTATTAGCAATGGTATTCATCCTCAATTTCTTGTCTGTTACAGGATAAGCAGATGCGTTTACTTCTTTCAATGTTGGTATAACGCTCTCTGTCAATTGATACGGAATGGGCACTTAGTTTAAATTTACTGAAACTTTATCGGTCAGTTTTTAGTTAACATATATCAATATATGGGGGCCTTTTTCTAGTATCTTTTAAGCCTGGAAGTCTGTTTTGGAGTAGGATGTAGAATAAACCCTCCCTCCAGACAGTATCAAAGGCTTTTCGCAGATCTATAAATGCTGCAAAAACTTTCTTTTTAGTCTTATATGTTCTAGCTTTTTATTTGAAGTCAATCTGATTTTCACTTATTGGTGTTAATAAACTTCATAAGTTTAGTGTGTATAATTTTATTGAATAATTTCCCCAAATTTGAAGTCAATGAGATACCTCTATAATTAGAGGGGTCAGATTTGATCCCCTTTTTATGAATTAAAGTATTCAGACTTTTGTTCCATAATTTTGGGAAGCTGCCTTTCATAAATACCAGGTTGAAAAGTTTTGATAGGGTTCTAATAATACTGACATACCGCATTTAATCATTTCATAAGAAATTAAGGTCTCACTGAGCTGATTGTTTACCATTTTTAAGTGTTTTAACTGCATTTATAAAATTTCAACTGGCTGAATTAGTTTATTAAATTCGTTGTCAGAGTTGCATGTATTTAGTGTCTTTTTAAAGGCATTTAAATTTTCAATAATTATGTCGTGGAATTTATTGTTTTTGATATTAGAAGACAAGTACTGTTCATTTTTTTTTTAAAGTAGTTTATAAATAATTCTTGATCAAAATGGTTTTCTTCTTTTATTTCTGATAGAGAATTTAATTTGTTAAGTAAATTCCAAAATGTCTTTGGGTCTTTTTTCATATTTAGTGAAATTTGGTCACAAATTTGACTTTTGTAACTTCTTTCTTTTTGTTTACACCTTCTTCTTCGTTTAGATTTGAATGAGTGAAATGATTTTCTATATGATCCATTGTCTGGAAACTTATTTACAAGTAAACAGTATTTTTTAACGGAAGGTCATGACAAGAGTCCGAGAACCATGTTTTTTTTTTTTTTTTTTTTTTTTTTTTATCTCTATTAACATGATCAAAATTGTTCACTGGCGATAATCAAAATAGATTTTCAAGTTAAATTTGCAATATGCTCTGTATTTTCCTTGGCTATTTATGTTAAAAGCCTGACGCATTCTCCCAAGATTTAAAATAAAATACCGTGAAACAGATCTAAACAACTAATACCCCAGTCCCACTAGGCCACGATCGCACTACGGTCTGTGAAAAAAATGCAAATTTTGATGATCGTGGTACGATCGTGTAGGTCGCAATAAGGTCGTACCACGGTCGTGGTGAGGTCTTCAAGATCGTGAAGAGCGTGGCCAACTTTGAACATGTTCAAAACAATCGTGGTGCGGTCGTGGCGAAATAAGGTCGTAGTAGAAGCGTAGTGAGAACGCACTAAGATCGTAGTAAGATCGCAAAGGTCGCTATACAATCTTAGCGAGAGCGTAGCGAAAGCGTGATTTTATTCGGAGAGATTGCGCTACGATCTCACAACGACGTTATCACGACCTTACTACGACCATCACGTTCTCACCGCGACCCAACTACGCTTCCACTACGACTTTATCACGCTGTTCGCGACCATAGTACGATTCTAGCACGCCCTTGCCGTCCTCATCACGCTCTTCTCACGACCTTATAATAATAATAATAATAATAATAAATTCTTTATTTAAAGAGGGTAACTCAATTAGAAATAGTCTAATTTTCATTGAGGCCCTCAAACAAAATACATGCATACAGTTAACATTCATACATTCATACATTAATTTACAATATATATTACTAGTATATACACAATTCAATCATTGAAATATACAAAGGGTAATAAATGACAATATTTGATATAGTTTTGTTAAAGGAAAACAAATTAGTTGACTTGCATATAATTTTCAAGAAAATGATTATAACTATGTTTCTTGAATAATTCCACATTAGGACATTTTTTTATTTCGAGTGGTAAATTATTCCATACTTTGGTTGCAGAATAATGAAAAGATTTTTTATAAAAATTTGTATTTGGTCTTGGAACAAAAAGATCATTATTAGAGACAGATCGTAAGTTGTGGCGTTGCACATCATCAATATTTAGTATTGCTAAGTAATCAGGTGTTAGCCCATTTACAATTTTATACATTAGAATTGATTGTTGGTATTTTATTCTTTTGGTAAAAGATAGCCATTTTAAAGAAGAAAACATGAAATTAGAACGTTCACACTACGACAATCATTTTTATTGTCATTTTCACATAAAATATATAAAAAAAGTTCCTAGATTTTGTTTGTCTGAATGCATTTATCCATTTGCTCTAACGGCTCAACCATGCTTCTCGTTTTTATATTGATTAGACCGTTGGTTTTTCCCGTTTAAATGGTTTAACATTAGTATTTTTTGGGGCCCTTTATAGCGTGCTGTTCGGTGTGAGCCAAGGCTCTGTGTTGAAGGCCGTACCTTGGCCTATAACGGTTTACTTTTATAGATTTTTACGTTGATGCATGGAGAGTTGTCTCATTGGCACTCATACCACATCTTCCTATATATATTGACACATCAGTGTCATCTCTGCTATCGTTCACTAAAATATCGTCATTTGAGCTTTATGGACCAGCAATAGGTTGTAATTTAGGTTTGATTGGTCGTTCCGACATCTTTTGATGACAAGTATTATACTACTTATGTGTATAGTATCAGTTTAATTGAAGTCTGGAGCTGGCATGTCAGTTAACTGCTAGTAGTCTGTTGTTATTTATGTATTATTGTCATTTTGTTTATTTTCTTTAGTCACATCTTCTGACATCATACTCAGACTTTTCTTGAACTGAATTTTAATGTACGTATTGTTATGCGTTTACTTTTCTTCATTGGCTAGAGGTATAGGGGGAGGGTTGAGATCTCACAAACATGTTTAACCCCACTATTTTTGCGCCTGTCCCAAGTCAGGAGCCTCTGGCCTTTGTTAGTCTTGTACTATTTTTAATTTTAGTTTCTTGTGTACTATTTGGAGTTTAGTATGACGTTCATACTTTGCTCCCTCTGCCTCTTCATCAACCCCTACCACCACGCCCACGTGTTCTAGTAGATTTTGGTGGCATAACTGTATTGTTTCCGAGAAATCTTCGTTTTAATCAGAAATAGAAGGAATGGAACTATATTGATATGAAACACGATATTGACGGTATTGCTGAGAACGTAGTAAGATCGCGGTATGAACGTATTATAATCGTGGTAAGAACGTGCTATAATCGCAGTAAGATCGTGTTGCATTCGGATAACTCGTGGTATGGTCGTAGTGAGAACGTGAAGAGCGTAGAAAGATCTTTATAAGCGTAGTGAGGTCGCAGAATAAGCGCGGTGAGAACGTCGTTTAGGGAGCTACCATTTGATTTTTATGGGGGGGGGGGGGGGGGGGGGGGGGGGGGGGGGGGGGCTAGGATGAAATTTGAAAAAAATAGGCAGGACAGGAGTTTTGAGTAAAAAAAAAAGGCAGGATGAGACACTTGCAAAAAAAAAAAAGTCAGGATGACAATTTATGTAAAAAAAGTCAGGATAAACTAAAAAAAAAAAAAAAGCAGGACCGAATAGAGCGAAAAATAAAAAGGCAGGACAGAGATTACAACTAAAAAAAAATGCAGGACAAAATTTTTCATCCTAGCCCCCCCCATAAAAATCAAATGGTAGCTCCCTTAATCGTAGCGGGATCGTTGTAGAAGCGTAATTAGGACGTAGCAGCATCGTGAAAGCAACGAAAATTAACATTTTCATGCCGCTCATACCGCGACCTCACCACGATCTAAATTTATTTTAGATCGCGGTGAGCGTGGTGCGTTCGTGGTCTAGTGGGACTGGGGCTTAAGTTAAGATCAGTTAACATTTTCGGAATTTGTATTTAGTATTACTACAATCAAGATTTGTTTAGTATTAGTATACAAATCCTTGCTTAAATTGATAAAGTTACAAGATAATTTTAGATAGGTGTAAGCAGGGACTTTCTTGGTGTTAGACACTGCTTATACCAAATAAATGATATTTTTTTGTTTTATTCAGGGACTTTCTATAAATCCCTGTTATATTGAAATTCAATAAATCAGAACAAAACTTGCTTATCAACATTTTTTAATTGAACTACACGTGTCATATGTGCATTATTTGCATCACTTGTAAATGTGGGGACGGACCGACGGTACCGAGATCGATCTGGGACGGGTCGACTCCGGTCGGATCCACGATCCACATGAAAGCAGTTTAAGTCGGATTCGTGCAGAGCTATAAAATTTAACCACTTTTGATTGGCTGAATGAGACACACCTCCACAGGAATGAAAAAAGTCCTTACATCTGTACCTTTATTTCTTTTTTCGATTTGACGTCCAGTGGATAGAAAAGCAACGAGACATTTCTGTACACTAACATACGCACAGACAAATACAAACAGTAGGCATAATTAACAAAAATAATAAGTATATTTAATTGTTTTTATGCTAATTAAATTCTTGCCCACGTGCTGAGTTCGTGACCTTGACCCACGTCTCATTCATCACAACAACACAACAAAACGGTGTGATAACATGGCAAATGTTTTGAAACTTATCCGGAAGAGAAATTTACTTTTGATCAACCATTCGAGAAAGCATCCATTATATTCTTTACAAACATTTCCTAAATCTACATTAGGAGCTGAAATCAAGGATGCCGAAAGTTTATCTAAAGTGACCAACAACGTCAACGAGGAAAAACAACACAAACTTGATCTGACTTTTAATAATGCCGAAGAGGCTTTTCGCAGCAAAAAGACTGCAGAACTTGTCCGGGCACTATTTGTATTCAATCTGTGTTCGGTTGAATTCTTGGTTAAAAATAATACCGAGGTAAGATCACTGAATTATTAACACATGCATGTTTACGTAATCCTGAATAAGAAAAGGCATGACCCTCAAAAATAATACCGAGGTAAGATCACTGAATTATTAACACATGCATGTTTACGTAATCCTGAAGAAGAAAATTCAATTCAATGAACATCTAACTTGCATACTACTACAACTACCAACATTTATTTATGAAATAATTCATTTGGGGGGGGGGGGGGGGGGGGGGGACTGGCCTTTTGTGAAAAAATTGGTTATGTATAGGGAATCAATAAACCTCCCCACTAAGTGCCCCCTTTTTATAAAAAGTTCTGGACCCAGCACTGATTTATAGGGAATACAAGCCCCAATGAATTATTTCTATTCTAATAGAACAAAGACAGCAGTTCAAAGCACTATCAGTGAATGGAATTGTATTAACAATTTATCCTAAAACATGCATGTAACTGTAGAGAGAAGCCTTGGTACCATTAAAACGTTTAATCCCGCTGCAATTGTTTGCACCTGTCCTAAGTCAGGAATCTGATGTACAGTAGTTGTCGTTTGTTTATGTAATTTATATGTGTTTCTCATTTTTTATATAGACTATAGACTGTTGGTTTTCCCGTTTGAATGGTTTTACAATTGTAATTTTGTGGCCCTTTATACATTTATATCTTGTTGTTTGAGGTGAGCCAAGGCTCTGTGTTGAAGGCCGTACATTGACCTATTATGGTTACTTTTAAAATTGTTATTTGGATGGAAAGTTGTCTCATTGGCACTCACATCACAATGACAGTTCTGCCTCTTTAAATGTTACCATTATGTTTACATAAAAAAGATGTGGTATAAAATTGAGAAAGGAAATGGGAAATGTGTCAAAGCGACAACAACCCGACCATAAAGCAGACAACAGCTGAAAGGTCACCAATGGAACTTCAATGTAGCAAGAAACTCCCGCACCCGTAGGCGTCCTTCAGGAATCCGGGTCCGTCCGCCCTGATTTCTGTTCGCCCTAGTTACTGTTCGCCCTAGTTCCGTTTCGCCCTGAGACCGTTCGCCCTGATACCTGTTCGCCCGGGTATGTTCGCCCTGATTTTTTATTTTTTATTATAGCGTTGTGTTGTGTGTATTTAATTGAATATGTTGAAGTCAGGCTACAATTTCGCCGAATATTTACGATGTATTATGTTGTCTACAGCTAGCTGCTACTAGGTTATAAGTTCCTGTAAATTTCAGGACTACTATATTGTGACTACAAAGTATTTGACATGAAACAACTAAAGACTAAGTTATTTATATAGTTAACTTTAATTGATACATTTTAACAATATAAAAATATTCACTAACAGTTATAACAAGATCAATTCCGAACTGCACTTCGCACACATATATTTCCTAAATGAATATTTTAAAGCACTAAATTGAATTACTCTATTAGTCCATCAAAGACAATTCATACACCAATCAGTGATATCAAAAAATTTAAATTATACCTAATCAGCAATCAAAATTTTTAAATTATACCTAATCAGAAATCAAAATTCAATCAACATGCAGTATTTAAAATAATTATAAAATAAAGTGTAACAATGCAGCCAAGAATTTTATTTAATTAATATTCTGTATTTAACTTTTAATAGATATACATAAAGTTTCATATATATAAATATATATTTCTTTCATTAATGTAACATATACATATCATAAATGAAAATAGGGCGAATGAACCTAGGGCGAACGGATTGCCAGGGCGAACAAACTCAGTGCGAACGAACCTAGGGCGAACATGTAATCAGGGCGAACGATCCGATACCGTCCTTCAGCTGGCCAATTAAAAAATATGTATACTAGTACAGTGATAATGGACGTCATACTAAACTCCGAATTATACACAAGAAACTAAAATTAAAAATGATACAAGACTAACAAAGGCCAGAGGCTCCTGACTTGGGACAGGCGCAAAATTGCGGCCGGGTTAAACATGTTTATGAGATCTCAACCCTCCCCTATACCTCTAGCCAATGTAGAAAAGTAGACACATAACAATACACACATTAAAATATAGATCAAGAGAAGCCCGAGTCTGAATGCCAATGTGACAACTCTCCACAACTGTCAAGAGACCAAATGACACAGAAATTAACAACTTTAGGTCACTGTATGGCTTCAACAATGAGCAAAGCACATATCGCATAGTAAGCTGTAAAAGGCCCTGAAAGTTCATCATTTCAATAATACCAAACCTAAACTTCAATTCTCATTTGAAAATCTCCTGTTAAATTGCTTTACATGACAATCCCAAAATGGAATTATTGTCCAATCAGATATAGCACATCATTCATGTTGGATTATTTCTTTTAAATCCATCTATTAACAACATGATACATGTAGCTCTTTTCTAACCAAACTTTAATTTTAAAACAACTTAACATAATATTAATATAAATACATGTTTTACTTAATTCACAAAGGAAATGACAGCATTATGCAAACGTCCTACATGTAATTCAGCTTATTAACCAATTAATATAAATTTAACATATTATTCAAGACAAAATCTTGAATGATAACAATTACAGCAAATCTATAAATCCTCAATCTGAGATATTTAAACAAAAACCTGATCTTGGCATGTCTTCAAAAAACAGAAAACTGTCACTAAGAATTCTGAACTACTAATTCTTATTCTTTAAAATAAAGATAATTAGAAAATCTTGAACTTTTAACATTAAAAATGATATCATTTTTCTAAGGGAAATAATTATCCTAAAAATATTGCAAGTAAAAAGTCATTTATGTCTCAATATAAATGAGATAATTTGGATTAGTATTACTATGGTTTTAAAGATAGTATTGAATTATTCACATTGTCTTATGCAAGATATTAAATATTTTTTATAATTAAGCTCTAGGATGTTCGAATTCAGACAAGGAACCTTAAACTTAAATAATGGGATTAAGTTACAATCTAATTATAGAGTAAAAAACTTATTATAATTTTACAAACTTATTTATACCTATACATGTAAGACAGAGGATTAAGCCTATATCCTTGATATGTCCATCTGTCTAGACTCATGCAGATGCATGTGTTTTTGCTATGACCAAGGTATGAAGCTATTAGCTTCATTCCATATTCAAGCCATTTTTAAATTATTGCTTATCATGTAGCAGTTCTTAATCATGTTAATGATTGCTTTTTGATGTGGACAAGGTAATATTTGCTAGAATTGGGAACATGTCCTGGATAGAAAAGGATATGATCACATCGGGGGCAGATCCAGCTCTTTTTAAAAGGGGGGGGGGGGTTCCAACTATATGTCCCCATTCTAATGCACTGATCGTCCTAAAAAAAGGGGTATTCCAACCCTCAAACCCCCCTTCCTTGGATCCACCACTGCAGATACAAATAAATTACAGTATAAGTATGATTATAGAAAGGCTAAAAACTTGTTGCCTATAAGTTTCATTCAAACTGTCAACAACTGATCTTTCTTACTCTAATACCACTGCACATTAACAATATAAAAAACTGTTTGCAAATCCTAGATATTGACACTGTGTCAGCATTACATGTATTGAGAATGTGGCATGAAAATGCCATAAAAAACTTAGTGTGATTGGAAATTTATCCATAATGTATTTTCAATTACAGATTTTGAAATGGAGTCGGAGGTTGTTAGGAAAGACTTTATTTACAACCTTAATGAAAGGAACATTTTATGGTCATTTTGTGGCAGGAGAAGATCAGATTGCCATCAGACCTCTTGTTTCACGGAATCAACAGTTTGGTGTCAAGTCTATACTTGATTACAGTGTAGAGGAAGATCTATCATCAAAACAGGCCAAAGAGGCAGAGGCAAAGTAGGTTAATAGATATGTTTTGTTTTTAGGGGTAAAGACTGATGAAATACACCGCAAAACCCTATGGCACTGACTTGATATTTAAATCTTCCAAAGTTTATCACCTTAGATTGTTTAATTAAAATAGTGCGGTGATTCGTAATGGTTTTTAAGATCCTACCCAGTCAATGCCAAGCATTTTTTAATGATATGTTATAATAAGGAGTTAGTATATGATGTATACTTGAATTACTGTACTTTTCATAAGTAATACATGGAGTATAAATCTGATATTAAAGTGGAATTAACTACAATGTATTATCATGAACAACGAAAGATATCTCCAACTCAAATATGTCAGGTATGGAGGTAAAACTTAGTATAGGACCCACATCAAATATACTTTAATACAAGACAAACTAGAAAAAATCCAGAAGAAAGTATAGACGAAGATAAAACTGACAGATACACCATGATGCTAATTTACCAACTTAAAATCTTCAACAACCACAAAGATTAAAAAAGAACTTGTACAGTCAATGGACAACTTTTTCTAAGAGTTCCAGCCAATATGGACACCTACAAATTCAACTTCCTACCAAACACAATTTAAAATTGAAACCTCTGGATATCATCACCAATTGTTCAAAAATTTCCTTGAAGTCACAAGTAAGCTATTAACCTAGACACACACAATGTAGTGATTTCCAAGCATGTGACATCACATTCGATCAAGTTTAAGAATTTGATCCGTATTGTATGCTTGTGTAGGTAATTGCATAAAATCTTGCACACAAGACGTGTACTCATGATAACAAAATGGATTCCCACACTTTTGACAAATTTATGCTATATATATTCATTCCGATTCTTTCCCAAGGCAAGATATAAAGATGTGAGTATTAGTGGAAATTACTGTCATTCAAATGCTGTCTTAATTGGCAGCAGTTACATATGTAATTTCACTTGTGTTTAACACACTGCAATTAAATTAAGATACTTAATTAACAGTTCCATACATGTACCCAGTAAAAACCCATTCTTTACTTAAATTGTATACCTATAGTGACCTATATATGTTTAATACTATAATATTTTATCATGGACTTTTTTCTCATAAAACTACATGTCATAGTTACAGAGAATATTAATACTTACAACATATATATGTATAGACATGCACATGTGTGAACAAACTAAACTTAACTTGGACTAATAAATACTATGAAGTAAAAAACAAATTCAGTGTCCCAGAGTTACTAGTAAACTTGTAACTTTTGATCTACAGTATATGAAATTATTCTGAAAATGATTTGTGAAAGAAGAATGATCAACAATAAAATAACATATATTTTTATACCGCTGACGTACCACCATAGGCAATGAAGACAGTAGGTGTTTCCCGCGACTGTCCTTCGATATGTCCCATTTTTGTGTACTCGCTCAAAGGTAAGTTTGACTCATGCAAAAATCAGTGTACCTCCTAAAATTGATATATCTAAAGAAATTGCATCAATTCTGAGAAATATTTTCTACGTTTGGCAATCCTAAATTTTAGCAGGGAAACCAGCGCAAATATTGTAAATGAGATCAGAAAAAAGGTCTGACTGGCAACAAAATTGGCTGGATAACAGCACTGGTAGAGCTTTGATTGCACTTTTTTCTTAAATAACACAGTTTTAATAATATTGTGAATAAGATTATAAAAAATGTCTGACTAGCTACAAAATTTGCTGGATTACAGCACTGACAGTGCTTTGATTGCTCATTTGTCATGAATAACATAGTTTAAATTTTATGTAAAGATGATATGAAATGCACCAGTGCTCTTGGAATAGTACATGAATGTTATATAAGATATAAAATGTACTGGTAGTACATAAAACTTGCAATTTAATGCTTGATAGACTTATATTTTCACAGTCAGGGATTGTTCATTCAGAAGTTTGTAAAGAAATGATTTAAAATGTTTATTTTGGTGATAATATTAATTAATTGACTACAAAATAAATATAGTGACATTGTAATGGGTATACAGAGACTGCATTTTTCGTGAGAATTTATAAATTAAAAAATCCAAAAACATTCACAAAATTCAACATTGTAGTTTCTTTATCAGCCTATTTTTTCAAATTTTTTGGACCTTTATCAGACCCCCATAACAGAAATTTGGCAATGGTCCTATTTGTTATATATTTTAGTCATAAAGAACATTAAATTTTCCATGTAAGTTAAAAATATAAATATAAATAACACGTAGTTGAGAGGGTGATAAAGGCCTGGAAATGTCTTTGAAACTTGTGAATATTCAAGAATAACCCTTCAAATTTTTGACAATTCCCATCTCGAAAGCAGTCTCAGTTTAAATCTACCTGTTTCTCTTCATCATAAGAACAACCATTTTTGTATAGTTCCTTATGCAATGTCATCTCACCTTCAGAGCAATAGCAGTTTTTTTAGAATGCATATCCAACATTAAGTTGGTTTATATAATAGTTTACATCTAATAAATGATAACCTGTTTTGATTTTGTTCTCTTTCTTTTCAGGGGCTGTGTTCCAGAAAATCAGCCACCTCTAGAAGAATTGGGTAAGTTCGGAATTGTTCAAATGAAAATAAAAAAGAATGCAAGAGTATGCAATACACAAAGTTAAGACAAATTGTTATGACAAAAATACTGTCAGATAAACATGTATTAAATGTAAATAAAGATCGGTCACCAATAAAATCATTTATTTTATGAAGAAGATTTCTTTATTCACCCATATTCACTTGCCATGTATAAATGTACACTACAAAATAATATTTTTACGTTTATTTGATTTATGTGTTAACGTTGGGGTAAATATATTGAGAAAAATTGTGGATTTGTTTATTTTCTTGGATACCAATTTTTGTGGATTAAGAATAACTTGCATTTTTGTAGAGATTTGATTTCATGGTTTTGATACAGTCAACATTTAAGCCTATAGAAAATTTGTTATTCATTGAAAATTTAATTTCGTGGTTCACCTGTTCACACGAAATCAACGAAAATTGGTATCCAACAAATTATAATGAGTCCGCAGCATAGGCTGTAACTAGGCAATTGGTGTATTAAACTCATTGTATTGCAAAGTAAAAAACATGTACATTGTATAAGAATTCCTGGCAATAAAGGAAAAGCTGAAAAATGTAAGTGATAATGATTATCTCAAGCACCTCTTATGTTTCTTGATGCTGGGACATACTATGTTTGTTATCTCCCCTTCCGATCTTGAAGTGTCACATGACCTTATTTTTATCTGTCAGATCTACATTGTACAAGTAAGATCTTCATTACTGGAAATTCAGTTTTATTATTGCAAAAAATGCAACAGGGTTATAATTGCAATAATTTAAACTTGCCTTTTGAAATTTTTTATATGAATTTAAACAGGATTTTTCTCAATGTCGCAAAAAATTAGAATAGCATTTTAGTCTAAAATGACAATATCGCAACAATAAATGCACAAAATAGTATCTGAATTTATACCGTACTCTGTAGAACAGTATGTATAACTGTTAGTGTCTAAATAACTATGATTAAGTAGGTTCTATATAACTTTCTTGCTGAAATGTATGTCATGTTTTATGTTCAGTTATTGGGTTAAATAACTTTTTTACGCCAAAAAATGGGAGGGGAATTTCCCATTCCCACCCTAATTTCAAAGTAATTTCTTACATTATTACATCACAACCTATTTTGAAATATTAAGTATTAAATGAAGTAAACAAATTATAATTTTTAGAAAAGGTCCTAATTCCCACAATTACAATCAATTATCATCATGTCATTGAAGATTTATGACTGACCTACAATGTAGCCTTAAATCACTTTACTTTGCCTTAATTTTTGACATAAAGTTGGTCGCTGATTTAAAAGTCAAGATCAAAGATTTTATTGATAAGAAATCCCGTTCTGAATTTTCATCAAGCACAGAACATAAAAATCATTCATTATTGTAATCATATATATAGATTGTTTGTCCATTTTCCATGTACATGTATTACAGAAAAATACCTATAAAAATTGTTTTTCAAAGGTTTTAAAAGTGACCATCCACAACGTAAGTCTAAGGCACCTGCAATTCATCATAATCAATATTTTTCTCTCTCTTTCTAATATACCCAACATGAAGTAATTCTTTCACGTATTGTCCTACTGCTATCAATTGGTGTTGATAACAGGAACATACTTTTATGATATATCACCAAAATATGCTCTATTCTGTAACTAATAGCAGATTTTTTACATTTTGTGTGTAGTAAATTGCAAAAATAAAGAAGTTGTGACCTTTGAAATGAGTTCTAACAATAAAATATTTCATGGTGTAATTTGTTTTTTATATATAATGGTAATTTATATTCTATTTAAGACATTTCAGTCAAATTTTGTCTATCCTGCTACTTTAACCATAGTAACAGGATAGCAGTAACCATAGTAACAGGATAGAAGTTTCAGTCAATTATTGTCTATCCTATCATTTTTACCATAGTACATTTTTAACAATATAGGCTAGCAGTAACAATAGAAAGAGGATAGAAATTTTAGTCAATATTGTCTATCCTATTACTTTCACCATAGTAACTGTGCATAGTAACAGGATAGAAGTTTCAGTCAATTTTTGTCTATCCTGCTACTTTCACCATAGTAACAGGATAGCAGTAACCATAGTAACAGGATATCAGTAACCATAGTAACAGGATATCAGTAACCATAGTAACAGGATAGCAGTAACTGTAGTAACAGGATAGTTTCAGTCAAATATTGTCTATCATTGTCACTTTAACTATAGTATTAAACAAGATAGTCAAATTTGTATATTCCCGAATACTGTTGTGAATTAACCCTCATTCCCTGTGAATTAACCCTCATTCCCTGTGATGTGCAGTGATAATGGTTTTCTTCTGTGGTTTTGGTTTCCATCATGTAATTGCACTTTTAAATATTACTACATTCGTATCATAATATTACTTCATTAATAGATTAGAAGGTAGCTACTACATGTACTAAGACCTGACTGAAGGGTGCACACTTATATTTTTTTACTATTTTTCTGCATTATTATTTTAGATTCTACATGCTGAGTAGGCAATTTATGGGATGCTTTGGGCTTATAAAATAGTTAAAAGCAGCTCAAAAATGACGACCTCTCAACTTTTGAATGACTCTTTATAATATCAATATGTATAGAAATATTTAGCCACATTTTCCTAATGAAATGAAGCGTATATGCGTTACTTTATCACTTTGCACTTTGATGACTTCAGACTGCATTTTTTCTACAGCAGTTGGTCGATAATTCTGACCAGTTGAACAGTAATGCCATCAAAGTTTCTAAATCATGCTTATGTATGGTGTACAGAAACTAGTAATAAATCTTACAAATTTGCAATTACAGTGACTTACAACAGCATTGTTCTTTAAAAATAAATATTTGGGAATACATGTTCTAATTTTATTTTATAACAACCAAAATATGCATACATATATATGTATTCAAAACAAAGAGTAAAAATTATAAAATTAGAACTAACACAAATTCTATCACATTTACTATAACTGACATGTTCAGAAGATTTATCTCTTGATCTCTCTTGAAACAGCAAGTTTGAAGAATTTCAGCTATTTGGAAATTAAAATTTTTCGGTTCAGCTTTTCCCATTTTGTTTACTTAATTGAAAGTGAATGCTGATTTAACATACATTTTTTTATTTTTATAAACTGACAAACATTTAACTGTATATTTTCAGACCCAGAACAACAGAGATTTGCTGCACATGAAGAGTTTTTAGATAGACGTGAGAATGTTGTAAGTGCCAGGACCTATTTCTATGATGATGAGGCCAAGTGTGATGAGAACATGAACATATTCCTTCAATGTGTGGACGCTGTATCAGGTATATGAACATATTCCTTCAATGTGTGGATGCTGTATCAGGTATATGAACATATTCCTTCAATGTGTGCACGCTGTATCAGGTATATGAACATATTCCTTCAATGTGTGGACGCTGTATCAGGTATGTTAAACATGAACATATTCCTTCAATGTGTGGACGCTGTATCAGGTATGTTAAACCAGAACATATTCCTTCAATGTGTGGACGCTGTATCAGGTATGTTAAACATGAACATATTCCTTCAATGTGTGGACGCTGTATCAGGTATGTTAAACATGAACATATTCCTTCAATGTGTGGACGCTGTATCAGGTATGTTAAACATGAACATATTCCTTCAATGTGTGGACGCTGTATCAGGTATGTTAAACCAGAACATATTCCTTCAATGTGTGGACGCTGTATCAGGTATGTTAAACATGAACATATTCCTTCAATGTGTGCACGCTGTATCAGGTATGTTAAACATGAACATATTCCTTCAATGTGTGGACGCTGTATCAGGTATGTTAAACATGAACATATTCCTTCAATGTGTGGACGCTGTATCAGGTATGTTAAACATGAACATATTCCTTCAATGTGTGGACGCTGTATCAGGTATGTTAAACATGAACATATTCCTTCAATGTGTGGACGCTGTATCAGGTATGTGAACATATTCCTTCAATGTGTGGACGCTGTATCAGGTATGTGAACATATTCCTTCAATGTGTGGACGCTGTATCAGGTATGTTAAACATGAACATATTCCTTCAATGTGTGGACGCTGTATCAGGTATGTTAAACATGAACATATTCCTTCAATGTGTGGACGCTGTATCAGGTATGTTAAACCAGAACATATTCCTTCAATATGTGGACGCTGTATCAGGTATGTTAAACCAGAACATATTCCTTCAATGTGTGGACGCTGTATCAGGTATGTTAAACCAGAACATATTCCTTCAATATGTGGACGCTGTATCAGGTATGTTAAACCAGAACATATTCCTTCAATATGTGGACGCTGTATCAGGTATGTTAAACATGAACATATTCCTTCAATGTGTGGACGCTGTATCAGGTATGTTAAACATGAACATGTTCCTTCAATGTGTGGACGCTGTATCAGGTATGTTAAACCAGAACATATTCCTTCAATATGTGGACGCTGTATCAGGTATGTTAAACCAGAACATATTCCTTCAATATGTGGACGCTGTATCAGGTATGTTAAACATGAACATATTCCTTCAATGTGTGGACGCTGTATCAGGTATGTTAGGTTTATAGGTGTTTTTGGGGCAGTGACTGTGATAGGTAATATAAGTTATGTCATATAGTTGTGTTTTGGTGGTTTTTGGTCAGTGTGTGTGTGCGTCCATCCTGCTTTTTTGGTCAAGGTAGTTTTTAATGAAGTTGAAGTCAAATGAACTTGAAACTTGGAACACATGTTCCCTATGATATGGTCTTTCTAATTTTAATGCCAAATTAGAGTTTTGACCCCAATTTCATGCTCCACCGAACATAGAAGATAATGTGAATGGGGCATCCATGTACAATGGACACATTCTTGTTTATATTTAACAGTTTACTGTTTTTTTCTAATCTGCTTAAAGCAATGTGAAAAGATTTGATATATTATCAAGAAATATTAATATTATCTGCCTGTCCTAGGTATGTGAAAGTTAACAGATGTAGCAGATAGTTTCACCTTTACATATGGCAAAGGCCTGTGTCTTGTTGGTATTATTAGATATTATTTTTACATTGCTTTTAACTGAAGTTTCCACTTAACCTTAGTAACCTTAGTTACTGCAATCAATATGACTAATGGAAAGAGAGAAAAGATCTTCAGACATTGATTCAAAAAAGATTTTTATTGACATTGATTTTGTGTTTATCGTAGGATACGCCAGTACAATTGATTATAATTATGATTAGTACATTATCAGTACATTTGCCTCGTAGTATTGTATGCCATAGTCTTGCTAATATTTTATAAGGAGATATTTTATCAGCTTGACATTTTCTATTTCTTTCAAGCTATGATTGAATATGCATCCATTTCTTAATCTGCTTAAGTGATTTAGATGAGCAATTCTTCAAGACAAGTTTTGTAGTTCAGTATTACAAAAGAGAATAATTTAAAGTGTAACAACATTCTGTGTTGCTTTTGCTAGATATAAAATTCTTGTATTTGGATATAAAAAAAGAATATTCAGTAAGATTGCCAATGATACAACTCTCAAAATGAGACCAAATGACACAGAAATTAACAACTATAGGTCACTGCCTTCAACAATCAACAAAGCCTGTACTGCAAAGTCAGCTATAAAAGGCCCAAAAATTACAAATGTAAAACAATTCAAATGAGAAAACTATAGGCCTAATTTATATACTAACCAAGAATGTGTCCCCATTACACGGATGCCCCATCTGCACTATCATTTTCTATGTTCAGTGGACTGTGAAGATGAATGAAAATCTCTAAATTAGAAAGATCATATCACAGGGAACATGTGTACTAAGTTTCAAGTTGATTGGACTTCAACTTCATCAAAAACTACCTCTACCAAAAACTTTAACCAAAACTTTAACCTGAAGCGGGACAGAAGGATGAACAGACAGACAAACAGACGGACGGACGCACAGACCAGAAAACATAATGCCCATAAATGGGGCATTAAAATGAATGAAATAAAAGTTTGTATGCTCCCACCTACAATAGTACAGGAGCATTATGTTTTCTGGTCTATGCATCTGTTCGTTCATCTGTTCGTTCATCTGTCCATTCATTTGTTTGTTTATCCGTCTAACTTGCTGCAGGTTAAAGTTTTTGGGCAAGGTAGTTTTTGATGAAGTTGAAGTCTAATAAAATTGAAACTTAGTACACATGTTCCCTATGATATATTATCTTTTTTATTTGATGGAGAAGAAAGGACAAAAAATGAAATATGTTGCTGTGACAATTTTAAAAGATAAAGTCTTGCATGTTATACCAAATTATGTATGTTTATATTTTTATAACCAGACATTTTTTTTTCAGGTTCAACTAAAAGTACAGGATTTGTTGCCATCAAACTGACAGCTTTGGGAAGACCTCAATTCTTGGTAAAAATATTTTATTGTCATAGACCAGATATAAGCAATATTGAGATGGTCCAAACTTTATATCGTCGCTGTTATGCAGAAACCACGTATCTAAGGTTTTGATAATTTTTCACCAGGCATTAAAAACTGAAATCTTTTAATCGATTATTTAGAATTAGATATGTATGTTCAACTGTATGCCAAAATATCTGATCTTCTAACCAATCAATTACCAAGACGAGCAAATATTTCTGCACCTATATTGTGTTTTCAAAGCTTTTCATTATTTTTAAGCTATATTAGCTTTGAAAACCTGAAATTGATAAAACTGTACCTGTTATAATATAATCTGCCGTGCCATGTGTTTTCTTTTGAGATACGATATTTTCGCACAACAAAATGTCTCACCGATCCGACTACACTTTTTCGTCTCGTGTCAGAATTCGAGTTAATGATTGGTTAGAAGATCAGATATTTTCGCATACAGTGGATCATACCTATCTCATCTTAAATAATCGATAAAAAGATTTCCGCAAAAAATTGAGATACGAGGTTTTTGCATAACAGCGACGATATGTGAAACCCTGTTTTGCGATATTGAGAAAAATCCTGCTTAATTCATAAAAAAAATTTCAAAATACAAGTTTGAATTAATGCGATTATAACTGTGTCCTATTTTTTGCATTAATAAAAACATCGCAATAAGTTCAACAGTAAGCTAAAATTATTGTTAGAAGATATTCATTTTTTTTTAAATGGCAGGAAAAGGCTGACTAGGACTTTAAACTTATATTTGCATTTGTATTATTTAGGTCTCAAATTAAAGAAAAAAAAAAACTAGAATTTGCTTGAATTTTGGTAAATGTCCTTTTATGACTTATTGAAGTCTCTTATATGAAAAGAAATGTGTGGAATAGGGCAAAATTTAAAGCCTGCATTAATTTATAATCTGATTACTGGTATAATAATGTGAGATCTTAATACATGCAATTGCCAAAATCTTGAGGAGGTAATTCACTTCTGAAATTGACAATGAGAGTTTTCTTAATTGTGAACCTGATACTGTAGCTGTATTTATGTTAATAAAACAAAGCAAAATTGATAAATTTCGGAATTTAATGTACACAAGCGAAAAAAACAAGCTAAGAGATGGCACCCGATGCATAGTGTGATATTTCATGTCAGTTCATGTTATAAATTAATAGAATATGTTATTTCTACAGCTTCAGCTATCAGAATTATTGGTTATAACTAGAAAACTTTTTGAGAAGTTCGCTGGGGAAGGAGATATTCTTTTAAAGAAGTTCCGCCAGGAAGAGTTCCAGAAAACATTAGATGTTATGGGTGTACCCATATCTAGGGACCAAACTAAAAGATGGTTCTCTATACTGGATATATCACAGGATGGGTACGTTTTTTTTGTGCTATATAGTATGTGAGGTGCTGTTGGAGGGGATATCATCCTGAATTCCTGAAAAAAAATAATCATTTTTCCCGGAGCACCAAAAATTAATAATTTTTTCCAGAGTCCTGATAAGGTCAAATCCTGGATTCCACAAAAAAAAACTAATCCCAATGGCATGGAAAGGTCCTTTGCCCTTCTATTTGGGGACAAGCTATATTTGAAATAAAATTCAGAATTTGCAAATACATAATTTTTCATGATTAAATAGCAGAATGTCAAACTTCAATTTGTTTGTCCTTTATTTGTTTAATTGTATTGAGAAGAATTTTTATTGGAAGGAAAATACAAAACAGTCTGTATTACTGGTTTCATAATTAAGATGTCTGTTGACAAATATTACAGGTAGAACTGGATACTTTCTGCATTGACTAATTATCTAATTTGTCCAACAGTTTTACAAAAATGTATAGCATAATATCATTATGTATTTAAACTATGCTTGTGAATAATAGTTATAAATGGAAGAAAAAATTTTAAAAATGGTAATAAAAAAAAGTATAAATTCTAGTTATGGTTTATTTTGAAGTTACATACATTTATTTTTCCCTTTTTTTCATAATTTATTGCCCTATGTGTAATTTATGTACAACTCTATTTTTCAGTGAAGTAGACTTATGGGACTGGGATAATCTGCTAGAAGAAAACCTACAATTGTGTAAATTACTGATCGTCCCTAATAAAGAGGTTAGTTACCTATTATTGTTACTGATGCAGATCACTTCCGGCAGAATCTAGAGGAGGTATCTTTCTGTTGATAACGGCTAGAATAGGAAGAATGAATATTAAATTTGAAATTATCCAACTCACCTTTAATAAGAACAGTTCCAAAAATGTATTTGCATATCAACAGGAATTTATAATTAAATTTAATTGCATGGAGTTATGCCCCTTTAAAATTTTAAACTTTGAATTTTTTTTCATATTAATCCACAAAAAACGATATTACAAAACTAATTATTTCAGACAGGAATACCAGAACAAATGATGGAAGGTTTAACAGAAGAGGAAGATGAGCAGTTGAAAAACATGTTGAAAAGATTAAATACTATAGTGGAGGTAACTTAGACATGTATAGTTATATTCTTCTTACTGTTTCAATCAATTCAATTCATTACCAATCTAAAAAAAATTGAGATGTGGTATGATTGCAACTATCCACCAGAGTTCAATGAAGTAGTATGCATTAGTCCTGAATATGATAGGTAGTATTTGTAAAATCAAAATGTCTGTTGGACATTTTGAGCAATCTTACGGTCACAATTATGATCATTTATTTCTATGAACCCCACCTTTTGCTTGCCACCATGTTTGCCCACTTGCCACTTTGCTCCATTCAATCAGATTAATGGAGAGGAAGATATGTTGTGTGTTTAAAAATAAAAAGATGTGGTATGATTGCTAATGTCTCTTTCAGAGAACAAATGACATAGAAGGTAAGCAACTATAAGTCACCCTACATCCATCAACAATGAGCAAAACTCATACAAAAAGCAAGCTATAAAAGGCCCAAAAAAACAAATGTAAAACAATTAAGACGAGAAATTTTGTAGACTAATTTATATACAAAACAAGACAAATATGATATACAGCAATAATTGACAACCACTTAATTACAGGCTCCTTACTAGAAAAGGCACATACAGAATGTAGTGGGGTTTTACATGGGCAACCAATGCTTGGCCATATAGGCATTTTATTTAAAATATGTCTAAATTTCTAAGATACATTTAGGAATTGTCTTGTGAATTATACTATGGAAAGTTATTGAATGGTAAAAACGATTTCTTTATGAATCACATTTAAATATTTACAGTATGCAAAAGAAAAAGATGTGAGAGTGATGGTTGATGCTGAACAAACCTATTTCCAGCCAGCTATAAGTCGTATAGTTATAGAAATGATGAGAAAATTTAACAAGGAGAAAGCCATAGTCTTCAATACATATCAGACTTATTTAAAGGTATTATTGTATGTTCCTACCATTAAGATACTAGGGAATACCATGTCCATCAGTCTGGCCTTTCATTGTATTGAAATCAAACAGTTGATCTTTTTTTGTGTGTCTGAACTTATTCATGAAATGTTTGGTTCACAAGTGCATAATAATATGTTACAGATTGAGAATGTGTTTCTTTACAAATGACCTGTTTCTCATACTAATTTTACTGGTGTCATTTTTTGGGGAACTATTTCCGATCTGACCATTCAGGATTTGATCATGTATTTGATTAAAATAGGAAGTACACTTGCACACATAACAAGATAGCAACATTCAACTTAAATATCAATTGTCTATAGCCTGTTCTGAAAAGACTTTCAATGATGACCTTATTCATGTGAACTTTTTCAACATACTCTTCTATCAGGTGTTTTTCAATTACATAACTATGGAAGACTAGACTTTTAAAAAATAAAATCAGTAGAGAGAAGCTGACTTTCAGCGCTCCCATGCTTTGATTTAAGTATGCCTTGATTTAATTTTCAGCAATATCATTGTCTTGATCTTGATATTGATTGTATATGATGTCCTGTCCTTGGACATTAATACTTTATGTTTGTGTAAAGTTAAATTACTGACAACTTGGAACCAATTAAAATTTCTGTGAATAGCTTAGCTGGTTCTATAAATTGCTTCTTATTGATGATATCTGGAGGTAATAGGTCCCAATCTTTAATTGAGTTTCAGGACGAAAGTTGAATACCAAAGTACAATTCTTGTGTATTGTAAAGTTTTCTGATTTTAAGTTTAAAAAACTAATATGTAGCATTTTTATACATGAATAATATTTTCCTTTTCCTTTATAGAGTTCATTGACCAATTTAAAAGTAGATTTAGATTTATCAAGGAGAGAAAATTTTCAATTTGGAGCCAAACTTGTTAGAGGAGCATACATGGAACAGGTACAGTATTTCTATACAAAAAAAAATTGTAGGAAAAACAATTACAAGGAAAACTAATGAATACATGTGACTTTAGAATGAATGTTGTATCTACCTGTACATGGTTTACATTTCTCTTTTACAAAAATTTTGATGTTTTACATTAAAATCCTTGGTAAGGAGAAGACTATTTGATATCAAGGACAGATTTTTATGTCCCACCTACGATAGTAGAGGGGCATTATGTTTTCTGGTCCGTCTGTCCTGCTTCAGGTTAAAGTTTTTGGTCAAGGTAGTTTTTGATGAAGTTGAAGTCCAATCGACTTCAAACTTAGAAAACATGTTCCCTATGATATGATCTTTATAATTTTAATGCCAAATTAGAGTTTTAATCCCAATTTCTCGGTCCACTGAACATAGAAAATGATAGTGCGAGTGGGGCATCCGTGTTTTGGGGACACATTCTTTCTTTGCTCTATATATTATTTTTGTGCAGCTGTGCTGCATATTATTTTTTCCCCATTTTTTGGTACACATTTGTATCCTCGACTACCCTACATTTGTTTTTACTGCAGAATACCATTTTCATTCCGGTTGTGCAAAGTAATTTGTTTTCACTTTTTGCCAAGTTATACATTTTCCAAATTCTCCTGTCCGCTTAGAAAATCATGTTCAGGACTTTATATGTACTATGGAAAAATATTTAGTAAATGCCTCACATAATTAAAATCTAAAACTTGAGTAGATAAAAATAACCAAACAAATACAAATATACTGGATATTTCATTATTTGGATTTTTTTCGGTAGTTACTATGGACCAAAAAAGTAAAGGAACAAAGAAAAAAAAATCATGTTGGTTTTTTGATAGACTTAGTTTTTATGCCCCACCTACGATAGTAGAGGGGCATTATGTTTTCTGGTCTGTGCGTCCGTTCGTCCGTTCGTTCGTCCGTTCGTTCGTCCGTTCGTTCGTCCGTTCGTCCGTCTGTCCCGCTTCAGGTTAAAGTTTTTGGTCAAGGTAGTTTTTGATGAAGTTGAAGTCCAATCAACTTGAAACTTAGTATACATGTGCCCTATGATAGGATCTTTCTAATTTAAATGCACAATTAGAGTTTTGACCCCAATTTTACGGTTCACTGAACATAGAAAATGATAGTGCAAATTTCAGGTTAAAGTTTTTGGCTTCAGGTTAAAGTTTTTGGTCAAGGTAGTTTTTGATGAAGTTGAAGTCCAATCAACTTGAAACTTAGTATACATGTGCCCTATGATATGATCTTTCTAATTTAAATGCCAAATTAGAGTTTTGACCCCAATTTTACGGTTCACTGAACATAGAAAATGATAGTGCAAATTTCAGGTTAAAGTTTTTGGCTTCAGGTTAAAGTTTTTGGTCAAGGTAGTTTTTGATGAAGTTGAAGTCCAATCAACTTGAAACTTAGTATACATGTGCCCTATGATATGATCTTTCTAATTTAAATGCCAAATTACAGTTTTGACCCCAATTTTACGGTTCACTGAACATAGAAAATGATAGTGCAAATTTCAGGTTAAAGTTTTTGGCTTCAGGTTAAAGTTTTTGGTCAAGGTAGTTTTTGATGAAGTTGAAGTCCAATCAACTTGAAACTTAGTATACATGTGCCCTATGATATGATCTTTCTAATTTTAATGCCAAATTAGAGTTTTGACCCCAATTTTACGGTTCACTGAACATAGAACATGATAGTGCAAATTTCAGGTTAAAGTTTTTGGCTTCAGGTTAAAGTTTTTGGTCAAGGTAGTTTTTGATGAAGTTGAAGTCCAATCAACTTGAAACTTAGTATACATGTGCCCTATGATATGATCTTTCTAATTTTAATGCCAAATTAGATTTTTACCCTATTTTACGGTTCACTGAACATGGAAAATGATTGAGTGGGGCATCCGTGTACTTTGGACACATTCTTGTTTTTAAAGTTTAAAACTCAATACTGCATTTATTTTAACATTTTGAGGCCATTGCCATTTACAAAAGTTAAACAAATGTAAGTTGCTATGTTAATTTGATAGGAGAGAGAACGAGCTGCCTCTGTTGGTTATGAAGATCCAATAAATGCTGATTACCATGCTACCACAGATATGTATCATGCTTGTCTGGAGGAAGTATTTTACCAGATAAAACAAAGACCGTTGGGACAAATAGCTGTAATGGTGGCTAGTCATAATGAAGATACTGTTAGATTCGCTGTAGAAGGGTATGTTTATGGCCATTTTTTTAATCTAAAACTTTAATCTTTTAAACCACTGGAATCATATGTGGAAGTAGTCTTGCCATTTAGGGTAAAAATCTGTTAAAATATATAATAAGAAGATGTGTGATATTGACCCTGAGTCAACGCTCTTACAGGAACCAAAATGTGCAGGTTAATAACTATATATATAGGTCACTGTACTTTCAATGATAAGAAAAACCCATTATGGGCATACCTCATAGTTGGCATATATATATAACGTTCTGAAATGACAAATGTAAAACAATTCAAATGAGAAAACTTATGGCCATGTATTTCATCTCTATTTGTTATTACATGGTCGTCAGTTTCTATTAATGGAGGAATCTGAAGTTCCCAGAGAAAATTACTGACCTTTGTCAGGAAAACTGACAATCCTTGTCAATTAAGGTTGAAGTTTAGCACATCTGCCATATTTGGGTTTTGAACTCCCAACCTCAGTGTTGAGAGGCTAGTGATAAAGTAATATAGATTCTTAGACCACTCTGCCACCGAGGCTACCCTCATTTCTGATGAAGTGTTGTGTTCTGATTTATTCTTTTAAATGTATGATATTTGTTTTGTAGAATGGATAGACATGATATAAAGAAATCTGATAGGCTAATCTGTTTTGGGCAGCTGTTGGGCATGTGTGATCAAATCAGCTTTCCTCTAGGTGGGTATATTATATGATGCAGAGTTAAACAGTACATATTGTGTGTTTATTAATATGGTGGGTAAGCAATATTTATGCCCCATTTATGGGCATTATGTTTTCTGGTCTGTGGCTCCTTCCGTCTGTTCGTCAGTCTGTGGCCATCTGGTTTAAGTTTTTGGTCGAGGTAGTTTTTTATGAAGTTGAAGTCTAATCAACTTTAAACTTAGTAAACATGTTCCCTATGATATGATCTTTCTAATTTTAATGCCAAATTAGAGATAATATCCTGTTTTCACGGTCCACTGAACATAGAAAATGATAGTGGGGATGGGGCATCCATGTACTTGGGACACATTCTTGTTTTATGTGAATTTCTTTGATAGGGGAAAAACTTGAATTTTAATATTCCATGAAATACAAATTCTTAGTAACTTTACGATAGATGACCTTTATTGTAAGTACCTTTAAAATAGAAAATTCTTGCACCATGAAAATTGATACCAATAAATTCAAAACAAAATTAGATGTAAATAGGAAAATATAAAAATAAAATCCATTTGACAGATTTACATAGCACATCAATATGCCAGATAAACCATGGTGGCAACATAAATGGTATTTTTTTCATAACAATATTGTCAGCTCACAAATGGTTTTGTTTACTATGAACAAAGAATTGACTAAAAGGCAAGTTCAGCAGTCATGTGTATTTAAAAAAACAAACTTATCCACTGCCAATATATTCGTACTTCAAAATTGACTTAACAAACACCATATCATGAGTTCAAAATATTAAGCAGCAAAACACTTATAAGATGTGAGAACAACATAAAAAAAAACACAGTAGTTTTATGGTACTAATTAATCATCTACAGATTGTAGTAAGATTTTCTCTATTTACCTTTTGCTATAAGAAATATTTCATCATGTTAACATTCTATTTTTGATTTGATGAATATAGGTCAAGCTGGCTATTCAGTGTACAAATATGTTCCCTATGGACCTGTAGAAGAAGTACTGCCATATTTGTCTCGTAGAGCAATGGAAAATAAAGGAATACTTAAAAAAGTCCAGAAAGAAAAATCTCTATTGTGGAAAGAACTAAAAAGAAGAGTAAAAGCAGGCCAACTGAGATATAACCCACTAGAAAACTCTACTGTTGGGTGAATATAAGGAATCTCAAACTCATAAAACCTAAATAATTCCTACAGAACGATTCTGTGTATCAGAAATATTTTAACATATACTATTTATTTGCAAAAAAAACGAAACACATTTTGATGACTTTTTATCAAAATTTGTATTAAATTTTTGATACTGCTGATTCATTTATTTTTCGTGGGTACCAATTTTCATGGATTAAGGAAAACTTACCTGTTCATGGATATTTGATTTCATGGTTTTGCTGAAGTCTGCATACAAGCTTATAGAATTTTTTTAATTCTTTAAACATTTAATTTCATGGTTCACCTGTACCAACTTAATCCATGAAAATTGGTACCCAACAAATAAAAATGAATCTGCAGTAAGCGGCTAACAAGTCAAAACTGAATCTCGTAGAATACTCAGATGATAATGTTGTAAAAATGTCTGTGATATTTTTATTTTTTATCTGTTTATGTAGAGTGTTTATTTTTGTAAACTCAATGAAAAACTTAAAATGTGGATTATCCAAAAACAAAAGACCACCTTTTGCAAGTAATCTCTATAACCAGGTTTTAGTGTGGACAGGCTTCAATGATTTGGATTTTTTTCTAAGGAAAAGAAAATCAATTCACTGATTGTAGAATACTGGTGTCTGATTTTTTTGTAACATGTAGTTTAAGATAAAATATGATGCTTTAATAAAGACATCATATATGCATTTAAATTCATTGTAAGATTTATTTATTGTGTAAACATTTATAACAGTAAATTCTGTAGTCAGAATATTGTAAATGTTTTTATCTATCAACTATGAAAATGTTTTCCAATAAACCAACAAACCCGAATTTTTAGTGCCTACCAAAAAGATTTCTTTGGTCATTTATAATCAAACACTCTTATTTAAGACTGTTTTCCCTGTTTAATTTAAGTAAAATTTTTATATTCCCCACCTAGGTGCATTATGGTTTTTCCGTTTGTGCGTCCATTCTTCCATCTGTCCCTCTTCAGGTTGAAGATTTTGGTCAATATAGTTTTTGATGAAGTTGAAGTCAAATCAACTTGAAACTTAGGAAACTTAGTACACATGTTTCCTATTATATGATCTTTCTTATTTTAATGCCTAATTAGAGTTTTAACAGTCCACTGAACATAGAAAATGAAAGTGTGAGTGGGGCATCTGTGTACTATGGACACATTCTTGTTTCAATATAAAGTGATTTGCCTATTTACTAGCCAGAAAATAGCAGAAAGGTATTATTTTTAGGCTCTATTTGTATGGGCATGTAATTAATTTCTCAAATTACTTTGATTTTATGTTAAAATATCTGCAGGGTAAAGATATCTCTTGCCAGGAATGTATACTGTAGATTATATTAGTCCTTAACATTTGTCTGTTGTCATTTTAGGGTAATTAAAGATGGATCTTTGATTTGAGTCTTTGACCCATCTTTGTGTAAAGCAAAAAGACCATTTCAAGAATACTCATTCCTCATTTACACATTTGTTTCTGTTAACACATTGTATACAATTTCATATTAAATTTTATAATTATCTACTATAAATTCAGAAATTATTGCAAGTATTTATTATTGCGATTTTTAAGAAAAGACCAAGAATTTAGATTAATTTTGTGATTTTATGAAAATCTGCTTACAGATACATGCATTAGATATCAGAATACTAGTTCTCATTTTTGCGATAATCACTGAGTTACTTTATTTGCATTAATACAAACCTCACAATAATTTCTGAATTTGTAATATTCTATGTGTCTTTAGTTCAGTAAAGTAAGAGTTATTTCCCTTTTAGCAAGTGTAACTTCATATTGTTTATGTATCAATGAATTTTAGACAGTAATTTTTTTAAAGGAAATTACTCAAATTTGAATCCTCATTGACACTTGGAAAGTTTCAATTTAGTATATTTCCCAATGATAATTTTCTCCTTGCAAGTTATTCTATGGTCTTTAAAAGAGTGTTACTCTGAATTGTAATTAAAAAAATATATTTTTCTTAGTATCTCTCTAAATTCCGTAAAAACACAAGTCATAAAGAACTAATCAATTCAAAAAGCTAAATCGAAAGATATCCACACTGAGGTGGTCCTTTTTAATGACATAAATGGTATGGTAGTGATTTTTCAAGTTATAAGCCTGGTACATTTTACCTTTATTTTGTAATATTATTTGTTGAAGAATGTTAAAAGTAAAATAAAAAAAATACTGATTTCCAAGGAAAATCAAAACAGAAAGTCGTTAATCAAATGGCAAAATCGAAAGCTCAAACACATCAAACAATAATAGTTCAGTTTGCATTTTGACATTCTAACTTTTTTTCATTGTGAAATCTAACTGGGTTTTTCTGGGAACATAATACTGTTTTTTTTTAAATGAATTTATGTAATGTCTCAATTTACTTTTGTAAATCTGCATTTTATGCATGTATATATATATATGATAATGTTTTATTTAAAAATATTATACAAAGACATCTGTGAAAAGAGAAAAGAAATGTGATCATTTCCATATTAGTTTGAGTGACACTTCCAGCCCACTAAGATATGTCCTCAGAGAAATGTAAATTTAAAATCTGCCATTAAATGTTTTTCATACTGAATTCTTCAAAATTGGAGAGGTATTTATTTGCCTCTGAATTTTTAAAATGAAATATAGCTTGTCTCAGGAAAATCTTGAATCTCAAGTTATTCCTTTTTTCTGAATAATTTGCAATTTTCAAGGCTTTCAATACACATTTTGTAAGATATTATGAAGTCTCTCTTCCATGTGCAGGGATCCAGACACTTCCTAAGAGAGGGGCACTGACTGACTGACATACCGACTGCCCTTAGAGGGGGCCTGCTCCAGTCATGCTTCAGTGGTTTATGTAATGAACCAATTTTTTCCACAAAAGGTGTACCACAGCCCCCTGGATCTGCCTATGATGTATGTAGTGAAAAACCTGTTTATTTATAGTATTCTTTACTCCATTTATATATTGAATCTCAAAACCAAGCTCATAGATATTTCCTAGTTTTGAACATTTTTGATCTATTAATAAAAACATTCAAGATACTGCTGCAGACAAGTGAAAATTGCCAATCTAAAAAAATTCTGTCTTTGAAGTAGCTGTAGTGACCATCAATAATATCAGTTGTATATTTTTTCTTTGTGATAACCATCTGTAATATTGTTTTTGTATTTTTACTTTGTAATTTAAATATATACTTATGAATCTTGTATCTGAAACTGTTTTACATCTTCTGTTTTGTATTGATTAAAAACATGTAATATTTTGTAAGGCTTCATTGTTATTATTGTGTTGTAATGACTGTCACAGAATGCGAAACATAAGTATGCTAATGCATTAGCCACATCTTGAACCAATAACTGTTATTTTCAAAATTATTTTCTTTAATTTTTGTGCTATTTTCAAATTTCTTGATTGGTGCGAGAAAAATATTTCTCATTGCTATTGAAATATTTGTTCTCAACCACTCAGCAAATTTGATTATAATGTCAAATTTTGTTGGTTTCTTCACCAGAAAAGTGCAGGAAAATGCACGAATTTAATAGTTGTCCATTTGTTTGGCATGTCTGTTGTTGTCAACCTCAACTTCATGGTTTAATGACTTTCTTTTAACTCAACTTTGAATGTTCATGATTATTCTCTATAGTAATACTAATGGACCATATCATCAATTTAGGTACAATGTTTTCAAAGATCAAGTTCACAATGGCCTTTTTTACTTGATCTATATAAAACCTGTTA
The DNA here is from genome assembly GCA_019925275.1 of Mytilus edulis. NCBI lineage: Eukaryota > Metazoa > Mollusca > Bivalvia > Mytilida > Mytilidae > Mytilus > Mytilus edulis. The sequence goes on from CM034360.1 coordinate 36,634,797, forward strand.
GTGTTCTCTATTGGTTTAATCTGAACCTATGTGTTCACACTACATGTCAACATGCAATCTTAAGCACAAGTATCTAGTTTAAATCTATCTGAACGTTCCAAGTGTGAACAAGGCCTAACATCAGTAACATGACATTGACCTCTTCTATACAGTCTTTTCAATTTTAAATGGAGTTTCTCGAAGACCAAGATATATACAGACTTATAAGAATCTTTTAGAGTTCATGAATTCAAAGGTGTACTAAGGTGAAATAAAAAAAAAAAATAACAAAAATTGATACTATATTTTAGAAGAGCATAACTTAATTTGAGGAACAAAATAAGTTAATCATTTTGTTAGGTTATGGAGATTCTTTTCAAGATATTTAATTATTTTTGAATACCGGGAAAAGATTGACTTGGACTTTTACCTTACATTTGCATTTTCTTTATTCTAGTCTCAAATTAAAAGAAAAGAAATTTAGAATGTGACCTTTTATGAGCTATTGAAGTCTGACATGAAATATAGAATGGGTGTTATGGGGCAAAATACTCTATACTGGATTGTAGGGGAAAAACAAGGAGTCTGAACATTTAACTAAAATTCCTAAATCTCACCTAAGTACATCCTTAACTCATACTATGACTGCTTAAAAGTAATAATATCTTTTACACTTTACCAGTTCTTGACAATTTAAAACAAATTATACTTGAAAATTGGTAGCTGTGACCTACATTTTACATTCCTTATTTATAACTCTTTACATGTCCTTTTGTGTTCAGTAGATGTTTCAGAATTTTATGTTCAATATATTTATACACTGAGATGGAATGTTTTGCATTTTCTGTTGTATTAATTTTTAAGTGGTTTTATATTTATTAATTGCAGATGTTCTTTTTGCATGCATACCCATAGTTTTAGCCCCTTTGTTCATGGGTTAGATATTGCTATTTTTTTTATCTAATTAAAAGATATTTTTTTTACAATTATGACACAGCAGAATCAAGATGCATGTAACACATTTAAAGTAGCACATGTTCATTTTCCACCTTATTATATATCCAACAAAGGAGAAACTATGATAAGGCCTGAAATTAGATCAACCATTAAAGTGTTACAAAAATATCAAGCTCCTAGTAAAATTACATGTAACATAATTTTGAAAGTCTTCCTAATTTGGATTTTTTTCAAATACATATTGAATCAAAATGGTGTGTATCATATCTACTCCTTTGATTTTGGTCATAATTATGTTTTATAAGATGATTTGCATCTTAATGAATGTTTCTGTACATTTTACAGAACATTTAACTTAGTTTTGTAATAGATACAATTTATAAAATTGTTATGTTTGTTAATAAAAGCTTACATACGTATTTGTCATATCATTTCCCCTTGCTCGTAAAGGAACTTTACAACTATTTTAAATGATTTTGATAGTTTTTGGGGAAGACAGCTTCAAGCCGTCAATCCCCAATGGGTTGACCAGAGTGACATTCCCTCACATCATTCATTTTGTTTTTATAGTGTGGAAAACCCCCCAACAAATCTTACTGAGAATGATGAGATGGGGAGACACAAATGAATAAATTGACTTTAAACACTTTTTTACACATTTCCCTTCTGTTTCTCTCGAAATTATCGTATATTGAGCTCTCCTTTTACACTATTTACGTTTCTTTTACAATCCTGAAAAATCAGTATGACGAGATATATTCTAAATATATCCAATTTACATTATATTTTATAGTGACGTCATTGTTTGAATGCTACACTACGCATAAGCAGGGATATCCTTCACTGGTTATTTCAATCATTCTCAAAGATTGTGCACTTATCAAAAAATAGTATTTGTTAAATTTAAACATAATGATGTTTGCTGTAGATGATTCAAACATCAACATGCAATAGGCCCTACTTTAATTTGTAGGTCAACAACTTTCAAAGTAAACAGGAAGTCCGAAAGGCTATATGAGATCGGGGAGATAAACGATCGTTTCCATTTTTTTCTGTAAAACTCTGTTTTGAGAATCTTCCTCCAATTCAGGAGCACCTCAATTTATGAGCTAATTATCCACTAAAATAAACACTTAAAATGTGACATTTAGTATATGATAAGTAGTCTTCCATTAAAACTAAATTTTGTGTATCAACATAATCATTGTAATAGTTACAAAAACAATTACAAATGTTGCATGTTGTAGTTTAAACCTATTTATTCATGAAATTTTACAAATATTTCAAAATGTAGGATTTGGAAACAAGCTTCACACAGTTTACATCAATCATATTGTTATTTTTATTAGTACCTGTATCCCTGTGATGAGAGATGTAACTGGGAACTTTATCAATGGAAATTTAAAACTGAATAGATTTTTCAGTCCTAACTTTCTTAAGAAAAAATGGGAAATGGCCCTAGCCTTCAGTTCAGTCGTACACTATTAAGATTTCAAAAATAATTGTAGTTGTTGTTAAATGACAGAATTCAACTAGTTGAATTTTAAATAATTAACTATCAACTTTAATTGAATGTTTAGATTACATTAAACAACAATTGATTCCAATAGTGTCAACCTTCCACATGTTCTAGCTGTTCTTTTTATTCATTCTTTATATGAGGACTATCAAAAGACCCCCCCCCCCCCCAAAAAAAAAAAAATGAAATAGAAACAAGGGCCGTCTTTCCCCTAAGAGCTATTCAGCTCTTTGATTCAAAATTGTTCTTTCGTAAACTTCATCATACCAAGCCAGACATTTTTTACTGTATTTCTTTATAACAAGTTGCTTCTGGATATCTTGAATTTTTTATTAGTAAAGTTATAACTACTTGTAAAATAATCAGCAATAATGACTTTTAATCTACAATTTCTAAGCCTGCAAGGCCCAAAAGAGGGAGAGTCAAACTCATAGATTGAAAATAAACTGATAACGCCATGGCTAAAAATAAAAAGACAAATAGTAGTACTGAAGACACAACATAGAAAAGTTGACTAAGCAACACGAACCCCAACAAAAACTAGGGGTGATCTAAGGTGCTCAAGAAGAGTAAGCAGACCCTGCTCCACATGTGGCACCCGTGGTGTTGCTTTTGTTATAATAAATCCGGTAAATAGTCTAATTTGGTAGGTCCCATCCGTAAAAAGGGAAGATTTGCACAAGATTTGGTGGAGACAGTTCTATGATGGACAGCTTTTAAAATGTCATCTTTAAGACTATTAGTAGCATACAATATGAAAAAGTGAACTATTGTAATTTTGAATTGCTATAAAAAAAAATGTGCAAACTAAGCTTTCATATAGTTTTTTTCGAAAAAGTCTTCTGTATTCATAAGAATAAGACATCATTTGAATTAAAACATGATATATTTAGTAAGATATCTATACAAACTGGTAGGACAAAATTTTCATAACAACATTAAGTGGAGTTTAGGTCTTATAGGATTGTAAGTATGTTTTGTTTTATCACCTTGCACGTCCACAACTTGACTATGGTTTCTACAGCAGTTTGTTCAAACTTGTGACCAGTTGGCTAGTTTGGTTTAATGAAACAAATTGCAATTTGGTTAGAATTTTTAATAAGTTAGCGTCACTGATGAGTCTTTTGTAGACGAAACTCGCGTCTGGCGTATATATAAAATTTAGTCCTGGTATCTATGATGAGTTTATTTGCAATAGGTGGAGAGCAACACAAACAGTCAAGCCACTATAACACTTAAGCATTTATCTTCGATTTGTTTTTATCAAAGAATCCTTTTCAAATAGATGTTGCCACCATTCCTAAATTAATAGAAGATATAAAACAATTATATTGACTGAAAGGAGCTTCATGGGTAAATGTCAATGTGACAGCAGTCCAACAAGAAGTAAATGATATTCAATGCTGGACAACTATCAACACTAAATGGTTTGAATCTCCATGAATCAAGACATGTTGTAAATAATTTTTACAGAAATAAATGAATATCTGACAAAAGTACCAAACTGATCAAGAGCATCTATGATCAACAGTAATGGCAGACACATAACTAAGGTGTGTTTTAAATAGCAAACATTAATAATAACAATTGAAATCCAGATCCCATGTCCACACATAAATTACTCAATTCTGAAAATGCTCACTTTCTTGTCAAGATCCTCTTGATCGAGTTGTGAACTTATCAATGTATTATGATTTTTTATATAATTACCTTTAATAGGAATTATTTTGTTATGTACAACAAATCAGGATAAGTTTAAAAGTTTGCCTTTGTCTTGACTTTCCATTCGTGTTCCTACAATACAGATTACGCTATTGTATTTCCATTGCAAGTGATGGTGAGAATGGGTTGTGAACAATCCTTTTGTCTTTGGTTTAATCATCAGCTTCTTGCTAAGTGCCAAGTGTTGATTGAAAACACATTCATAACTGAAGAAAGGTTGTGAATAAATTAAATTAAAAAATCCTCTGAATATCTGACAATCCCAGACTGATGAAGAGCATGTAGGATCACCAGTAATAGCAGTACAAATAATGAAAAGGTGTATTTTAAATAGTTAACACTCATAATATCAATTGATTCAGATCCCATGTCCACACATCACTTACTCAATTCTGGAAATGCTCACTGACTTTCTTTTCAAGATCCTTTTGATTGAGTTGTAATGATAATTAATGGTATCTTCAAAATTGGACACAGATATATCATTGGTTGATGCAATGATTTTTAGAAAATAGAAGAGAGCTATGTTCGATTTACCTATGCCAACAGTTGATCAGGATCTAGTTACTATTGCGGAGCACACATCCATCCCTTTTTAGCTCACCTGGCCCGAAGGACCAAGTGAGCTTTTCCCATCACTTTGCGTCCGGCGTCCGGCGTCCGTCGTCGTTGTCTGTCGTCGTTCGTCGTCCATCGTCGTCCGTCGTCGTTAACTTTTACAAAAATCTTCTCCTCTGAAACTACTGAGCCAAATTAAACCAAACTTGGCCACAATCATCATTGGGTATTATGTTTAAAAAAATGTGTCCGGTGACCCGGCCAACCAACCAAGATGGCCGCCACGGCTAAAAATAGAACATCGGGGTACAATGCAGTTTTTGGTTTATAACTGAAAAACCAAAGCATTTAAAGCAAATCTGACACGAGGTCAAATTGTTTATCAGGTCAAGATCTATCTGCCCTGAAATTTTCAGATGAATCGGACAACCTGTTGTTAGGTTGCTGCCCCTGAATTGGTAATTATAAGGACATTTTGCAGTTTTTGGTTATTATCTTGAATATTATTATAGATTGAGATAAACTGTAAACAGCAATAATGTTTAGCAAAGTAAGATCTACAAATAAGATCTACAGTTGACCCCTTTAGGCGTTATTGCTCTTTATAGTCAATTCCTTTAACCATTTTTCGTAAATCTATGTAATCTTTTACAAAAATCTTCTCCTCTGAAACTACTGGACCAAATTAATCCAAACTTGACCACAATCATCTTTGGGGTATCTAGTTTAAAAAATGTGTCCAGTGACCCAGTCATCCAATCAAGATGGCCGCCACGGCTAAAAATAGAACATAGGGGTAAAATGCAGTTTTTGGCTTATAACTAAAAAACCAAAGCAATTTGAGCAAATCTGACATGGGGTAAAATTGTTTATCAGGTCAAGATATATCTGCACTGAAATTTTCAAATGAATCGGACAGCTGCCCCTGAATTGGTAATTTTAAGGAAATTTTGCTGTTTTGGTTATTATCTTGAATATTATTATAGATAGAGATAAACTGTAAACAACAATAATGTTCAGAAAAGTAAGATTTACAAATAAGTCAACATGACGGAAATGGTCAATTGACCCCCTAAGCAGTTATTGTCCTTTCTAGTCAATTTTTAACAAGTTTCATAAAATTTGTAAATTTTAACTAACATTCAACTGAAACTACTGGGCCAAGTTCATTCTAGATAGAGATAATTGTAAGCAGCAAGAATGTTCAGTAAAGTAAGATGTACAAACACATCACCATCACCAAAACACAATTTTGTCATGAATCCATCTGCTTCCTTTGTTTAATATTCACATAGACCAAGGTGAGCGACACATGCTCTTTAGAGCCTCAAGTCTGGTTGGTACCATATTGCTCATTGTTAGTTTGCAGTGTATATGTAAGAGAATGATAATTCCTTTCTTTATGATTATGCTCGAGACCCAACTAGGCTCAAATGACTCTTGATTGGTTGTGTTCAAGAATTCTTTTCATTGCCAGAGCAAATTTAAAACTAATGCATGGCTTCCTTTGTAGTTTTTTTACCTTTCGATTAGTTTAAGTTAACCTTCTTATACTTTTGAAAATTATCATAAATTATGTTTTGGACATTAGATTACACACTAAGACGAGATATGGTAGGAATGGTAAGTATGAATGTAAACCATGTAAAGTTTTAGTGAGAAATTATTGTTTTTGCCTATTTACAGATCATCTCAATAAATTTAAGGTTTGAGTTACAACTAAATTTTATTTCACAACTAATTTTGTAGTCCTGCTCTTACTTTAAATACTACTTCATTGCATGAGAAGTATTATAAATCAAATGTAAAAAAAAAGCCTTTTATAAATATTGTAAATAACTTTTCTTCTCGATATCGGCTCCAGTAATATGAGTTTTGCAAAGCGTAAAAGATCAAGTTCAAGTTATTTTTAATTTTAGAATTGTTGTTCTTTTTTTTTTTGCATCTCTTTGATATTGTTGAATTTCATATACATATTTCATATCAGAGACTGTTCAGTTGAAAAGTTGAATGGGAATAAAATCAAAAAGGAAGTATTTAATTATAACCAATTCTTCAATAGATTAACAATTAATATATCCACTTATAAATGTTACAACAAGCTCATTATAAATACCAGCATTGAAACTTTGTATTTCCTGAAAGTGTAAAAAAAACCATCAAATATCCTGCCCAGCACCAGGAAATATGACAATATGTACCCTATTTTTGTGATACTTTTTTATATATAAAGCCGGATTTCGAGAATTCAATGTTTCAGTTTAACCCTATTAACCCTAAAAAACTACGGAATTAATACCAAGTGGTAAAACAAGTTTTGATAAAATTCTACTCAAAAAACATTTTGTTGTGTCCAATATGGCCTTATCCAAACCCCAGTTAGGAATACAATCTCCAATTCAGTGTCAGTTATGTAAGCGCGATCCTAAAATCCTAAAAACCTTACCGGACCTACTTCTTTGAAGGAGATAAGCTTAAGGTGATATACAGTTTTAACACTGGCGTTTATGACATTGCTGTAACCCCTGATAATGACTTACTTATCAAAACTGAAACAGATCAAAAGTGGAACAAATAAAGTTGTAGACACTGTTTATGATGTATCAGAACCTTCGTCCATTCATGTAACCAGACATAATAAGATAGTAGTAGGAAGACCCGGTGGAAAAGTGATCGTGATGGACCATGATGGGAATCGTGACAAAATATATGATAATGGCCATCATAAAGATATTTTGTTCTACCCATTAAAGATAACTTCAACTAGCAATGATAAAATTTCGTTGTTGATAATAACACTACGGAGAATGAAAGAAAGAGTGGTAGTACTGGGACATAGGGACATTATCAATACCTGTTCTGGACATTCTGCCATCAACATTGAAGATAATCCATTTACACCATATGATTTAACAACCACGCCTTCTGATAATGTCATAGTTGTGGATGTGCACAGTCCCCTTCATATATTAAATTCCTTTAATTTCATTTAATATATCATTGAACTTGATAGGTTGTTAACGAACCAAAGGCCAAAACAGCTCTAAATTCATGAGTGTTTGATTGTTGTTTTCTTTACACCGCATTAGCACAAAAAACTATATCGCGGCGATCTAAATTAATGTATTTTGCTAGAGGTATAGGGGAGGGCTGAGATCTCATAAACATGTTTAACCCCGCCGCATTTTTGCGCCTGTCCCAAGTCAGGAGCCTATGGCCTTTGTTAGTCTTGTATTATTTTAATTTTAGTTTCTTGTGTACAATTTGGAAATTAGTATGGCGTTCATTATCACTGACTGGTATATATTTGTTTAGGGGCCAGCTGAAGGACGCCTCCGGGTTCGGGAATGTCTCGCTACATTGAAGACCTGTTGGTGACCTTCTGGTGTTGTTTTTTTTCTGTGGTCGAGTTGTTGTCTCTTTGACACATTCCCCATTTCCATTCTCAATTTTATTGCTCAATATATGTATTAACAATCTTGAACAAGTTTAGATGAATTTAGAAATTTGATTCGAATTTAAATATATGAAATAGATATACTTATGATTTTCATATAAAGGGGACCTTTTCATTTTTGACGTTGTTAAACTACGTATGAGCTAATTAATACTGATGAATGATTCCTGATGTGTTTTTCGATCAACTAAGCAGGGATGTGTGTTTAAACCAAAGAGAATAAAATTATACACCACCCGGTTTTTTTTTTATATCTTTTCTTGCAATGCACATAAAATTGTGTATTCTGTAACAAGCAGTGGATGTAAATACAAAGGCAAACTGTATTAACTAATCTTTATTTGATGTAAGTCTCTAAAGATTTTCCATTAAATATAAGTATATAAAAATGTTCATGTATTAATAAGCTCAATTATGAAAAAGCATTCAATGAATTTCAGAGAATGCGAGACAGAGATAATAACCAATTGGCACCTATATTTTACAAATATGAAGACCTTCGTATATTAAATATATTACAATAGGAATGAAAGCCCAGTTGTTTCTGCCTTTAGTTTCATACAATTTTATTTCCACTTTTATTTTACTCTGCCTAATAATGGATGAATATGAATGTTTGTAAAAATCCCCCTTGTGCTTCACAAAAAATCAAAAGGTTGCCCCCTACTGGTAGTGCTGGTATTTGTTTCCTTAATTTCAATTAAATTTGAAGTCCCTTCATAGTATTTTACGGAATTCTTTAAAGGTAATGACTGGCAATTGAGAGAACAATGTTGTTTCAAGTATGCTTAGTACAAAATATGAAGTTGTGGTTTGATTGCTGCTTATACAAGTATTCATTAGATATACAATTGTGTGGATGTAAGCTACTGTATGTCATCCTATGCCTTCAACAACTGGGCACAACCATACCATTCAGTACTTAGCAAGCTTCGACATGCTTAATGTAAAGAAATTGAAACGAGAAAACAAATTTTATGTAAAACTAATAAAACAAAAACAAATTTCACACACACAAACCATTGTGTTACAGCCTTATGACTTGAGAAAGGCGCATACAATAAAATGTGATGGGGTTATCATAAAGATACGAAGACGTGGGATGATTGCCAATGAGACAACTCTCCAGAAGAGACCAAATGTCAGAAGTTAGAATTATAGATTACCATACGGCCTTCAACAAGGAACACAGCCTATACCGTATTGTTATATGAGCTTATTACATATTCGCAGTTTTTGTCGGAATAGTCGATATTACATTTTTGCAAACAAAAATGTTACATTTACGCGAGAAACATCATATCATCTAGTATAACACCATCCATTTGTGACAATATGGAAGAAATATTAATAAACATAATACGAATTAAGGCAACAGTAGTATACCGCTGTTCGAAGCAGACCGTATAGTTTTAGGAGAATGTTGAATGTTGAAAACGTATGTTGAATGTTGAAAACGAATGTTGAATGTGGAAAACGACTGCTGAATGTTGTAAACGAATGTCGAAAGTTAAAAAGCGAATGTTGAAAACGAATGTCGTAAGTTAATACATTCCTTCGCTGAGCACAGCCTGGTACGACTGCACATGTTAAACCGCGAACAGTTGGGGCAAATTTGGACACAATATTCAATATAAAAAAGAAGATGTGGTATGATTGCCAATGAGACAACTATCCACAAAAGACCAAAAAGACACAGACACTAACAACTATAGGTCACCATACGGCCTTCAACAATGAGCAAAGCCCATACCGCATAGTCAGCTATAAAAGGCCTCGATAAGACAATGTAAAACAATTCAAACGAGAAAACTAACGGCCTTATTTATGTAAAAAAAATGAACGAAAATCAAATATGTAACACATAAACAAACGACATGTATGTGCCTGTCCCAAGTCAGGAGCCTGTTATTCAGTGGTTGTCGTTTGTTTATGTTTTTTTCCAGTGCAGGTACACCTTTTTGCATTCATGATGCAGTATGTATACATATTCATTACATCATGTTTATTGTTACTTAATATTTTGAGTTATCCATTTTAATCCATTTAGATTACAAATTGTGGCGTTAATATTGATTCACATATAGGGTCTTTGCATCGGAACTTAACACATTCATTCAAAAACCAGTTGTTGGCATGACACGGATTATTTTCTTCTCATGGGAAGGATTGTGCCTGATATTCATATGATGAAATCATAATTTTTCAATCAGTTGAATTGAAGTGTGGAGCTGGCATGTCAGTTAACTGCTAGTAGTCTGTTGTTATTTATGTATTATTGCCATTTTTTTTATTTTCTTTGGTTACATCTTCTGACATCAGACTCGGACTTCTCTTGAACTGAATGTTCATGTGCGCATTGTTATGCGTTTACTTTTCTACATTGGCTAGAGTTATAGGGGGATGGTTGAGATCTTATAAACACTGTTTAACCCCGCCGCATTTTTGCGCCTGTCCCAAGTCAGGAGCCTTTGGCCTTTATTAGACTTGTATTATTTTTAATTTTAGTTTCTTGTGTACAATTGGAGTTTAGTATGGTGTTCATTATCACTGAACTACACAGCTACTGTTGCATAGGTACTATTTCTGTACTAAAAATCTGAAGTACTGGAAATTTACTTTTAATATTCAGTACTATTTTGTTACTTATAACAAATACTTTTTAAATATTAAAAGTAAATTTCCAGATTTACATATTTTTAGTACAGAAATAGTACCTATGCAAAAGTATATATTTGTTTAGGGGTCAGCTGAAGGACGCATCCGGGTGCGGGAATTGCTCGCTACATTGAAGACCTGTTGTTGACCTTCGCTGTTGTCTTTTCTGTGGTCGGGTTGTTGTCTCTTTGACACATTCCCCATTTCCATTCACAACTTTACCTTTTTTATCTTGACATTTTTTTTCCCTTCAGGAAAATGTTTTCAATAAAGTATTTAGATTTCGTATTTTATGTTTGTATGCGTGTGTGGCTTTGTTTTTTTTTACAACACATATATTGAAAAACCTAACCTGATATGTTCGGCATACGTGAAGGATTTTGTAATCTGCTGTGAAAATAATTTTATCGTGTATGTAATAATTTACAATAACACTTTTAACATTAAATTGAAGTATTTAAAGTGTAAATTGCGTGGTTTTGTATTGAAAATGTATTATTGGCTGTTGTACGTCATTATTTCCCCCCTGTGAGCCTCTGACATTCCATAGTGTTCTGTATAGCTTTTGACTTCGTCACGTAGTAACCCGTTTATGATGACGTTTTTGGAGGTTCCAATTAGGGATACAATCGTCGTATATACCCCGGCAGTTTCCTGAATATATACTGTCATCTCTGTGTTGTTATCCAATCACAAACCTCGAAACATTTGTAATCCGTAATATATATACATTTTGTTACATCTCGTGATCAATTTTATTTGGCAATCGCCAATGGCAGTCAGCAGAGTTAAAGAACAGCAGTTGTTCGACCTGTTAGTCAAATGCGTTTTGTTTAAATACACTTTTTCACTTTTTTGGTCTTTTGGAAAATGTTGTTTGTGTTCTATTTAGACTCTTCTACAACGAAATTTGTTTTACATGCACACGTATGAAAATTGCGGTTTTATCCAACGCAGTCATAGGTTTGAACGTAGTTTTCAATTTAGACTCGTATAAATGCGTTTTGTTTAAATACACTTTTTCACTTTTTTGTTCTTTTGGAAAATGTTGTTTGTGCTGTTTTTTCAGACCCTTCTACAACGATATTTGTTTTACATGCACACGTATAAAAATTGCGGTTTTTATCCAACGCAATCATAGGTTTGAACGTAGTTTTCAATTTAGACTCGTTTATATATATATATATATATATATATATACAACTCGTCTAAACATCAACCCAACAATGTTAGATCTGTAAATTTGCTTTCGCAAATTTTTGGTTCTTCCCTCGCCGGGATTCGAACCCATGCTACTGTGATATCGTGACACCAAATCGCCTGCACTGCAGCCGTCCCGCTAGACCACACGACCACCTGGTCTATATAAGTCTATAGAAAGGACCAACCAGCAAATTTACTACGTACCGGATCGTCTAGAATAGGCGATACTATGCAGATAAGGGAAAAAATTATATAAAAATATATATACGAAAATGTTGTTATTAAATCGTGTTGACAAATATTTCGGCTCAACAAATGGCCTTCTTCAAGTGTCACAAGTTTTAACAATACTGATACATAATGTATAAGGTGTAAAAATAGATCAGTAATAATACAGGTAAGTTTTATTATTTGCAAGTAAATGGAACTGCCATTGGCACAAAAATGGCTCCGTCATATGCCAACATATTTATGTGCAAATTAGAGAAACAACTCCTTGAAACTTCCATCGAAAAACCGCTTTCCTGGTTTAGATTTATAGATGATGTGGATATGAAATGGAATAAAAGCGACGAGGATTTAGATACTTTTATCACTCATGCCAACAACATACATCCAAGTATCAAATTTACTCATGAGAAGTCTAAATCCAAAATTGTCTTCCTCGATACTTCAAGTTCGCTCACAGAGGGCATCATATCTACAGATTTATATTCTAAACCTACTGACACTCATCAATATTTGTCCCCTAAAAGTTGCCATCCTGCTCATCTTACCAAGAGCATCCCATACAGTCAGGCACTTAGAGTCAAGCGAATATGTTCCAACACAGAAACAACTAAAAGACAACTACGTTAACTTGAAACTCGCTTGAAGAAAAGGGGCTACAAACACAGAAATATCAAAAAAAGCTTTCAGAAAGCGGAGTCAATTCCGAGGAGTGAACTATTGGAATACAGAGTTAAAAAGAAAAAGAAAAGGACTCCATGTGTTTTAACTTACCAACCATCTCTCAAAAACAGCTTTGGTGTCATTCGTGAACATTGGAAATCAGTTGAAAAGAATTCCAAACTATCCAAGATTTTCCCGAGCCTCCAATGATAGCTTTTAAGCAACCTAATAGTCTGCGTAACCTGCTGGTGCGGGCTGAAGTGTCTGATAATAGAAGTACTTCTGGAGAAGGTCGTTCGTGTGAAGAAAAACGCTGCAAATGCTGTCTACAGATGCAGCACTCATCAACATTTTACAGTAAGGCAACCGAAAATAACTATAAGATATTTTGCAATGTTACCTGCAAAAGTATGAATGTTATTTACATACTAGAATGTTCGGTTTGTGGCCTCCAATATGTTGGTGAGTCAAAGCAGCCTCTCCACAAACGCCTGAATGGCCATAGGAGTGATATCTCTAAGAAGCCACTTCTCCCAGTTTCTCAGCACTTCAGACAGTCGGATGACTTTAACCGCATGAAAATTCTAGTAATTGAACAGAACATTCACTGGAATGATGCCCAGCGACAGGTTCGGGAAAGCTTTTGGATAAAGGAACTTAATGTACATCATTCAAACGGCATAAATAAAAAATTCTAACAGTTTTGTTTTTCACTCATTTTATTGTTAATATACACAGTCACGTATATTGATTTATAGGGTTTTGTTTATATTATTATATTCAGGATTTTGGATTAAATCAATTGACCAAAACTTACCTGTATTATTACTGATCTATTTTTACACCTTATACATTATGTATCAGTATTGTTAAAACTTGTGACACTTGAAGAAGACCATTTGTTGAGCCGAAATATTTGTCAACACGATTTAATAACAACATTTTCGTATTATAACATCTTATATCAGTACCGTTGTGCAAATTTTTAGACTGATATATATATGTCTTACAGATAATTTAGCTGATCTGTAACAATAACATCTTCATGCCTTATATATCATGTACTGTAGTACGCCGCTAGATTAAAACTGACGTGGAAAGGTAACACATGCCCACCGAAAGCTCTTTTTTTGAGAGCCCAGGTGGTCGTGTGGTCTAGCGGGACGGCTGCAGTGCAGGCGATTTGGTGTCACGATATCACAGTAGCATGGGTTCGAATCCCGGCGAGGGAAGAACCAAAAATTTGCGAAAGCAAATTTACAGATCTAACATTGTTGGGTTGATGTTTAGACGAGTTGTATATATATATATATATACATTAGAATTATTCCATCTATCAAATATAGTTGTACTATTCCTATAGTAAAAAAACCCAGAGAAATCTAAATAAAGGCAACAGTAGTATACCGCTGTTCAAAACTCATAAATCCATGGACAAAAAACAAAATCGGGATAACAAACTAAAACCGAGGGAAAAGCATTAAATATAAGAGGAGAACAACGACATAACACTAAAATGTAACACATATAGACAAAATCCCACGAGAATAACAAATATAACATATATATATAACATCAAAACCAAATACATGAATTTGGGATAGACAAGTACCGTGACACGTCTTATCGCAATGTGAATTTACACTCAAAAATAAGAGAAAACAAACGACACAACGTTATAATGTAATACACACAGAAACGAACTATAATATAACAATGACCATATTCCTGACTTGGTACAGGGCATTTTTAAAGGAAAAAATGGTGGGTTGAACCTGGTTTTGTGGCATGCCAAACCTCGCACTTTTATGGCCATGTGAAATATAACATCAAAATGACAACACAGGACTACAATATAAATAAATTGGAGAACACAATTGACAAAGAATCACACGAACAACAGCCAACAAAAGGCAACAAGTTCAAAATTTTAATACGCCAGAAGTGTATTTTGTCCACACAAGACCTATGTGTGACGCACAGATACAAAAGTTTGAAAGCCGAAACGAGTACAAAGTTGAACAGCATCGAGGACCAAAAGATCAAAAAGGTTGTGCCAAAAACGGCAAGGGTTTTCTGTTAAGTTACCAGAAAATCCCTATAATTTAGAGTAATTTATACTTTTGCAAACAGTAAATTTAATAAAATGAATATTCAAAAGATGTACATGATAAAGCTGAAGTATTAACTAATTACAGGAAACAACTGAAATACATTTACATAACCAGACATTTGAAACACAAAAGTAGACACATCCGAATACGTTTAAACCTCTACGCCAAGTGACGTCCTATTTGAAACTGAAAAATGACGAAAAAATGACGTCATTTGAATTAGTAAAACAGAGCATCAAAAAATGAAAAATGACGTCACATAAGAATGAATAAGATAGAATTAGGATTAATTTAAGATTATATATTTGAACTAAATACTGATATTGCATTTAATAACAAAGCACATTTTAATTCTTATTAATATAAAACTGAGGTAGCAATTAACTATATTATAAAACTATGTCAGGTTTGTTATGAATCTAACTAAAACTAATCTAAAACAGACCAAGCAATTTACCTTTAAAATAAGTTCATCATACAAAAAAAGGGGCTTCAGTGGCCGAATGATACATAACCTACCAGGTAAATGAAAAAAAAACCCTGATATTTCAAATACGTCATAGAACTTTGTCTACTAACGTTTAACTTTATTAATGTACAATATCCGATGATAACACTTGTCTGGTATGTAATAATCTTGAGAAGATTTGGAGCATGTTGATATTTTAAAAAAGATATGTCAATCTTTCACACTTAACTGAGTTTTTTGGTTTTTTTTATGTGTAATGTTGATGATACCTTGGTAAAGACGCTTGATTTTGATCAAACGAAGAAGATGGTTGGTCTTTTAATAAAAAGAAAAACGTTTGAATTTTTGTTTTGCCATATTTTATTATGAGCATATCAAGATTTAAAGTATCCCTCATAGAGCTAGCCTAACAGGTTAAAATGTATCGTTACTAGTTATTATCGAAAAAGAAGAAATATGTAAACAAATTGTTTCCATTTTTTCCGACAAACTGGCTTCCTTCAATTAAAAATGAATTCATTGAAATCATATATATATATACATTACAAATTACCTATTTTAAGTTATATACTATTACAATAGGGGATTTCATTTTAAAGCATACGTTATTTTGTCATTTGAATAACAACGATAAAAAATTTAAATTATTCTATTGAACTCTTTTCAAATAGGAAGTAAACTAAGATAATAATTTCCTGGGTTCGACATTGGCTATAATTCTGTTCTGTTTAATATGGCTTTATCCAAACCACAATTAGGAATACAGTCTCCAATTCAGTGTCGCTTTTGTGACAGAAATCCTAAAATCTTTTGGAAATGTCTAGAATGTAACTTACTGATGTGTAGTGATTGTAAGAATAAAATTCATCCGAAAATCGTGTTTTCCGAGGAGCATCATAGGATTATATCTATCAAGAATGAGAGGCGTTCCTCTAGTACTGTTGATATGACTGTCGTCGAATCATATCAAACAGAATTCGAAGATGTTAATGAAATAGCAATATCCTCAGATGGTTTGTTGTGGATTAGTAACAGAAATTTCAAAAAGATAATACAGTCCAATACAGTATTGCAGAAAGTAAGATGTGAAGGAAATAGGCTAAAGGTGATATCTAGTTTTAACATTGCCATTCAAGACATTGCTATTACCCCTGATAATGATCTTCTTATGGTTACTGGTTCATCAAAACTTCAACAAATCAAGAGTGGAACAAATACAGTTGAAGACACTGTTTATAATTTGGATCCTTACATCCCTCTGTCCATTCACGTTTCCAGAAATAATAAGGTTATAGTAGGAGCATTTTTTCTTACAGGTTTCGTTATAGTAATGGACCATGATGGGAATCGAGAGAAAGTTTATGGTGAAAGGCCTACTAATAACATTGTAATGGGTTACCCAACTGATTTAACTACAACTAGCAATGCTAACCTTTTCGTAATTGATAGTGTGTCGTTCATGGATGGTAAAAGAAAGGTGATAGTACTGGGACATGAAGCCATTGTTAATACCTATGTTGGAAATTTATTCATCAACACTGAAGATAAACCGTTTCGCCCATACGATTTAATATCAACACCTTCGGACAATGTCATTGTTGCTGATAGGGTAACCTATTCTCTTCATATTTTAAATTCCTCAGGATATCTGATGACCTACATCAAAACTGACGACGAAGGAATGGAAGATCCAGTTTCCCTAGGACTAGCAATGACAGAACTTTCTTGTATGCTGTATATAGGAACTTCCGAAAATGAAGGTAAAGATGCTAAAATATATAAATTGAACTTGACTGGCTGTTAATAACAATAGGCTAACTTTTAAACTGATTGTAGTTCTTATGTCATGTATTGTTAAAACATTATCCTACTTAACCTCCATTTTGTCATCAGTAACAACATTTTGAAATTTGAAAAACTTTGATTTAATGGTTTATGAGTAAATTAAACACCATTTTTCAATCTTTTAAGAACCATAACTCCTGAACAGGAAAAGTGAAAATCGCTATTTTTAAACTTGACCTCGATTTTGTCATCAGTAACAATATATTTAAATTTTATAATATTTGGTTGAACGGTTCGTGAGTAAATGCACGGACAACATTTGGCTGCCAACCGCCCGCCGGACTGTCCGCTCGACTGACCGCCAGACCGCTCTTATGTGGCATTTAAATAAGAAAGAGCATATCATAAAACATAGGATTTCTAAGATTCCAGTTGATTGGACTTCA
The DNA here is from genome assembly GCA_019925275.1 of Mytilus edulis. Lineage (NCBI taxonomy): Eukaryota > Metazoa > Mollusca > Bivalvia > Mytilida > Mytilidae > Mytilus > Mytilus edulis. The sequence continues at coordinate 36,652,555 of CM034360.1, forward strand.
AACTTCATCAAAAACTACCTTGACCAAAAACTTCAACCAAAAACTTCAACCAAAAACTTTAACCTCAAACTCGCACAATCAATTCTATATTCAATAGGCCGTGAAATGTTGATTAAAAACCAATTTGGCATTTAAGCTAGATAGATCATATCATAGGGAACATGTGTACTAAATTTCAAATTGATTGGCCTTCAACTTCATCAAGAACTACCTCTACCAAAAACTTCAACCTGAAGCTAAACAGCTGGGACAAGACAGACAGACGGACGAACGGGCGGACAGACGAACGGACCACAGACCAGGACACAAAATGCCCCTCTACTATCGTAGGTGGGCTATAATAAAAACAATACTCAAAGATTTAATAATAGAGTTGATTAGATACCTTTCCGGATAATAAAATTGAGAATGGGAATAGGGAATGTGTCAAAGAGACAACAACCCGACCATAGAAAAAACAACAGCAGAAGGTAACTAACAGGCCTTCAATGTAGCGAGAAATTCCCGCACCCGGAGGCGTCCTTCAGCTGGCCCCTTAACAAATATATACTAGTTCAGTGATAATGAACGCCATACTAATTTCCGAATTGTACACAAGAAACTAAAATTAAAAAAATACAAGACTAACAAAGACCAGAGGCTCCTGACTTGGGACAGGCGCAAAAATGCGGCGGGGTTAAACATGTTTATGAGATCTCAACCCTCCCCCTTTACCTCTAGCCAATGTAGAAAAGTAAATGCATAACAATACGCACATTTAAAATTCAATTCAAGAGAAGTCCGAGTCTGATGTCTGAAGATGTAACTAAAGAAAATAAACAAAATGACAATAATACATAAATAACAACAGACTACTAGCAGTTATTTAAAGGATTGATAAGTTTATTCGAGTCGTTTCCAAATTTTCGGGCTGATTAACAACATAACCATAAAATTAAGGAGGTGTTATTCCGTTTGAAATAAGTTTTTTTTTCAGGCGCAGCCAAACTTGCAAACCAATTCTTTGTACATTTGGAAGAATGAAGTAACGTGTGGTTACTAAATCCCTGACATAAAAATTGACAAGTAATACACCATTACGCTAATTGAAATCTTAAACGTCACTACAGACTCGGGCATAACGAACGAGTAAGGATATACAAACACAGTAAAACGGTGGTGCCGAAGACACCTCACCGTTCAAAAATATTAGGGAAATTAACAATTGGGAAATAAAAATCATCCCCATTGTCGTAAATTTTGGTGTAGAGCTTCTAGTGTAACACTGAAATATCATATGTAGCAAAGGACAGTAATAGCTATAAACTGAGATTCATAACAGTAGAGAAACATGTCTGACTGTATTTGATATTCCAGTTTAAAATCGGTTTTCAATAATTTTGCCATTTTAAAGCAATTTAGAGCGCTATTTCTATATTTTGGTACAACGCGATTCTTTAAGTTTTGATGACGTCATATCTCGAAAACAACATCGGTGACCCCAAAAATTTTTCCGCCTAAAATATCGTAATAAGTATGATCTGTCTACATGCAAAATTTCAATGAATTATTATTAGTAGTATAAATAGTGTGATTTCCCTTTAAGGGACTCCATTGAAACATATAGGAATACATTCAACCTGTCGATAACCCTAATTGCCGAAACGTACATAAATGTTGTCAAATATTGAGCAACGTCTGGTAGAGTGGGTAATGACTTGTATTAATTCTGTTATTGATTATGCCATAGTATCGCCAAATTATTTAGATCAATTGTTGGTTTTAATATATTGATATTTGATCCAATCAATAGTGATATTCAGAAACCTATTTGTTTGCATTTGTGTACAAATGTAACTTGTATTGTTTATGTAGATAGATGAATAACTCTAATGTTTATGACAATGGTATGAACAATACAAATAACTCTAACATTGTAATCACCTTGCATGGTGAATCAGAGTCTATTGTAAAACTAATATGGGCTAGAGACAGAGCACCAGATTACACAGAGAACCTAGACGATACCAGTATAGATAAACTTTTGAATAGATTAGAGGATATTGATCCTAAAAATACTGATAATGTAACTGTCAATAATGTTAATATTATAAGTAAAGAGACAGAACAAACCAATATGTTTGTTAAAATCAATGATAAAAATGTTTTTAGAATATTTCACCTTCAATGTACGCATTTATAAATTAAGTAAATTGCGTGTTTTGCGTACCACTGATCATAAGTCGTATTGGTCATTGTTAAACAAGGGCTCTTAGAAAAGTGAAAATTTACTTCAGAAGGTTTTTCTTGATTAATTTTATAATCATTTTAAGAATTTGAATAATGTATAAAATGACATTGATGTTGTATTATGAGAGAATATTAGTGAGTACAATACTGTAATTAATCAGTCTATTTGTGAACAGGAAATTGTAAATGAATTAAGTCTTTGAAAAATAACAAAGCATGTAGCGATGACATCATACTTAATGAATTTTTGAAAAATGTGGCTTGTAAACTTATCCCCCTTTTTTTTAGAAAATATTTAATATTGTATTTGATGGTGGTATTATACCAACTCATGGTCAAAGGGTTTCATCTGCCCTATTTTTAAAAGAAAGGTGATCCTGCAAATGCAGACACTTATAGAGGTATTACAATATTGAGTATTTATGGAAAATTGTTTACATGTATTTTAATAATAGATTGTTCAATTATTTGAAAAGTTTTTGATTGTTATGTCAAGAACAGGCAGGGTTCAGATAGAGTTATGGCAAATGATCATATCTTTATTTTGAAATGTCTCATTGATTTATATTTATTTAGAAGGAAACAAATATGTATTGCGCCTTTGTTGATTTTCGTAAGGCTTTTGACTCTGTATATATATATTATATATATATGAATATTATAATGGCAAAAATTGTTACGCAATGGTTTAGACAGTAAAATTACTTATTGTATTACAGAACTTGTATAAAATACAAAATCTTGTGTAAGAGATGGATCTAATTGTTCAGATTTTTTTGGCATTTAATATTGGTGTGAGGCAGGCGAAAATCTTTTGCCCTTATTATTTTCTATTTTTCTAAATGATTTGACTGAGTTTATTATACATGCTTATAGTGATCTGAATGATATTTGTAATATGTTTCATTTACTGTTTGACAAAGATGATATTGAAGTGTATTTAAATTGTTATATACGGACGACACAGTCATTTTTGCAGAATCCACAGCTGAGTTACAATCAGCATTGAATGCAATGTATTTATATTGTGAAAAATAGAATCTGCAAAAATCAATATTGTTATATTTTCTTAAAGTCGACAGGCTGAAAATGTTCATTTTATATATAATAATTACCGTTTATCTGTTATTGATGAATTTCAATATTTAGGTATTGTATTTTCTAGAAAAGGTACTTTTCATGTTAACAAATCTAGACTGGTTCAAAAAACCAAAAAAAAAACAATGTTTTATGTATAACGTAAGACAAGAATATTTGTTTAACTGTAGATGTATTGTTCAAACTTGTTGGTGCTATGGTTGGCCTTATATTGTTGTACGGTGCAGAAGTTTGGGGGTGTGAGAAAAAAAAAAACGTTATTGAATCATTGCATTAGAATTTTGTTAATATATAATGAAAGTTAAAAAATGTACACCTAATTTCATTATGGTGAACTTGGTAGAGTAAAGAGAAAATGTCTCGTACATTGTATAAAATGCTATATTAACTTGATTCTGGTGATATATATCACTCTAAGTGGTTGCATTGTGTAAAAGATATATTACCTGAATGTGGTTTTATTAATGCCTGGAATAATCAATATATGGATACACACTGTAAGTTGTCTAAAAATGTGAAACAGTATTACCATAATTTGTTTGTAAATGAATGGAAGGCTCGGATATTTAATACATCAAAATGTTTAAATTATAGAATCTACAAGTCTGAGTTTGGTTTTGAAGATAATTTTGATTTAAGAAATAATTTGTGTTAATAAAGGGGCAGTTGTCATAGGTTACCTAATAAAAGTGGTAGCTTTTTTAGCATTGATAGATCAGAAAGAATATGTGATTTATGTAACAGAAGTGCATAGGTACTATTTCTGTACTTAAAAACTATTGTAATATTTAGGACTTGTATTTTACAGTACTTGATTTGTACTTAATATTTTAGTGCAGAATTAATACAATATCCCATGTTTGAAAATCATAACTTTATGAGATTTGAAATAGAAAATCTTTCAAAATGCTGAAAATGTAACGGTAGTAACCAAAAATCTATAGTACCTATATTTCAATACAGGTACCTAAATATTACAATAATTTTATAGTAACAAAATAGTACTGAATATCAAAAGTAGATTTCCAGTACTACAATTTTTTTAGTACAGAAATAGTACCTATGCAAAAGTAGCTGTGTATGAGATGAATTTCATTACACATATGATTGTACTTTCTTTAATGTTTAACGGATAAATATTTTACCAGCAGATATTTATAAAGTGAAGAATACTATGAGTTTCTCTGATTTAATTTCTATAAAAGAAGAAACTTCGTATTGTTGGATTCTCAACTTAGTAGACTACTTTAAAACATTATAGGAAAATGCATATCTAAGTTTTTTTTTATCTTTCAAATCACGAAAAAATTATATTTATTATTAGGAAAAATACTTTATATTAGACAATTTGTTATAAAAGATACAGATAACCATACATCAATATTGTATTTATTCTGAACTAGACTAGTTGATATGTAATAGAATTAACATATCTAAACTTTTGTTGGTTTTATTTTGATATTGCTTAATTGACTACATGTGAATGTTTGTTTATGACACCGGGTACTGTCTGGTGATTTTTTTTATTGTACATATTTGAATAAAATGTTATCAAGATAACACAATTTGTCCGACTACTGTATCACTAGCCTGTGAACATCGAGCTTAATAGTCCGAACTCCACATGTGCAGATGCAATCGATTTCAATCTTAATTGACAACGATTGTCAGTTTTCCAACCAAAGGTTCGTGGTACTCTCCGGGCACTATATATATATACGGCTTCGTCTACAACTAAAAACTGACAATAGCAATTTGCTGTAATTCGTGCTAAATACTTATCAATTAATCAATCAATTACACACAAACAAAAATTTCGTTGAGAATGAATTGAATTTCATTAACTTTGTCATGCTTGAATTTAATACAAACATCATTCAAATAATGTTTAAGGGTAAGACAAAATAGCGGATTTGTAATTTTAACATATATGGCTTACTATGTATGTACTGGTTTTCCCACTAGCATATATTAATTGTACTTTACTTCATTTTTATTGTTTCACAACTGCTTGAAATCAACTGTCTAGATTGTTTTCGGACGATTTTTCCCACAATTGTAGGAGAGCTATTTCTGGTATTTATAACCAATGTAATATATTATGGTATTAAATAGTACAACCGCGAAAAGATCAATTGGATTTAAAAAAAAATTTAAAAGTTGCAAACACAGAAATAAAATCAATAGCATGTCAAGCACTAGTAAGACCCAAAGTTGAGCATATTTGTAGTGTTGTGGACCCGCATATGAAAGACCAACAGATAAAACTAGAAGTTACAGAGAACACCTGTTCGTTATGTACGTCATAACCATGGTTAATCAGTTGAAATGGCCACCACAAGCTTAGAGACGTTTAAAAACCATACTGATTTAATTCTATACAGTAATACACACTGTCTTGTAACCATTCAAACGCAAATTCTTCAGCAAACAGACAGCAGAATAAGACAAATCCATGCACAGCCATTCAGACATAAAATGTATATCCAAACTTCCAAAGACACGTACAAATGGTTATACTTCCCGCGAACTATTTTACAAAGAAACTTGCTACCTCAAACTAGAGAAATATAATACATTAATATGTCTCTGATTCATTATTACTTCGAGTACGTTCAATTACCTAATAACATCTAAGTTGTCAGGTTTTGGGGAGGGGGTTATTGTTGGTAATTGATATACGTCAAGTTCAAATTACATAGTTTTTATTGTTCAGTTTATATATAAGTAGTTTGTGATTGTGTTTTCAACCGATTTACATACGTGCTTGTAGAAAGACTTAAAAGGAAAGCATTAAACATAGTTTCCTTTTTGAGTTTACTAAGTGATGTGTAAACTGTAATGACTTAACTCGCAAATATATACAAGTAAAGGCCCACTGTAAAAGCCTGTATTGCTCACCTGTATCTATTCACCGGGTCTAGGAGCTTTCACCCAATATAAATATGCTGAAAGAAAAGATATAATTATGGCATAGGCGATTTCATGGGACCTGGAAGCAACAGACCACTTTTTGTTAAAAAAAAATGGTTGATTATATTGGGAATCACGACTGAAGCATGACTGGAGCCCCATGTTTTTATGTCAGTCAGAGAGCCCTCCGAAAGGTTCTGAATCCACCACTTAATGGTTTTGAGAAAAAGTAACACTGAAATATTCTGAAAACATATCAATTAGAAATTATCAGCACTCCACCTAAAAAAATACACCCCAGAAAGAAAAATCAAATCATCCCATTGTAGTCTAACAATAGTTACTGAAGACCCCGTATGCAGTCTGGTTAAAATAAAATGTTAGTGGCATATTTATAAATAAACGATAGCAAGTTTAATCATACTGATCCTTACCATTAATTAAATTAGTTTTCACCATTAGAAATTTTTATTTTGCATTTCTATAAATAAAAAGTAAAATCACAAAAATACTGGACTCCGACGAAAATTCAATACGAAAATTCCCCAATCAAATAGCAAAATCAAAAGCTCAAACACATCAAACGAATGGATAACAACTGCCTTATTCCTGACTTGGAACAGACCTTATCTTATGAAGAAAATGGTGGATTGAACCTGGTTTTGATTTTTATGTGCTTGATTATGTATCCGTTTTTATTCTGTAGTTAGTCACCACAGTAACCACTTCGGTTTTATCATGTATATCTATGATATAGTCTTTATTTATAAAAAGAAATAATGTTTGCAAAAGTATGAATTATTCTAAATAAAAAGGATGTTCTTATCTCAGGCAGAAGTATTAGGCAGAAGCCTAGTGTATAAGGCACAACTTTTGGAACTTTTGCTCCTCGGTGCTCTTCAACTTTGTACTTGTTTTGGCTTTCGAACTTTTTTCATCTGAGCGTCACTGTTTGGTATTGTGTGGACGTAACGCGCGTCTGGTGTATTAAATTTGTTTTCTTAAAAATTGTGCTGTACCAAGTCAGGAAAATGGCCGTTGTTATATTATAGTTCGTTTATGTGTGTGTTACATTTAAATGTTGTGTTTCTGTTGTGTCGTAGTTCTTCTCTAATATTTGATGTGTTTCCCTCAGTTTAAGTTTGTAACCTGAATTTGTATTTTTCCCGAATCGATTGATGAATTTCGAACAGCAGTATACAACTGTTGAATTATTTATAGCTAGCTTAACCTATAGTATACCCCTATATTCTATTTTTACTAATGTGAACCATGTTGGTTGTAGGGAAGGTTCATCGGATACATCAGTTTTCAATTAAGATACTCTAATAATAATTGTTATTTCCATTTGGCCAAGTAGGTTGAGAGGAGACGATTCATTTAAAAGATCAAAAAAATAATGATAATTAAAAATTGACTTTCCTTAATTGGTCAATAGACAATTTTTGTATTCTTTTTTTTTTTCTTTTTTTTTTTGCTGTTGACAGTATACCTCTATCTATTATAAAAGTCGAGATAATAATCAAAAACTGCAAAATTCCCTTAAAAATACAAAACCAAGGGCAGCAATTGATGGGTAGGCAGGGTCACCGAATACATTTTTAAAACTTGATACCGTACCATAAGGATGATATAGGCCATGTTTGGTTTGATTAGTAGTTTTAGAGGATGTTTTTTTAAAAAGTAAACGGACAACGACGGACTACGACGACGGACAACGACGGACGACGGACGCCAAGTGATGAGAAAAGCTCACTTGGCTTTTTTGGGTCTAAAAACAAATGTTGAATGCTGAAAAATCTAATGCTGATAACGAATGTTGAATTTTGAAAATGAATGTTGAAAGTTGAAAATCGAATGTTGGAAACGAATGTAAAATCTTTAAAACAAATGTTAACTGTTGAAAATCGAATGTTAAAAACGTCTGTTGAATGTTGAAAACGAATATTGATTGTTGAAATATCGAATGTTAAATGTTGAAAATCGAATGTTGAAAAAAAAAAAAATATAACAGAGATTAAAAAGAGTGATTAAATGTGAGTGTTTAATGTTGAAAACGAATGTAGAAAGATGAATAACCAACTTTTGTTTGTGTACTCGTATGAAACAGAGTTCCCTTCCGCTCGACCTGTTTTTGTACTCGTATGAAGCAGATTTAATTCAGAACGTTTTTAAAGACAAATAAAAACCAATATTCTTTAATTTTACTTCAGATTTATTGATGATGCCCTAGAATAACACATATTTCACTCAGTACTCGCATTTCATGCATCTCAGTGATCTTGAAATTAAGGATACTACTGGTACTAGAAGGACTAGGACTATTTAATACCTTGATCCTTTCTTTAATATTGACACAAATGGACGACTCCACATTAAAATAAAAAAATCTATGACAAACGAAATGATTTCGACTTCCAAATTATCAATTTCCTATTTCTCAGCAGTAGGGTCAATATGCGCATTAGATTCTCCATAGGCCATAATGTTAACGTTTTCTTCTGTTGCTCAGGCCATATCGTAAACTTGGATATGTATGATAGCTCGTTTTGAAGCTGAGACACTTGGACACATGTGGTGCGATTTTCGGGGTGGCAAGTGTGATTCGTTTTCCCGTCAAGTGCCCAACCCCGAAAGATAGTGAAAAATGTCACTCTCCACAGGAAATAATCCCAAAATTCTGACCATAAAAATCATTAAAAAATATGTCCTTTGTAATTTTTTGATCAGGTTTATTTTTGTATACTTTTTTTCACATCACATCAGCTCTATAAAACACCAGTCCTAGTTCATTTATGTCAATTTTTAAAATCACAGCTCCCACATATGCATGGCGGACTAATTTTTTAATGAGAGTCAAAAATCTGTGTTCCTCATCTCAAGGTCCTTTAGGGGTCTTGTCCCAGTAACATACCCTCTGCTCCATCGTATAGTGTTTGCACAATTTATACGTTATGTTCTCGCATGTCCACACTACAAATACGGGTGTTTCCTCCTTACGCAGAAACTGTTCCAAATAGTTACGTGGACGACAGATTGAAATTTACCACCGTAAAATTTATGGACACCATCACGAATTGGTTGATCTATACGATGTTTCTGTGTCTACATAAACAAATGTCATTTTTACCACTTCTTAGATTTCTGTACTTTCGATACATTTTCAAATATGTCATTTTTATCCGTAAAGTCGAGTTAATTTCCATTTCCATGTATAAAGTATTGTTTTACTCTAAATAACTATGACGTCGTCACAGCATTTATCTAAAGTAGCCTTTGAATACCGTTATGATCATGATAATTGTTTGGTCTAGTATGGTGAAAATAATTGTATGAATTTTCAGTATATATCCATTTCGAAAATACTCACTATGTGATATGTCCTGTGCTGTCTGTCGTAAATGGAAGAGGTTCATTGTTTATTTGCGGTTTACATGTTGTACCGACTATTATATATTATTATTTGTTTGTTTCACTGTTATGAGTGTTATTGTGTTTTTGTGCTATATGTCTGTCACGTAGTGTTGTCATTTTATATATATTTCTTCACTTTCTCATATAAGCAGGATGTTTGGCTAGTTCAACCCAATCTTTTTTATATGTCCAGTATCACGTCAGAAGTATGTCAGTTGTTATCAAATTGTTCGTGTCTATGTATGTTTCCCTTTATTTTTGTTGAACTTCAGATTCTCTGTTTCTCCTTTGTTTTCCTCTTAAAGTTGATGTGTTCCCTCGGTTTTAGTTTGTAACCCGGATTTGTTTTCTTTCAATTGACTCATGAACAGCAGTTTACTTCTATTGCTTTGTTTTAATATTGCAAATACACTCATGATTTTTATTAGATTGTGATTTTCATTTTTGTTATTGCCAAATTTTCCCTGATAAATACTGATGAATGCATCTTGATGTGTTTCCTGTGAAGCTGGTGTTTGATCCAAAGAGAAAATTGTGCACCAACCGTTTACACTGTCACTTACAATGGAAAACAATTGTGTATGCGGTAAAGTAGGAACACGAAAGAACTAAAAGTATGCTCAAAGACAAACTGCATAAACTTACCTTTATTTGTTGTAAAGAACCAAATATTTCTTAATGAATACAATGATAAAAAAAAATGTAAATGAATTAATAAATCCACTCATGTGTTTTAAACAAGTGCAATGAATATCACAGAATACGAGACACAAGGGTTGCTAAGCAATAGACACGTGTATATTACACAATATAAAGACCCGGATGAGCTCACATGTTTGAACGGATGCCATATTAGCTGATGTTTCCTCGTTCGATTGTCTGTTGTCTTTGGTCCAACTTTCATTGTTCAGTAACGGCTAAAAAAATCGTGACTATTATTAATTTTTATGAGTAGTAGGATAATTATTTTTGTATATTGAACGATAACTGTTACAAGTCCGTCAACGGCTTCGTCTCACCTTGACTCATTCCGTGGAACACAGAGCATATGTTAGTGGTTCAGTCTAATAGATTTAAGAAGATGTGGTATTAGTGTCAATGAGACAACTCTCCATCAAGTAACAATATAACAAAAGTAGTTTTTTTTTCAACAGTTAACGATTAACCAGTTAACCATCGGAAGGACCGCATAACGAATACTTAGAAATGCTAACCGGTTAGCCGGACCTTTTTTAAATTTCAACATATTCTGTATATTGCAGTCATTATATTCGAATTTGTTTGAATTGTAAAATGCCCGTTTTACTACTTATTTTGACAGATTATTGTCAAGTATATTGAAACCTTCCCAAAATTACCGTAAATAGTTATCAAAGGTACCAGGATTATCATTTAGTACGCCAGACGCGCTTTTCGTCTACATTAGACTCATCAGTGACGCTCATATCAAAATATTTATAAAGCCAAACAAATACAAAGTTGAACAACATTCAGAATCCAAAATTCCCCAAAAATGTGCCAAATACGGCTAAGGTAATCTATGCCTGGGACAAGAATATCCTTAGTTTTTCGAAAAATTCAAAGTTTTGTAAACAGGAAATTTATAAAAATGACCACATTATTGATATTCATGTCAACACCGAAGTGTTGACTACTGGGCTGGTGATACCCTCGGGACGAAACGTCCACCAGCAGTGGCATCGACACAGTGGTGTAAATAGTTATCAAAGGTACAAGGATTATAATTTAGTACGCCAGACGCGCTTTTCGTCTACATAAGACTTATCAGTGACGCTCATATTAAAATATTTATAAAGCCCAACAAGTACAAAGTTGAAGAGCATTCAGGATCCAAAATTCCAAATAATTGTGCCAAATACGGCTAAGGTAATCTATGCCTGGGATAAGAATATCCTTAAAACATTCCAATCAAATCAAATCAAATCAATTAGCACAAAGATAATTGGTCTATCTGCATTGGGCAATATCTAAAATAAACATAATTATCACACATGCATTATTAACAATTATAAGCCGATTGATTTTTTGTTTTGTTTTTCTATAATATTGTGTAAATATGCGACCTCAATCGTCCAAGACATTTTCACAATTTAGACCAAATCCTGACTCTAAAGCTGACAAATGTAAACTATGTGAATGTAATTAACATATTATGTGAGGTTTAATTCCATGATTTATTATCTCAAACTAGAATACCCAACAGAATTTTCATATTTTGTCGATGCGCCGTGACCAAAAAGATTTTCACCTTCTCTTTCTGAAGTTTTTACAAACAGCACTGTAGATACATTTGAATTGGATCATTAAAAAATTACAAAGAATAAACTGCAATTCATCTTATCATGAAGCCATGCATTGAACCACGCCTTATTATGTCTCAAGGCAGGAGGAGCCTGGAATTCAGTAAATGCCATTTGTTGCTGTATATCATATCTTTATATCGTTCATAGATCTGACCATTATTACTCTCGTTTGACTTATTACACATTGGTCATTTCGGGATCATTAATGTCTGACAATACGATATGGATTTTGCCGGTTGTCATGATGATGACCTATAGTTTAAACTTCTATGTCATTTGGTCCTGGTGATAGTTGTTCCCATTGGCCGTCATACCACATCTCTTTATTTTTGTATTTTAAGAATGTTGTAGACAAACAATCAACTTAACTTTCGGTTAAATTGTCCTATTTATCGGTTAGCCAACAGTGTGTATTTTGACAAAACTACTGGAAAGTAAAGTATAAGCTGACACCGAAACGTACATTCATGATGTCTAGGAGAAAATTTAACGCTTCAATCATATCTTCACATGTCCAGTAAGTGCATTCAGCACACTTTCCTTTTCGTTACAGAAAAGGCTTTAAATGAGTTATAGCAAATACATGTGCAATGAGATTTTTCAATAGACCATTAAATCAAATATGAAAACGATTTCTTGATAAGATTATGTGGAAGTGTAATGTGAAGAGTAGAAAATCAGAACTGTCAACAGAATTAAAAGGACCGTCAAACGCACGAATTTATAAATCTTTAATCTCTAAAGAAATTTTAACATTCCAAAAATAATGAATACGATTGCTTTCATGAGCTTTATTACAAAAAATATAACAGGTTATTTGAAAGTGGAAAGTGGGGTAGTTAGAAGAAATGACATATAAGTAGAAGAACACTTACTAGATGCGGGGATGAATGACATTTTAAAGGCTTCCTGAATGCAAAGAACTCTGATACTCAACATTAATCAGTAAAACTCACGTTATAGTAATGTTAACAAAGTAGTCAGAAATTTACCAAATGCCATGATCTCAAATATACAATACATGTTTGATTATTTGAGAAAATATTAGGGAAAAATCAAGTTATGAAGAAGACATGCTGGTTTCAGTAGTATCCTTAACGTCAAGCAATCATTGAAATGTAAAAATCCCTTTTTCTTTCAAATAAACAAAAGTTCTATATTATACTTTAAGGGCACACGGTACAGTTTCGATCCCATATAGAAATTTTGCTGAAAATTTGCATATAGTCTTTTTTTTTTGCATGACTTAATCAAATATGTAATAAAAAAAAATATACCTTCATTTGCTACTTTTTTAGTAAAATGAGGTCGAAATTTTATATATTTGCATAAAATTCTCGGAATTTTTGACGTATTTTCCTTTAAACAGAAATACATAACTTTTTGTTTTTAAAAATTAACACAATTTTTTTGTTAAAATCTATGTAAATTCTGTTTTATATAAATGTCCTTTAAATTTGTGCAATTTGGGTTTTTTTTCAAATAACTACGAATGTAGAAAAATTTTTTGCTGTATATTTATCAAATTTATGCACATTTTTTTGCGATACTGTATTGGCATGATTTAAATAACTCATTTTTTTTTCTATTAAAATTCACGTGTTTGTACTGAAAATACAGTTGCAACTTCATCAGGCAAAGTTTATCTTTGAGGATTTGAGCTGTTCTGTTTAGGCCTATTTATTGTGTGCTCTCTGGTTTTTAGCTCAACCAAAATGGCCGACATGGCTAAAATCCTGAACATAGGGATAAAATGCAGTTTTTGGCTTATATTTCTGAAACCAAATCATTTAGATCAAATCTGACAGAGTGGAAATGTTCATCAATGAGACAAACTGTAAACAGCTTTAATGATCAGCAAAGTAAGATCTACAAATAAGTCAACATGACCAAAATGGTCAATTGACCTCTTAAGCAGTTGTTGCCCTTTATATTTAATTTTAACAATTGTGTGTGTGTGTGTAAATTTTCTATAAAAGTTTACCAATTTTTTTTCCTCTGAAACTGTTATAAATAGAGATAATTGTAAGCAGCAAGAATTTTCAATAAAGTTAGATCTACAAACCCATCACCATCACCAAAAACCAATTTTGTCATGAATCCATGTGTCCAATTGTTTAGGTGAGCTACACAGGCTCTTTAGAGCCTCTAGTTATATGTCCTAGCTAGTCTCGTTGAACCAGAGTTATTGTCCGACTTCGTAGGAAGGCGTCACAGATAAAAAAATATATCCTTCCAAGAAGTCATAATTATTTGCACTATTTATAATTCCTGCCCATTATGTACACAAAGTCCTATCATTTGCATCCTTTTTTTATTGGGGGATAAATATAAACACTTTTCTATGTTACAAAACTCTTGTTTTTTACAACCCAAAATACTATACATCCTGCAAAAACATTAATTCATTCAATTATTTCCCTTTTTGCATCTATAAAGACCAAGTTGTCCTTAACCAAACACGCTCTTCAATTTAAAACTGTGCGCCACTGTCCTTATATTCCATTAATGTATTATAGAAGACTGCCACTGTTTATTTTTATACTAACCAGACCTGTGAAGCATTCGTTTTACTTCAATAACCAGACAAATAACTTACTTGTAAGATATCAAGAGATTTACGTGGAAACAGATCTGTTTTGGTCTAATAATATTCCAAGGCAGTTAACGTTAAATCCAAATTACAAGATGGCAAATGATTCCCTCTCAAGATAAAGAACATAGCTGGGATACAACTGTTTACTCTTGTGTTTCACACAGATTGAATTGACAAACGAAAAGACGTTGTAAAGGAGAAATTAGAGTTGGAAATTGGAAGAAATCAATTCTGAGAGAAATGAATCGCTTTGAGTAAAATAACATTTACTTTATGGAAACTGCATTGCCTTTTGATTGAAATGAGTCTTGGTGAAAGTGTCTTTCGTAGAGCTAGACTTACCACTAATTATTAAGAAATAAACAAATGTGTTAACAAGCCTTTCACATTGTTTCCGACAAGGTGACCTAACTCAATACAGAATATTCATTCAAAATTATATTTATTACAATTTACCTGTTCAAAGTATATACTATTACAATACAATAACGTTTTCATTTCATTTATATAAAGTATACGTCATTTTTGTCATTTGCATGTCAATGTAGAAACTTTTATTATAACTTTAGCCCTCTTTGAACAGAACGTAAAATAAGATAATATTTACCTGGTTTCGACATTGTTCTCTTCTGCTTAAAATGGCTATATCCAAACCAATCTTAGTACTTCAATCTCCAATCCAGTGTCAGTTATGTGAACGTGATCCTAAAATCTCCTGGAAATGTTTAGAGTGTGATTTACTGATGTGTAGTGTATGCAAAAATAACATTCATTCGAAAATTAAAACTGCCGGAGAACATAGGATTATAGCGATCAAGGATATTGGGAGTTCCTCTAGCATTGCTCTTTCAAAGATTGATATGACACTAGTTGAAGTTAGATCCCGTTCATGAACTGGCAATACCCTCGGATTGCTTGCTTTGTATAAGTGACGGACATCGCAAAAAGAGAACAAGATTATTCACTTCCCATACAGGATTGCAGAAAGTGAAATGTGAAGGAGACAAGCTTAAGGTGGTATCTAGTTTTAACAATGTCGTTTATGGCATTGCTGTTACCCCTGATAATGACTTACTAACAGCTAATGATGGGTCGAAACTGAAACAGATCAAAAGTGGAACAAGTAAAATTATAGACACTGTTTTTGACTTGGAGTCATCCGAGCCTTGGTCCATTCACGTAACCAGAAAAAAAAGATAATAGTAACAACAGTTGGTGGGACTGTGGTAGTAATGGATTATGAGGGGAAACGTGAGAGAGTGTATGAGAAAGATCTTTCTAAAGCTACATTGCTTTACCCACGGAAGATAACTGCAACTAGCAATGATAATATTTTTATTGCTGATAATTATCAAAGTAAGGATGAAAGCAGAGTGGTAATACTGGGACATGAGGCCATTATTAATACATATTCTGGACATTCAGTCAACACTGAAGATAGACCATTTAAACCTCGTAATTTAACAACCACGCCTGCTGATAAATGCTTAGTTTTGGATGGGTGCAATATTCTTCATATATTAAACTGGTGACTCACATCAAACTGAAGATAAAGGAATAACATATTCCATATTCCATTGTTGCAATAGAAGAGAACAATCTGGTATTAATATAAATAAACGTAAATAAATTAATTCGTGATTGTAAATGCTGAAAAATCGCACCCACAAAGTTCTGAGAATCTGGGACTATAGTCCCAGCGAAACACAGTGATGCTAATAACCAATTGGCAACTTTATATATGAAAAAAATATGAAGTTCCATGATTTCACTTGTTGTTACAGATGCCGTATTTTCTGATGTTTTCCTCGTTTAAAGTCTGTTGTCCTTGACCTCTTTCTATCAAAAACGACATATTACATGTGATTTATTGTGGACTATCATAATGAGAATAAGGATGATTATTTTGGTTTATCAAACATTGCAATACCTGCACTTATATATTTCCGTAATGCAGTCTTCACTCTGACCACATTTTATGGATCAAAGATTCAGATTTAGACATTCTTCAATTATTATTGCATTGACATGCATTTTCAAAAAGAACAATTTATTACTAGAGTATACTAGTATATGAAAATGCACTTATTTAACCTTAAATTTTAACCGGCTTTAGAGCAAATTAGAATTGACATTTTCTAAAAATAAATTGATTTTATTTATTACTCAACAAAGTACAATCAACTGCTAAGGTCAAGATAGGTTTTCATTATGTAGTTATACAAATCTTTAGTTAAAAAACACAACAAAATTCCAGTTCACCATAATGGGTGGTGTGGATTTATATCAAGACCATTGATTGATATGATCTATCTCGTTCCAAGAAAATAGGTAAATCCAAGTTTTAACTCAAAGATATCTTTTTATTTTGGAGAAATCACAATGCCAGGTCCCAGTTATTGTTTGTTATTGTTAATGTCCAACTCAAAGAAATTTGATACTATCATATCTATATTCGTCTGGAAACTTTAGAAGGTGTGATCTTGCTTCATATATTGATCCAAAAGAGGGACGAAAGATGCCAGAGGGACAGTCAAACTCATAAATCGAAAATAAACTGACAACGCCTGGCTAAAAATGAAAAAGACAAACAGACAAACAATAGAACACATGATACAACATAGAAAACTAAAGAATAAGCAACACGAACCCCACCAAAAACTAGGGGTGGTCTCAGGTGCTCCGGAAGGGTAAGCAAATCCTGCTCCACATTTGGCACCCGTCGTGTTGCTTATGTTATAACAAATCCGGTAAATAGTCTAATTCGGTAGGTCACATTCATGAAAGGGAAGGGGAATGTAGTTACGACGTAATGGAACATATCCGATATCATTTGTAGAACGGTTATTCCATAACGGTCAACCAACTCGTGATGGCGTCCGTAAAATTTACGAAGGGATGATTTCAACTTCACCATTTGGAACTCTTGGTTTTATAGCTTCCTTGTAAGCAGCAATCCTCTATCAAGAAAATCATGATTGGAAATGCAAGCACGGGAATATCGTATCAATTGGGAGATATATACCCCGTATGCAGGTGCTGCTGGTTTGTTGCTACTTAGAAATGTAAAGTTCACAATTGAAAGCTGAAATCATCTCTTTTGTTGTAAAGTTTTGTTTTCAACCGACCCTCAATTTCTAGATGTAAGTCAAGATATGAGGCCAACTTAACTGTATCTGTTGTATCCTTTATCCCATATTTGTTACAGTCGATGTTTTACTATGGATAAGACCTGTCGTAGCTATATGCTAGTGTGTTTACTTATGAATATATAAATTCTAACTAACTGTCCCTCTGGTATCTTTTGTCCCTCTTTTATAATGTTCAAGCGAATTTACAGTGATAAAATTTCGATGGATGAAGTTATACAACTTTCAGTAATACTATATACAAGGCTTAAGCATGTCTTCAGAATTATTTCATCCTTTGTTAGTCTTGTATATTTATTTTAGTTTTTGTGTACAATTTGGGTTAGTATAGGGTTCATTATCATTGAACCAAGTAAAATTTGTTAAGGGCCAGCTGAAGGACGCCTGGGTGCGAGAATTTCTGTTACATTGAGAAAATGTTGATGACCTTCTGCTGTTGTCTACCTCTATGGTCGGGTTGTTGTAATCTTTGCACATCATTCGGTAGGTCAACATTCATGAAAGGGGAGGGGACATTAATTACGACGTAAGGAACATAAAAAAATTTCCAATATCATTGTAGAACGATTATTCCATAACGTTCACCCAACTCGTGATGGCTCCTTAAAATTTATGAAAAGTAATGATTTCAACTTCACCATGAAGATATGAGACGAAATTAACTGTATCTGTTGTATCCTTTAATCATGTTTATCCAATTTGCATAGTCGATGTTTTCCTATGGATAACTCCTGTCGTAGCTATATTCAACTGTGTTTACTTATGAATATATAAATTCTAACTAACTGTCCCTCTTTTATAATGTTCAAGCGAATTTACCGTGATAAAATTTCGATGGATGAAGGTATACAACTTTTAGTAATACTATATACAAGGCTTAAGCATGTCTTCAGAATTATTTACATTCTTTGAGAGATCAAAGTTAAGGCATCCATTTTATGTCTTGACAAGAAAATCAAGATATAAGATATAACTTCATGACAAAGTGATGGGGATATAAGCATGTAGTAATTTTTTTTCACGAGTAAATATCAATGAGACAGCAGTCTAAAAAGTAGTAAATGGTACTCTATTAATACCAAATGGTTTGAATCTCAATGACTCCAGACATGTTGTGAATAAATTTTACAAAAACGACTGAATAATTGAAAAACAACTGATAAAGAACATCTAATGATACACTGTAATGGCAGACAAATAATGAAAAGATATATTTTAAGAGTAAACACTAATAATAATAACAATTGAAATCCAGATCTTATGTCAACATATCACTTACTCAATTCTGACAATGCTCACTTACTTTTTTACAATCTCCTTGGAAATTAGTTACATAGATACTTAATGGTATCTTCAAAAAATTTGGATGCAGAAATTTCATTGGTTGGTGTGACCATTATTAGAAGGAAGAACTGAATGTTGTCAGATCTCTGAAAGAAATACATGGACAACAGATCTGTATTTAAATCATATTGGTTTGTACAGGCACATGGACTTTGATTCATGAGGTAGTGTTTTATTAATGTAAGCCTTTTTAGTATGCAAATGCAATACTAGTATCTTTCAAAGCCTGTACAATCCTATTAAGAATTTAAATGTGTGTCTGTATGATAGATGCAGAATCAATTTTGTGTACACAAAATTTGTAGTTTTAAGCGGCAAACCATGAATTCTTAATTCACTAGTCTAAATAAAGAAACAATGTGATCACATTTCCAAGTCAACCTTTTGATATCTACTCCATTATTTAATTGGCTAGTAATGACTATTGTTACTGGCAGAAATCAAAGATGAGTTTAATTCATAGACCATATAGGAAAAAAAGTAAAAACAAAAATACTAAACTCCAAGGCAAGTTCTGTAAAGTGCTGTGCCATGAGCACATGATAAACCTATAGTCCACTGGACAGCCTTTGACAATTTTTAACTAATTAGTTCATCACTCTGCAATATCTTATTAGAAATTAACAAGAATGTGTCCAAAGTACACGGATGTCCCACTGGCACTATCATTTTCCATGTTCAATGGACCATAAAATTGGGTAAAAATCTAATTTGGTATTAAAAATAGAAAGATCAAACCATAGGAAACGTGTTATAAGTTTCAAGTTGATTGGGCTTCAACTTCATCAGAAACTACCTTGACCAAAAACTTTAACCTGAAGCAGGACAGACGAACGGACGAATGAATGGACGGATGAACAGACCAGGAAACATAATGTCCTTCTACTATCGTAGGTGGGGCAGAATAAAAAAAAACCAGAGAGCCTATTTTAATAGATTAGATATAAACAAATCACCAAAGTTTCATGATAACAGCTAAAAGAGTTTTAGAGATATTGTTTGAAATACTGGAAGATCATCCCTTTTTTATGAATAAAGTCCAAATGTTCCAAAATGTCAAATCAGGAATTAATAGAAAATAATAAAAAGTTAACTTCTGCCATAAATGGAAAAATTCAGCATTTTTTATGAATAAAATGCCACAACTCAGAAATATAAAATTTCAAATTTATAGAAATCAAAGAGAGTTTACGTCAATAGATATAAACAATTAACCTAAGTTTCATCAAAATTGGTAAATCCTTTTTTAGTTATTGTCCAACATGGTGACAACGGACAGACAATGGTATACTAGAATGCATCCCTTAAACCAGCATATACAAAGGGGAAATAAGAATATTTCATATCTTAAAGAAATATTTTGACGAGTGACATTTCTTGCAACAAAATAATAAAAATATTTTTTTTGAATATTTTTTTATTGTTTAGAGAAGATTCCTTTACACAGATAAAATGATAAGGGCTATTCCAGAAAAAAATGTATGGGGGTGTTGGACGGCAGTTGATATTTTTTTGCATGGGTGATGGGGGGAGGAGGAATTGAAATTGTGTGGGTAGTTGTTCTCTTACATAACTTAATTAGATGGGTGGTTGTACCTAAAGAGAAGAAAATCTCTTTTTCAGTTGATAGAACCTTTAAATATCGATAGAAAACGTGTTTTATTCTGCGATTTTGTTTACTTTTTGCGCATGTTAAATCCGTTGGATAATGCCCGAGCGCTTCGAATGGAACTAAATATGTATATCGGTGCTCCTAAAAGGGAGAGAGATACGAAGTGTCAGATTAGAAACTGGTTTCCAGAATTTCTTTTTTAACTGTTCTCCCTGATATGACATGTTCGGTTACCAGATTGTTTACTGCATGGAAACAGCATGGCAGAACATTGAGTCAGTATAATTTCTCAAATGAAAGAGATTGCACCAATGTTCAGAATTTGATTGGGGTCAGCTCTATTAAAATAAGGGCACACAGGCCTAAAAAAAAAAGATATGTGTTTCCGGTAACATCATTTTGAAAAATAGGGTCGGTAGGTCGAAATTCTTTTTTTTTTTTTTTTTTTTTGACATCGTAAATGAAATCCGGAAAATAATCATGGTTTTTCCAAGTCCGGATCCGTAATTAGTTTCAAAAAACGGAAGTGTGTCATTTGCAATGTTTTTGAAGCACCTGCTGTGCAAATTTCTTGGATTTTAACCTATTTGGAATACCTTTTGATATTAATAAAATGTTTTACTGGCTTTCTATGCAAGTAGAAGCAAGAGAGAAAAAATATTATGTCATCTATCAGAAGCCTGTGTCAAAAACGGGGTCGGTTGATACAATTTTTTTTTTTTTTTTTTGAAGATCCAATAAAAAAGTTAGGGTCGGGGCTAAAAAACAGGGTCGGTCGGGTTACCGGAAACATCGATCTTTTTTTTCTCGGCCTCATTAGGATAAAGGAAGATAAAAAGGAGGATTCAGTGAAAAAGACTGAAATTAAGAAAGCATTCTCACATCGTTTGTTAGGAAAGCTGACAGTTTTAGAACTTAAAAAAGTACTTGAAGGTTTCAATGTTTCATACACATGACAACAGAACAGTCGAGCTGACATTCTTAAATTAGTAGACAAGGAGCTAGAAGACAGAAATCTAAAAGAAGATGACTTATTTGAATAAAGTTTTTTAACACAATATCCAACATTATTTAACATCTGACAGCAGAAGGGGTTAATTTACATGGTTTTACAATACACATGTTTACCAGATAAAAAAGGAAATTGTTTTATTGCTGTTTTTCATCTTGATGGCTTTCACAATTTTACAAAAAAAACTGTTAAAACCAAACTTTAATTGTCAACATATTACTTCCTACAAGTTGTTTTTCGTTCATTTGTTTACATAAATAAGGCCGTTAGTTTTCTAGTTTGAGTTGTTTTACATTGTCTTATCTAGGCTTTTTATAGCTGACTATGCGGTATGGCCTTTTCTCATTGTTGAAGGCCCTATGGTGACCTACAAGTGTTAATGTCTGTGTCATTTTGTACTTTTTTGGATAGTCGTCTCATTGGCAATCATACCACATCTTTTTTATATTTGAATGTATATAGTAATCAGTGGCTGAGTAATCACCCAGTGCTTTGGTCTGTTTGTGAATGCAAGATTCTTTAACCATATATGATCAATGAAACTTTGCGTTTGTCTTATACCACCTGAAGATGTGCGTCTGGCAAACTAATCCTGGTCCAATGTATTCAAGGGGAGATAACTTTTATTGTGCAAACCCAACTCCTCCATAAGAGACTTGTAACCGAATTTATACATATGTGAACAATATGACAGATGCCACATGTTGGGCAGGATCTTACCCTTCCAGAGCACATGAGATAACAATGTTTTTGGGGTACATGTTGCTCTGTTGCCATTTTCTAGTTGTGTTATATGTGGATTTCTGTTCATATCTTTTTACATTTTGTTTTCTTTATTTGCAATGGCTTGGCACAGCTATTTTCTCCAAATTTGAGTTTGATTGACCCTTTTGGAATTTATTGCCTGCCTCTCTTTATGATGGGTTATATTCAGTTACAGTGTTCCACCTGTACATGTAGTTAAATTTATTTCTGCACTCACAGATTCTTCAAAGGACTATTTTAATATTTAAAAACACAAGTACCGGGTAGAATAATTTATAAAAGTTGAATTGAATATTTCTCAAATCCTTAAGCAGAAGGTCCACACCACTTAAATCATTTGATATTAATGAAAATATACCGCAGCTTTTAAAGAAATCACATCAGACAACAGCAATACAAAAAAAAACATTCAGAGGTAACTCAAACACTGTTTAAATAATAAATGCAATATGATAGTTTTATATATAGTTGTTTATTTTCATGACACTGACTGTGACTAGTACAAAACACATTTATGCACACATCTGCAATAAAAGTTATTTTTAATGCCAAGAGTATCAGGACAAAATATAAAATGTTAAGCTTTAAATAAAATTGAGAATGGAAATGGGGAATGTATCAAAGAGACAACAACCTGACCATAGAAAAAACAACAGCAGAAGGTCACCAACAGATCTTCAATGTAACGAGAAAATCCAGCAACCAGAGGCGTCCTTCAGCTGGCCCCTAAACAAATATATACTAGTTCAGTGATAATGAACGCCATACTAATATCCAAATTGTACACAAGAAACTAAAATTAAAATAATACAAGACTAACAAAGACCAGAGGCTCCTGACTTGGGGCAGGCGCAAAAAACCTAGTCACCAATAATTTATATAAAATATCTGATATTTTCCAAAGGCCAAAAAAAAAATACATATATACTGTCATCAATATAGCCACTTTCTGGTATTAAAATGCATATAATTTTGGTTGCTAATTTATGAACTTGAAAAAGCTAGCTTATACTTTTTAAAATTACATCTATATGGGTAGTGGAGTCAAACTGAAAATGAATTGTATGGGTAGTTGTCCCATGATGAAATGTAATTTAGTGGGTGATGGGTATAAAAATAAAGTGCCTTCCAACCCCCCCATACATTTTTTTCTGGAATAGCCCTAATGAAAATTAATGAAGTCCATTTTTATGTTCTTGATTCAACGATGTGAAAATATTCCAACTTCTGCACAAAACTTGTATGGCTTGGTTCTATTTGGCCCTCTGAAAAAGAAAAGTATAAAATAAAATTGCAAAAAATAAATTTTGTATACATTTTCATTTAGCATAACATAAAGCTGTTAAATGGTTATATAATGGGTATTTTGCAGTTATATAAAATAAATTTTACATATAAAGGGTGATCAATAATAATATTAATGAATGCTTATTATACATCACTTGTCGACAACGTAGCTTTTTAAAAAATTGCCTTTGCTAGTTTTCTTGCTTGAATTATTTTACATTTGTCATTTCATGGCTTTAATAGCTGACTATTCAGTATGGGTTTTACTCATTGTTGAAAACTATACAGTGACCAATGTTTGGTTTCTTGTGGAGAGTTGTCTCATTGGCAATCATACCACAACTTCTTAATTTTTTTAAACACTTATTTTACCTTGCAAATCTAGCATAAACTTTCTCTTTTGATATTTCCTTAGGTCCTTCTTCAGCATTCTGTGTTTCTGTCTCCAAATACACATCAAAGCACATTAGCAGACGTTGTAATTGATTGGCTAAAATTTGGTCATGTGATTTGTGAATAATCATCTCTTTGTAATGAACATTGACCTCTTCCTCCATCTCCTGCAAAACAAAAATATCAAATTTTATAATTATTAGAATTAGTCATAAGAGTATGAAATACATATGAGATAAATATGAGATCACTACTGTGGATTTATTATTATTTGTTGGATACAAATTTTCATGGATTTCTCGAGTACAGTGAAACCAAGAATTTAAATGTTCCATATATAAAAATAAATGCTGACAGGAGCTAAACGATGACATCAAATATCCAAGAAAATTGAAGTTTTTCTCAATCCACGAAAATAAGTACCCCCAAAAAATAAATGATTCCAAAAAAAATAAAATATTCTTTATAAATGGTTTCATTTTTTAGGCATAAAACTTTACAATAAAAAGGACAGATCTATGAATACCTGTATATTAATGTCATTTAAAGCTGATCTTTCTGTCTGCCATTGTAAACAAACAAGAAACAGTGGTGCCACTGCTGGGTAATCAGGTGTCATTACAATCTGTGCTGTCATCTTGGCTGCAAATAAAACAAGGCATCTTGAATAACATTCTGTATACTGTAAAGAGTTTTATTTTTAGTGGAGTGTATATTTCATGATTTACTGGGCTAAACCTTTTAATAAGGTTTTATTTTCAGATAAATTTGTTACTGTCTCTAATCTTTTCTATCTAAAGAGAAAGTTTTCAGGATGAGATATTTTCATGATATTATCTTAATCGCCAAACATCGGTAAATTCAGATTAAATTAAGAGTATTTTCCACTTAACAGTAATTCAAAAATATTTATCATACCCCACAGCTGTTCTTACAATAAAAATGAGGTAAATTCAGAATCTTTTGATAGCATATATTTTTTTTAATTGTTGAAAAATTGATAAACATGTTTGTGAGGAGGTGTATTATTGTTGCTTACAAAAAATGCTATCAAAATTTCCAATACAATTAATTTTTGTGCAACACTGCACAGCCCCTGTGCAGGGTCAAATCCATATTGACCTCTTACCTGAGCCTCTGTCCATGGTTGCAGTAAAGAAGATATCAGACTCCTTGGCTAGACCATTTGATATAAGTTCCTCAGTGTAAGGTAACACACAGAAGTCCTCATAGGTAGACCTCTTCCAGGAAGCTAGTTTGGCCACTATCTTTGTTGGAAATAATGACATGGCTTCTGGAGCAAGGGGGATAATACCTCTCTCTACAATAACAAAGTTCAAAATAAATAGTTAAATGAAACCAAACAAAACATGGCAACTATCTTTGTTGAAATTATGATATGGCTTCTGGAGGAGGGGGATAATACCTCTCTCTACAAATAACAATGTTCCATATAAATAGTTGAATGAAATCTAACAAAACATGGACACTATTTTTGTTTGAAAAAATGACATGGCCTCTGGAGCAAGGGAGATAATACCTCTCTATAAAACATTAAGTTCCATATCAATAGTTAAATGAATTCTAAAAAACCAAGACTACTATCTTTGTTGGAAATAATGACATGGCTTCTGGAGCAAGGGTGATAATACCTCTCTCTACAAATAACAAAGTTAGATATAAATAGTTGAATGAATCAATTAAAACCAAATGGATCAAGAAAAAAAATGTGTTTTCATGGATATTTCATTTTGTGGTTTAAGCAAGATCTATACACAAAATACAATACAGTAAATATGTGCAGTTATAGTATAAAAATAGGTAGATAAAACTAGGAGAAATAACCAGATATGACTATTTTTTATGAGTTAGCTATGATAAGCATAGTAAGTCAGTATTCAGGATAAATGACTGGCCTTCAGGAAAAAACTGATTAACCCTACTCAGTAAATTGAGAATACCATAATATTGTGGAGTCTTTTATTTATTCCAAGGTACAATGTTCCTGGATTGAGAAAAACTTGAGTTTTTGTGGATATTTGATTTTGTAGTTTTGTCATAATCTGCATACATTTGAATAGAACATATATAATATATTGAATATTTCAATTTGTGGTTCTGCTATACCCAGTAAATCCATTAAAATGGGTACATAATGAATCCTTAGAACAATGTGAAACAAGTGAAACTGCGAGCTACTGCTAATGTTGATACCAAATTACAGAAAGGGTGGATGTGTAGTTCCTGAGAAAAATGTGACGAAAGTTTCATGGGACGGACTGACTGACGGACTGACGGAGGGACTGACAGACAGAGGTAAAACAGTATACCCCCCTTTTTTCAAAGCGGGGGTATAATAAAGTTACAATTACCTAATGATGCCAGCTGCTTTAGAAGTGATAATCTTGACTTGATTCTTCGTCTTAAGCGTTTGATCGTCTGCTGCATATTTTCTGAACTGACAGATGAATCTGCGACCTTTGAACTTTTGTTGTTGTTAAGGAACTGTAACCCTGACAACCACTGTGCCCACAGGTATGGCTTACCTGTCTCCTTAATGTACTGATTAAATTCTCCCAACCTGTAAATTATACATAAGTATTTACTGATTAAATTCTCCCGACCTGTAAATTATACATAAGTATATAGTTGTAAAAGAAGCAATAATTGAAACAAATAAAATCAATATAAAGTTTTTCTGAAAATTGTTCTTTTGTGATTGTCTTTTTTTTAATCTGGATTTTAAATTGCTTAGATTATTTGATTTGTTTTAATTATATAGCTTACTACCGTATTCGGGCTGTATAGTCCGCACTTTTTTCCCTTAAACTATGTAGTTTGTACAAGGATTTTCTTTTCACATTTTTCTTCTCTTTGATTCTGATCTTAACATTTTCTGTTTTACAGAACTACAAATGAAAAGCTTTTATCCCAATACACACAACTTACCCTAATCTCCTTAATTCATACTGATTGGCAGCATTTGGTGAAGTGTTGCCATTGTCACCAGGATATATCTCATTCAAAAGTAGGTCAGGTGAAAGTAGGTCACTGTAACATATATCTTTTCATATTATTTAGAATTAAGTAATTGAATATAGAGTATCAAAGAATTCTGAGAGAGCATATGCTCAGTTCTCATATCCTTTAACATCAATGATTGCAGTTACTAAAATTAAACATATATTACATATATCTTCCCGACAAAAGCTTGTGGTATGGCATATCTTGTACATATACATATATATCAACTTCATAAAATTTTGTGCTGAAAACTATAACATTTTTATAAAGCTAGTTTAAAAACTTGTGCACAAGTTTATTTCCTAAAAGAAACTTTTTCAATGGCCTAAGTTCTGTCATTGAATCTGACTACTATAACTTCTTGATTAACATAACAGTTTGTTAACCTACTAGTGCTAACCTAGTTTTTAGTTCTTTCCAAATTACCAGCTAGTTTGTGTGTTGTGTTAAGGTCAAAGACTGACTGTAAATTGTAAAACCTATTGTGAAACACTTGCAAAATACTGTTTTATGTCTTCATTCATAGTATCCTTCTCCAAATATGTTCTTCCAAGACCTATTGTAAAGGCTGGTCGGATTCTGTTAAGTGTCTTTCATCATAGCGTTTTTGCCAAGATAGGTTTCCAGTAACAAATCACTAAATAACTTACCCTCCAGATATACAAGATGGTGGAGATTCAGATCCAGATTTTAATTGCATCACCACGGTAACTATCTCTAAGGTTACCAAGTAGTAAAAATTTAACTGTAGACATGTACCATCTGTAAAATTACATATTAATCATGAAGGCTTTCTTTAGCAACATTTGTTTTTATAGATATTCCTGAGTTTAAGGTTTTAATATAATAAAATATCATCATGGGCTTTGTTTTAATATAATATCAGTTGCAAACTATGTGTCCAATTTGATACTTACTATTGCCTTAGATTTCACCGCAAGCAATAGTTGGTATCTCAGGGACAACAAAATTACCCTCATTACCAGTCAAAAGGTGTATAATTTAATTTAAGTTGTTAGTACTTTTATTTTTATTTTGTCTGAATATATCTAAATATCTTTACTCATAAACTAATTCTACCTTTTGTCTTTATTTTAAGCACAACAGACAATGGATGTTTTTTCAGGACTTTCTTTTTTCTTTCAACCTTTCCAGAATCTATTGTTTTTCTTCTTCTTTTCTGTCAAATAAAAAAAAAGTCTCATGCATATAGCTTGAGATTCATAGTTGGTAAAATTCACAAGGTCTATCAGTCTTTTTAAATTACTGTGATTTGTAAAAAGATTTTCTAAAAATCAAAGAAAATCAAGCAAACT
This sequence comes from Mytilus edulis, assembly GCA_019925275.1. Taxonomy (NCBI): domain Eukaryota; kingdom Metazoa; phylum Mollusca; class Bivalvia; order Mytilida; family Mytilidae; genus Mytilus; species Mytilus edulis. The sequence goes on from CM034360.1 coordinate 36,681,031, forward strand.
TATCTGACAAAAGATTAAAGTTAGGAAGCTATTTAAGCAATCAAAGGTTACTTCTTATATATCTGTATTGATGTTTAATAGATATTTTAATGCAAAACCCTTAAATGTAATAATACTGGGGAAAAATTCAATGGAAACCATTTTTGTAACTAATAAGTTCATTTATTAAACATTTGCTGGCTTGAACACTGAGCTGAAAATAATTTGAACCAATTAATCTGACCCTTTTTTTTATATTATTGTTCTTAGGAACAATGTATGAATTGTATGAATATTAAAGCCATCAAACTGACAAAACAAAACCTGGTTGTTAAAAACGACAATAAAGTTATACATACAGATGATTTCTTTTCTTGTTCTTCTTGATCACTGTCGCTATCCTCTGTAAACATATCATTCTTATGTCAAAAATACTTTGATAGTACATGACATTTTTTTTTTAATTTTTGAAGATAAAATGCATTTCTATCTATTCTTTGCTAAAAATAGATTTCTCTCACCTTTATTTAGCAACTTCATGGTATTTTATTACAAAATTGTTTAGAATCAGTAATTTGAAGACTTGTTTCATGCTTAGGTTTAAGGAAGTTCACTTGTCATGTTTTGGGATTTTTGTCAGATTTTTGGAATCCTCTGGTTTTATCCATTTGAATGCCTTAAAAAAAAATTGCCCATTTACCCCTATTTTTCTTTTTATAAATCTTTTACATGTATAATGATAAGCCATCTGTAAAAGTCTTATAAAATTTTAATTATTTTTTAATAATTTTTGAGAACATAAACTTGTCAATGATAAAGCTATGAAAAGTCTAGAGAGAATATTTCCCGGCCAATATTTCAATAGCTAATATCTCGAAAACAAGGACATTGACCTATATATTTTTTTTGGCTCTTTTGATTCCAATATTAATCCCCTATCAATATAACTAATGTTTTGAAAAGTTAATTATTTTGAAACTGAGAAGCGAACTCCCTTAAGAAGAATATGAACAAAGAAAATCAGAAATTTAGGTCTGACCGAGTTACATCTTTTTATAAGAAACTGTTACACTCTATTCATGATGCTGAAAATGAGCTTCAGGAAATAGCTTTAAAAAAAACACTTACAATCAAACCATGCCTTAAAATGTGTCAGTAAAACCTTGATTGGATGATCTCCCGAATTTGCAACAAAATAAAACGGATCATGAAAAATGAATCATTAATTCCTTAGTCGTGATTAGTGTAAATCTAAAATTCCTGCAAAAATAAAACCTTAATCCTGATATCCATAATAAATTCCTTCCACCCTGCTAAAGAGAAATTAATTGTAGACTGTATAGTTGCCTATAATTGCTTACACCAAATTTATTCTAATTTTGGTGTATAGTTGTCTCATTGGTAATCATACCACATCTCCTCATTTTTATATTGTCAATATGTATGAGTTACCTACCGACATCAGCAAATAATTCTGGAGTAGATTTCATCGATTTTGCTGCTTCAATGTCGCCTTCTATCTTCACTTCTAATTTCTTGTCTGTTAATACAAATTATAAATCATTAAAAGAAAATAATCGAACTAAAAAGAAGAAGAGAAGTTTCTTTTTTTCCTAACTGAGATACCCCATGAATAAAAATACAAGCACCTACAGAAGAAAATTTCCATTTATCTTTTCATGGATGTTAAAACTAAAACTGGATCCATAGTGTTAGGATGTTTTAAAAGAGTTTCATGCTTGGACATTAAATCAAAGCGCTGTAAGCACTGTAGGCAGTTAACCAAAAACCAAGGCAAACATAATTATGAAAACTGTGGCAATATTAATGTTGCTTCAATTTTTTTTAAAGATTTAAAAGAACAAACATTAAAAATTCATATATAATTGTACATTTATGTTCATTTAATGAATTGAATTAAATCATTAAGGCAAATAATTCATATGTTATCAAGGTTTTCAATAGCAACGTATATATCAAGTATATTTTTTTTCATGGTCATGAGTCTTGAGTCAGCAGTGGTACAAAATCGCAATGATTGCAGTTCTTCTAGTTGATCGTAATTGTTCGTATAAGTTGATTGTTAGTAGTTCAAGTTGACTTTAGTACGAGCTTGTAAAAGTATGAATGGACTTGCTTCCCTGGAAAGAAAACTGAGTTTATGTTCTACAGTACAAAAGTTATGAGACACAAATCAGACAAATGTTTACTACTACTGGGATCAATGGTGAGGTCTGACTGACCTTTCCATAGTAAATGTAAATTACTCCCACCTTCACCCCAAGTCCATGATGTCGAAGTTTGGAATAAAATGACAGGTGTTAGGTCTAGCAAAGTGATATGCATATGTGACGCCTATGAGATTGACCTTGTATGTCATTCAATCTTTTTGAAATGACAAACAGGAATGAATATGGTTTAGGAGTTGGTATCTCAATCTTTTACAGGTTCTCAAAACACACACAAGAGGGTGTGGGGTGACCCTAGGGACAACCCCTATTTTTCATTTGATTTTTTTATATTGTCCCATACATGAATATATATGGTTTAGGGGTCTGGATCTTGACCATTATCAAGTTTTCAAACAGGAGGGGGTGGGGACCCCAGTGACTTCCCCTATATTTCATTTGATTTGTTATATTGTCCAATACATGAATATATATGGTTGAGGGGTGGGGATCTCATCTGTTTCCAAGTTATCAAACAGGATTGGGTAGGGTGACCCTTAGGACTCTCCCTATATTTCATTTGATTACTTTCATTTATTGTTTTATCCAACAATTTAGAAAAATGTTTTGCAGCACTGGTATTCCCATGTTCGCAAGCATATCTTGCTATTCTAGCTCTCTGCTCGGATGAATAATTTGAATATTCGCCACGTTTTCTTTTTCGGTTAGGAGACTGCAGAACGTCTTTAACTGACGAATTTGCAACGGTGACAGTTTTCGCTGTTTCAGCGTCTTTTTCTACATTAGGATCGGGCAGTAATGAATCCAAAGCATTGTCTAATTCTCCACTTTTAGTTTTTTGTTTGATTAAATATTGCCGTAAAGACATCCTTAAACTGACAATTAAATGATAAGAATAAACAATTTTGGAGTTATACAGGTGCGTGAATTCAGTTCACGTTCGGTCCTTTTAATTAGTGACAATAGAAGTGGGGATTTTTATGGCCATTTTAAAATACACTCTAGGGAGAGTGTTAATCGCGAAAATAAGTAGCCGCGAAATTGAATTGACTTCTGAAAGCGCGAAAATAAGTAGCCGCGAAAATAAGTTGGTTTACAGTAGTTCTTTTGTCCCATACATGAAAATATATGGTTTAATTTAAAGGTGGGGATCCCGACTGTTTCCAAGTTCTCAAACAACAGGAGGGGTGGGGTGACCGCAGGGACACCCCCTATAATTTATTTGATTTGTTATTTAGTCCCATACATCAGTATATATGGTTAAGGGGTGAGGATCTCGACTGTTTCAAAGTTCTCAAACAGGAAGGTGCAGTGACCCTAGGGACTCCCCCTATAATTCATTTGATTTGTTATATTGTCCAATACATGAATATATATGGTTTATGGGTGGGGATCTCGACCGTTTTTTTAAGTTCTCAAACAGGAGGGGTGGGACGACCCACAGGGACTCCCCCCTATATTTTATTTGATTTATTATATTGTGCCATACATGAATATATATGGTTCAGGGGTGGGGATCTTGACTGTTTCAAAGTTCCCAAACAAGAGGGGTAGGGTGACCCCTGTATTTCATTTGATTGGTTATATTGTCCCATACATAAATAAATATGGTTGAGGGGTGGGGATCTCGACTGTTTCCAAGTTCTAAAGCAGGAGGTGGTGGGTGACCCTAGGGACTTCACCTATATTTCATTTGATTAGTTATATAGTCCCATACATGAATGTATATGGTTGAGAGGTGGGGATCTCATCCGTTTCAAAGTTATCAAACAGGAGGGGGTAGAGTGCCCCAAAGGACTCCACATACATATCATATGATTTGCTTACATTCAGATATCATATAATCTAGTTGCACTATATGTGTAAAATAAGAAACTTCCAGCTATTTTAACTGACCCATCAAAATTGAGAAAAAAAATACCCATTGAAATTGCAGTAATATGTTTACACTTTAAAAGCATCTAACTTGCTTTACAGACATTTATTACTGATAAAGAAAATTTATACTGTCACCAGGACCATATATATTGTTAGATAAACTGTTCCCAGCTGTCACAAAGACTCACATTGTATTTGTCAAAAAGTAATTTTGATTTTCAGTACAAAATATTTTCTGTTTTTTCATTCTTTTACATATATCTTTTGGTTTTCAATTCTAGTGTTTATATTATTTACCATGCAAAGATGTATTTTGTCATCTGTCTGATTTTTTTAAAAGTTCAAAGATCGCCAAAACCCGGAATTACCCATATCCGCTTCTGGATTCGGATCCGATATTGTAATTTCTTCTCATGTCAGCCATTTTGTTTTCAATGTTGTTTTTGTCAGATACGATTTTACTCAAATTTACACATTATTTGTCGGCGATTTTCTGTAAAAAGCTAGCGGTTGAACTAAATGAACATCGTTGTCATGAATAATAATGCTAAAAACAAGTTTTGAGATCGTTTATTAGGAGACTTTGGTAAAAAGGTTTGCAAAGTTATTTTTTTTTAATTTTAATAACTCGTTATCTCGTTTAAATTTTTATATTTCCTCACAAGTCGGGCATGTCGAGCGTTTCGAAAGTCCGAGTGCAAAAGTGGAAGGTCGCAGACCTCGGACAACCGCTAATTTGAACCCCTGCCTCCAAATTGAAAAGATACAAAAACTTCGTCTTATAATTTAAAATTGCCGCCAACAGCATGAACAGTGGAACTTATTTTAAGACTACTGACGTAGTTGACTACGTATTGACGACAAACAATATTCCTACGACTTTTGCCATTTGGGAAATTTAAACTACTTGTCTTTCGAGATTTTCGGCGATTAAACATTTCATACATTTGTTCTTTGACAGCTTAGCCAAAATCTCAGGGGATAATAAACTACATAAAGATTCCTAATGTGCCCTACTTCCTATGTGCAACTTCAAAACTTTTGGATAAATCGACGATCATTTAAGGTTTTTCTGATCATATTTTATGTAATCAAGAATTAAAAGTATGAAAAAACTGTCCAATTAGTTATAAATAACATAACATCCAGCTAGATAATAACAATGGCACATATTTCAGCATTTATTGGGTAGAGCACAAAGCTAGGGTGCTCGCATAAGCTTAACTGCCTAAAAACCTGAACAGAAAATCTTTGGAATTTCTTACACTACTAACACAATTAGATATCCCCGGAGTCTTATTAGCCTTAAGAAAGTGATATTTCAAGTAATGAACAATTTTTTGTCTGAACCTGAAAATTATTATTCTATAATTCCATGCAAAGAAATACTAACCACAGGCCTGTCTGTAGGCATCTGTCTGCATGTAAAGTACATATAGGGGATGGGGAAGGTGTCCAGCTATTTGATGCTGTTCTCTGATCTGGTCAAATGGCATACCTAGGTACTCCTGAACTGGCTTAGTGGACTGGAAATAAAAACATATACTATAAATGAGGATGTTAAAAGTGTCCTGCTGTTTTTTTTATGTTGTTGTCTGATCTGGACAATTAATAGAACACATCTACTTTTTTATATTAAGCACCCCAGTGTTGGCATAGTAGATTTTAATGCATACAAAATATACAATATGTAGACATGTACTAGACTAGCAAGCTGTTATCAAATGATGTTGTCATACCAGGTCAAAGAGTATCTATACATAGATTATGATGATGGGTGCCTGCTCAACACAAGCAGCAGAAAGTATGTAATTGCTGATAAAAATATGGATAGGGAATTTGAGGTATATAGTTTGTGGATTATTTTAAATGTAAAACAAAATAATTATACAAATTTGTATCAAATTTTTTAATCACTTTTGATTTGTATCAGATATTTGAAAACTACCAACCACAAGATTTTCCATACTTAAAGTACATTCCCCTTCTTTTTCTTTTCATTCAAAATAACTTTACCAAGGAATGACACATACATGTACTAAAAAGCATAAAACTAACCTGTAATATTGATGTAAGTTTTGGTTGCAAGTTTTCTAAATATTCTTGCTGTGTTTTTATTTCTTTGTCTAGTTGGTCTTTACTGGTTTCAGATTCCTTTAGCTTTTGAGCCAACCTGCAAGGCAATTTTTTTTTTTATTAACTATTTCAATTAAACATGTATAACAGTGGCGGATCCAGGGGGGTGTTCCGGGGTGCGCACCCCCCTTTATTTTTGCCGATCAATGCATTTGTATCGGGACATATGTTTTGCACCCCCCCTTTGCCCTGGGTTAGCACCCCCCCTTTCGAAAATTCCTGCATCCGCCCCTGTATAAATTTACCACATTCAGTACCTCATTTTTTTGTTAGAATAGGCAGCATGGTCTGTTTCATCAGGTTAATGAGAATTAATGTATAGCATATATTGTATGGGTAAATAGGAGAAGTTTTCAGTTTGTGGTTAGCAAATGCTTCATAAGATTCTCGTGCTGCACTCAATTGGTGTTTGAGTGAACAAGAAGTAAATAGAACCAGTTATTAAACATTTGTTTGCTGTATATGAGAACAATGCTTCATTTATGTCATTGATATATAGAATCATATACAGCAAAATGCCTCGAGTGTGTAGGTAAAGGTCATATCTTTGATTAGCTTGCTTGTTAGCTAAACCATGAAGTCATTATTATGTTCGGTATACTACCCTCCTTTAATAGTAGACTATTCCAACAGATAACCAATCTATCTGTCTGTAGGACTACACTACTCCCAAAGTAGGGTAGTATTCCTTACCTAATTATGATTTCATGGTTCAGCTAGCTAGCAAGCTTACCAAAGATATGACCTTAACTACACACTCAAGGCATTTTGCTGTAAACATGTGACTTACATTTTTCTCTGTTCTAGTTCCCAATCTAATCTAGCCAGTCTCAGCTGGTGTTGGTCTTCTTTTGTAGTTTCCTGTAACACCCAAGATAAATAAAATGTTGACTACAACTATTGACAGTCATTCAAAAATCTACCTTTAAATCGATTGTTGTAACTTTGTAAATTTCATAAAAGTAATTTAGATTTTTTTACTGATAGTTCAATGGATTCAATGTTTTATTGATTTGAAAAAAAAAAAAAGAAAAGGTCTGTGGACAAGCTTCAAATCTAGTTATTAAAATTGAGATGGTCATTGCGCCTAACAGAACTTAAGATTTATTTAGTTTTCTATAATGTCTTTATCGTATAAAGTACATATCTGAATGTGCTCAGATATGAATGCTTTACAAAAGTCTAGAGAGATTTAGCACATAAATACTTTATGTTCGTTTGAACACAGTGAATTTAGAACATAAATACAATTTTTTAACTTACAGGTTTACTGATGTCGCTTGGTGCTTCTTCATAAAACTCTTCAACAGATACAAGCTCAATTTCTTCATCTTTTGACCTTTAACAGAAAGTTTCTATTTTACAAAATGTTACATCTTTGCTGCATTGGCACAATTTTTGAAGAACATAATGCATAATCTCAATTCAAATAATTGATGAGAGTCTCAGATATTAGATACTGTAGATTCTTTTATTTTCGTAAGCATCAAATTCAATTTTCTTGGATTAAGGAATACATGCATTTTGTGGATATACATGTATGATTTTGTGGTTTGCCAATCTTTGCATACTTTAGCTTATAGAAAATTTGTAATTGGTGAAACATTTGAATTTGTGGATCACCAATACCCACGAAAATTGGTATCTATGGAATGAAAATGAATCTACAGCAAAGCATGGCAAGAATCGATATTTTATTTTTAAAGTACTGTTCCTCTAAAATAACAAGCAATTTCACATAATGTGATGTTAATTTAACGGTAAAAATTTGAATAAAAAAAAAGTGATTCCTATTAACCCACATTTAAGTATACCGCAGAGGTTTGATTGGTAAAAAAGAAACTGGTTTACTATTGATGACAATGACAGGCTTATAGGAACAGTAATATACACATGTGTGACGATTATATAGATGGCAATGTTCATCAAGGATGCTTATTTAAAATACAAATAAAATGATAAATTCAGAACTACGATTTTTCTTTATTTTTTTTCAACCATGCAGAAAATCAAATATTAAACACATATAAACAATTTCAACAATATAAGAAAACAACATGACATCATCTATAATGTAATTTCCTAAGTTTACAGAATAATCCATCTTCGATAGACAAGAATAACGATCCAGAGTTCAGGTGCTGACATTGGTTAAAAATTATGTAGTTGAAAAGGGTGTGATTTGTATCAACCGGTAGATGGCGCAGCATTTTAATCACAAATGTTGGCTTAATCTGCCAAGGGTGGAGAGGAGGGGCTGGATCGTAACCCTTGGCTACAAAGATGAGCAAAACCTACGACTAATCAGTTTTTTATCACAAATTTATGTATCTTTTCCAAATATGAAATTTAATGATATGATGTCACATTTGTAAAATAACCTGAACAAAATGACAAACCGATTTGGTAATTTCATACCATTCATCGTATGACAGCATGCTAAAAAGTAAGATATTCTTTGAGGGTCCATAAAATATCAGTGATTTTCTTTAGTGTTGCAAAAATGAAGTTTGAGAGGCAAACAATACCAAAGATGTCTTTGAACATTATCATAAAAATAATCTTGCGTTTTAATCCTTTTATTTGAAAATACAAACAACATAAAGGGCACAGATTGTTACAGACTGGTAAACTACTAAAATCTCTAGAAAATTGCAATATTCATTGTATATCATATAACTTACTTAAACTCCAGACATTTAGTGATTTCTTTTTCTAGATGCATGGTTTCATACAATAGATTCTGTAGTTGTAAATGGTACTGGTCTATTCTCTGTTTGGCCTAAAAAAACAAAATAAAATGATATGAATTATCACTTATACAAGTTACTTCGGACTATTCCATTAAACATTCATGGTATCCAGGAGAGGTACTTTGAAAATAGAGTTACCACCCATAGAAGTGATTCTAGATACAAGCATATATTTTTACACATGTACAGCATTAAAGTTAATGAGTTGCATCGTATATTAAAAGAATGTATGCAACATTAGTGCAAATGAATATTTATTCATAAATTAACCTATTTTGGGTTGAAAATATCTCTACTGTCAGAGAGTCACTATTTGAAAATTGAGGTTTCAGAAGAACCCTACATAAAAGACAATATTTGAATGTTCCAAAATCAATCAAAGTGTAATACATGTACATGTGAATTTGCATAAGGTCGATGTCTATCAGATACAGCTTTTAAATATAAGTCGGCAGCTATTTTCACAAAAAAAAAAAGAGTAAAAATACACGTAAGTCATACACATTTCAGTATACTTACAATCAGTTTTAATCGTAAGATATTTACATACAAGTCAGCAGCTCTTTTCACAAAAAAAATTAAGAGTAAAAATACTTATAAATTATACACATTTCAGCATAACTTACTATCCACTTTAATCGTAAGATTTTTTGAGAAAAGAGTCGCTGATAATCAATAGTTACCTCATTTGTAGCATCTCTTGATTTTTTACATCTAATATGTGACAATCTGTTTAATTTCTTGAGCAATACAAAATGTAAAGCTGTTTCTCTCTTCTTTGTCTCTATGTGATCATTCTGTTTAGAGAAAGAAAAAAACATAAATGATATAAGATAAAGATTATTTTAATATTATGTACCATGTAAATACAAAAATACACAAACATTGTGGTGATGTAACTCCATCAATCCTCCAGTCATTTCACATATTTAGCAATTGTCAGGGTTAGTAACATCTCAGGATTAGATCTACTCATTATTGTAGAATATTCAATGAATATACATTCATCGTCTAATTGAATATATCGGGTAATCAGATATTTTTAGCTGAAATTTTAGGTATCTGATTAGCCGGAGTTTACTGTACTTCTATTATGTATTTAAGAAATGTTAAGCACGACTGAATGTCTCTTTTAAAATATTCTGTCTAATTTTGCCATAGAAATTGCTGAATTGTCTTTCTATTACTGTGGATTCTTTAATATTTGATGAAACTTATTTTTGTGGAATCATCATTTTTTTTAGATTTTTATAAATTCTTGATATTGTGGGTTTTCAAATTTCTATGTACAAGTTTATAGACAATTTGTACTTCATTAAACACATAATTTCGTGCTTTATCGATACCCATTTTGTCAAATATCTAAACATCTGAACTGCTTATAATATAATTTCCTACAAATATTAGAACAGACAATATGTGCGTTTTGGTTTTGTGAGTCTTTGTCTACTTTCTTGTCTTTCTTTTAAATGCATACAAATCTAACGCAGAAACTATATATATAATATACTTACGGTTGATTTGTCTGGTTTATCTTTAGAATCTCTGATGTCTTTAAAACATTTTCTAACATCATCCGTTGTTGATTTAAACAAGCTCAGATCTTTTTTAGGATCTCTGTGTTCAACCTCTTCTTCCTCAGCATAAAACAATTTAACATCCTTAAAACAGAAAGGAAATATAATATTCAATAAATTTAAGATAAACTAGAAGTAGAAGTACAAAATGTACTGCATTGCAAGCAATCTTTCTACATGTTCTAATCTTTAGAGCCTGTGTCGCTCACCTGACTCTACTTGGGTTTTTGAAATCATATAAAAAAATATCAAAAATCATAACAGATACTTAAATAAGGATTGAGGCCAAATTTGGTTTAATATTGCATTCCATTGTGTGGTTCTGTAAAAGAAGACATTTGAACGATTTCTCATAGGGTTCTACATTAAACTAAGTCCCCTGCTGGCGGCCATCTTGGATGATCATTGATGGATCGGCTACAAAGTTACAACACTTGGATAGCACCTCATATGGAACATGCATGCTATGTTTGGTTTCATTCCATTCAGTGGTTCTTTAGAAGACTTTTGTATGCATTTCCAATAGGGTCCTATGTTCCTGTGGATTCATTAATATTCGTTGGGTACTAATTTTCGTGGATTTTGTGGGTACAGGGGACACGTTAAATTAAATGTTCAACGAATTACAAATTTGCTGAAGGAATGTATGCAGACTTTTCCAAAACCACGCATTTAAATATCCACGAAAATGCAAGTTTTCCTCATTTCCACTCCATTTAGTGGTTCTCTAGAAGAAGTTCAAAATGTAAAAAGTTAACGATGACAACGGACAACGATGGACGCCAAGTGATGAGAATAGCTTACTTGGCCCTTTTTAAAAATTTAGAAGCGATAAATATAAATAATATATGAAATTGGAATTAACTTAATATATGTATTTCGTATGTCCTTGTTTTTAAAGTTGGATTACAATTCTTCTTATATTTGTGGCTGTCAGATATTTTTTGGGTCTACATGTCATGTCCAAACTTGCTGTGAGGTTTGGTTAAGTATTTGGTTGGTATGGTTTGGTCTGTAGCACCTGTTGGGTCTGGATTTTTAGAAATATGAATAATTGCCTTGGCATTCCCCCCCCCCCCCCCCCCAATAAAAACATCATAGCTGTTTAAGATGACCATTTAGATATAATCACTTTTCAGTTGGTGAATCAATTAATAAAAATTTACAGATGAAATAATTAACAAGCCAATATAACTGTCAATCAAATATCTCTGATTATATACCAGTTAAACAGTGAGTTATGAAGGATTTTCCACAATACAAACTCACACCAATTATTAAAACATTGTTTATCAGTAAAAAAAAACATAAAAGTACAAACCAGAAACTTGAATATGGTCTGCAAATAGTCAAAATATAACATAAGGACCTAAGAGCTATGGTTCCCCAACTAACGGATCTCCTGTAGTTGGTGATCGCAATACTGGTATACCAGTATTGTCCACAATACTGGTATAAAAATTTTGTACCAGTATTGTTACTTTTTATAAAAAAAAACCAGCAATACTGGTACATTACTGATATACCAGTATTGTAGTTGTATTGTTGACTAGACTATATTGAAGATCAAAGGGAGATTAAATGGAACTCAAAAAGATTATAGAGGATAATTGTGAAATCAATTAACAACCAGGTTAAAGTCATTACTATACTTGCACAAATAAATAAAGGATTATTGAAATTAACACATATCATTATTATTATTTAAACAATTGCTAATAATTTTATCATATTTCTATATTTTATTTTATTTAATATAGATAAAATAAAATAAAAGCTTATTATTATCTGAGCAATAATTTAACATGTTTAATAAATTCAAGCAAATTATTAGACTCTAACACTGTAAATTCAGCATTTACATGTATGCCATCACATATTTTGACAGATATTTTAATACATGTATACATTTTTTGTGTACTAAGATCATATGCATTTGTTTGTCTTTATTTTCTACTAATCTTTCACAACAAAAGATATCAATATAATTCATTAATTATAAAAAGTTGCTTTATAGGGGAACCTTGTTATAATCAAATTAACTAGTTTGTCTACATAAATGTTAAGGGTTGAAGCAGTTGATTCAGAACCATGGACAATACAATTAGTAGCAGATACATATATATCTACTGGTACAAATACTAGACCAGCATTCTGACAGTTAGAGAGCTATACAAATGCTATCTGAAATAGCTTGTAATCTAGTAAGCATTAAAGAAAGTCCACAGAGACTGACTACCTAAATACCAATATAGGAAGGGGGAGGGGTTGCAGAAATCACATCTGAAGAAGAAATACCAATGCTGATGATACAGAAGCTATAACAGCATTAATGTCAATATAAAATTCACTACAGTCTACATGAATCTTGGAAAGAGAGAGCTGAAAGAAAACATAGAAGAAAGTACAGAGTTTGTTAAAATGCTGAGACAGAAAGGTTAAGAAAAAAACATCAGAAGATTTAAAACTTTATTTGATGACAATCACAGTGTACCATCTATGGCATCATCAGTTAAACACAATCATTTCTAATACAATTGTCATGTCATATGTTAATTTCATTATGCATATATGTGACACCTTTAACAAAAGATTAATTACCTATATTGTTTATTTAAAAAAAGCACAATACTGGTACAATACTGGAATACAATACTGGTACAAAATTTTTATACCAGTATTGTGGACAATACTGGTATACCAGTATTGCGATCACCAACTACAGGAGATCCCAACTAACAGACTAAACAAAGGCAAACTAGCCATTTTTCCAGCAACAACATTTTGAAGCCAGCAATAAACTGTATGCTGCTGATACTTGGAAAGGATACTGGTACTAGGCGAGGAACATATAGTTAGTTAAAATATTATGAGTAAAAAGGCTTCAAAGAAGAGATTCTTTAAGAATCAAAAAACGGATAAATTTTTATTTGCTGGTATTGAAATCGACTTTAATCATGATTCCTGTCTTTCAAATCTATGACAGCCTATTTACATTTGATGATGATTTCGATCTTTTCACATCCCCTGCTCCTCTGGTTGGAGAAGACTCTTTTTTCAAGCTTCTTTTCCTTTTAACTTCGACTTCGTGATGATCCTTGCTGCTCATTTTTTTTTTAAATTCGATGTGAATATTTATCTTTCGTACTAAGATTTCTATGTACTATAATAAAACGTTACAGTGACTCCACACTAGGAGCGTTCAGTTTAAACTCAGTTGTTTATCAAGGTGATGAATTTAATTAGAGTTATTCTTCTTGCAACGTAATCAAGTTATGTACGTTGTCAGCACAAGAAACTATGTTATAGTAGTATATTGACACATTATTTCTTTAATTCATATATAATGAAAATATAAAAAAAAAACCAAAAAAAAACAAAAAAAAACATAACAACATTAATTAACTACCTCAAGGAAACTCAATTACATAACCCAATGAATTACATTGATCAAGCCGAATACAAATCCTTGCATCTTCGTTGGTAAAGAGGCATCCAGTTAAGCCAGTGCTCATCATGCAATTGACACTAGGTTACTGTAATCAAATATTGATAGTTTACTTATAATAGAGTAATGATAGTCATACTAAAATTTTCGATGCAGCATAAAAAAAAGTACTGTTCTGCACGGCTTAGCCAAACAAGGGTTCTTTTATGGGTATCTTTATATCATTGATTGTATTTTTGGTTTGCATAGGCGGATCCAATGGGGGGGGGGGGGGGGGGGGGGCTGGGGTGCCCGCCCCCCCTTTTCGTGGGGAAAATTTGGTTGATTATATAGGGAATCACTGAAGCATGACTGGAGAGGGCCCCCCTTAGGTCAGTCAGCGGGTCCCTCCTTGTGAAAAGTTCTGGATCCGCCACTGGTTTGTGTTGCTTTTACATGGACACATACAGGTAGAAACAAAATTCATATACTGTAGTTTATCACGTCTGACTCTGTACCAGCCTTTTTCACGCATGATTTAAAAGTAATAACTTTCTCGGGGTGGGGTTACATGTAGCTAGCTTGAAAACAAAGGAGATCAAAGGAGGATGTTCACGAAAAGTTATAATTGGCACTATGATGCATGTTTTTTTCTCAATCAGATAAAAAAAAAAACCTACAAATTTCATATATAAATATTTGTGATAATAAATACTATTAAGAAAATACATTTTTTTGCACCTTCCTTTAAAAGTTGACATTCCTTTAAAATTTACGAAGCTATGATCTCTCAGTGACAGAAAAAAAAATAATTATATATTGGTATTTAAACGTGAATTTTGGTAAATTTTCCAATACTTTTAATTGTTTTGGCTTAATTAACCTAAAGATTTGTATAGTACTCTACCGAGGAATCCTTGATTAACCTTGACCGACATCCTTGATCCAAAACATTTTTATATCAATGAATTTTATTTCAAAATTGAAATCTTTTGGTCACAAAACATTTTGAATTGTAGTTGGTGTCCAAGCTTTTAGGTCTGAAAACTGCACACAGTTATTATATTAATTTTGACAAAAACTTCCAAATGATGGGCTTACTTTGGAGAAAACAATGTACTTATATGAAAAGAACTGATTTATTTAGCATTGAGGCTTTTGAAATAGACCCATTTACGCACCAAATCGTAACCTTTTTTGTGTTTTATGATTAAGTTGCCAATGAAACAACAAGAGACCACACGACACAGTGAGAAATTAACATCTATAGGTCATCGTTCGGTCTTTAACAATGAACAAAGCCTATACCGCATAGTCAGCTATAAAAGGCCCAGAAATGACAAATGTGAAGATTTCGTTTTTTGTAGATCTGATTTAAAATGTTTCATTTTCAATGCTTTAGACATTTAATAGCAAAAAAATACAAACAAACAAACATGTGAGAAATGTCATCTTCATTACAGCAGAATGCATTGAGTGTGTAAGTAAAGATAATAACTTTGGTTAGCTTGTTTACTAGCTGAACCGTGATGTCATTATTAGGCTAGGTAAACTACCCTCCTGAAAGAGTAGACGAGTCCGACCGACAACTAATCTATCGGTCTGTAGGACCAGACTATACTCTGAAAGGAGGGTAGTATCCCTAACCTACTAATGACTTCACGGTTCAGCTAGCAAGAAAGCTAACCAAAAATTCTACCTTCACCTACACACTTATTGTATTCTGTTGTAACTGAAATAACTAAATACTAGTACCTTCATTATCCTGTTTTGATAAACATCGTCTAGTATATTCTAGTATTGAGTTGTAAAGTGGATTAAAGCCAAAACTAATAATATTGTTACATATATTCATATGCATATGCACATTCACGGTACAACAATCTGATAAATGTATTGTGGCATTGTACAACAACATATATATATATAGGATGATGTGGTATGAGTGCCACTGAAAGAGACAACTCGCCATCCAAGTAACAATTTATAAAGGTAAACCATTATAGGTCAAAGTAAGGTCTTCAACACGGAGCCTTGGTTCACACCGAACAGCAAGCTATAAAAGGCCCCAAGAATGACAAGTGTCAAACCATTCAAACGGGAAAACCAATGGTCAAAACTATATAAAAACGAGCAACGAGAAACACTTGTCACATGTGAACCACATAAACAGACAACAACCACTGCAGGGCCGTAACTACATTGAGGCAAATGAGGCAAATGCCTCATGTTTTAAATTTAAAAAAAAAAAAAAAATTAAAACAAAAGATTGTCTTCATATTATTGTCTTCATATCAAATTGTTTTCACTGAAAGTGTCTTGCAAGAAGCAAGTTCTCTTCACTCTCTGATGTCGCCCCTGCTTATTTTTCGTAATCCATGTTTCTATTTTACTTTTGGTTTTCAGAGTTGATGGTCTATTGTTTGTATTTCTTAATTCGTACCGGGTTTGTCTTTTCTTTATTTATTGTCCTACTTAATGACTAGTCTGAATGTTAATTTTCATTTGTAAACGTGTCACACTGTGTAATGTTGCATGTCCACCTATGTCCAGGCATTTTGCGAGAAAATATTTTTAAAAGAATATACGATGCTACTGGACACAGAAAAAAGTGGTCGTTTCTGCATGGAGAATTGAACTTGATATCAAAGAATACGAAACTGCCTTTCTTGTATATAAAACCATACCCAATTTTTCTTAGTATGGATTGCAAAATTAGGTATTTACTGTAGGTGACATATGCACAGAAGTGATATATATGTATTATAAATATAGAAAATTGAATATCTTAATCAACAACAAAATAAAAAAAAATAACTGTATCATATATCCAAGCGCCTGTGGATAAAAGTAGATAGCTGACATGGTTTAAATTAAAGTAAGACCACCAATTTCCCGGTATCAAATCATTTGTTGAAAAAACATCAATGTATTGCCATATGACCTTTTACATTCAAGGGTTAAATTTGCATTAAGTCGTGTTCAGACCCTTGAACAGAAAATAAAGGAATATGAAGTACACGTGCACAGGAGCTGATCGCACACAATGTCAATGTATAGAAAAAAATACAAATGATCAATGGTCAAAGTTTTATTCCTGTTCTTCATCTTGATAGTTGCTGGAGGGTCTTCAATAATGAAAGAATCATAAATACCGTAAAACGAGGTCAATATGGTCCCTAGTGTCGACTTGAGCAGTACCAGTATTTAACGGATATTACTGCACTAATGACTGTCACTATATTTAAATCTAGTCATAAAAAATCTCAAGTCAGCACAATACAAACAAGAACACTGCGACAGACAGATCCGGTAATAATGATTATGAGAATTAAGATTTTAGCTTTATCCTACATATCGGTCTTTTAATGTTTTGAATTTCCCTGAAACTTTAAAGTCTTAAATAACAATGAATCTATGTTTTTGCTTTGAGACCAGAATATTGTCGAAAAAATAGCTAAAAATGATAAAATGCGTTTCTATGTAAAAAAAGAGTCCGGGAAACGCTCAGAATGCACGATTTTGCGTTATTTTTTTCAGAGCTTCTGGGGGCTTTAAGCGGCCCCCAGACCCCTCGCCAAATTTTTTTCGCCTCGCTACGCTCGGCGAATATATTTGCCTCAGTATTAAAAGGGGCTAGTTACGGCCCTGCACTGAACATCAGATCCCTAGTTCATTTATAAAATATACAGTAACTTCCCAGTATAAAGAAGTTTTGCACAAAAAGGCATTGCGCATGGTCATTTTTTCTCTCTGATTGTTAATGCCGTCTTTACACTAAATCAATTGGATGTAAGATGTGCGATGATTGATACTTAAATCTGAGATACACGACTGTTTTATTAGTTGTTATTGGCTTTGAACTTGTTGTTAGTAAAGTTCTGTGATTACTCTTCGATCTGTACCTAGTGTCTTTTTTGTTGATGTAGGATTGCACTAATACCCACGTCCGGTTTGTGCTTTTGTTACTTGTTTTTCTGCTTTGTACCGATCTGATGAGTTAAGCCGTTTCAACTAATTTTACAGTTTGTTTATTTGTTGTACTGTTACACCACTGTCCCAGGTAAGGGGAGGGTTCTATATGTGTTTTTTCTCAAGTCAGAAATCTGTAATTCAGTGGTTGTCGTTTTTTGCTCTATATCATATTTGTATTTCGTTCCTTATTCTAAACATAAATCAGGCCGTTAATTTTTCTTGTTTGACTTCTTTAACATTTGTCACTTCGTGGCCTTTTATAGCTGACTATGCATAATGGATTATGTCACTTGGTGTCAGATGGAGATTTAACATGTGTCAATTGAATCAATTATATACCATATCTTCTTATTTTTAAAATTTGATAGAACCTTCATTTTTCGTTTCTGAATTTTAAAGTTCTTCTTGTTGTCAATCAAGAAATCAAAAACCTAATCTATAAATCATTTCTGCGAAAATCCCTAGCTGAACTACAAATGTAATATGAGTATGATTAAAGTTTATGTTGCAAATGATGAATTAAAAAAAAAACGGGTTTCAAAAGCATAGCCAATTAGTTTTTGGTCAGATAATATGGGAATTATGTATATTAAGTTAGACATATCATAACCGTTCATATACTTAACTTTATGACCTACGAAATTGGTTTTCTCGAAGTCTTCATCAGAAATGTTATGCTCCATAAATACTTAATTCCCGTGTTTTTTATATAATGTATTGCAATATCGAATAACGAACTGATTTGTAATGTAAGTTAGTTTGTACATACACTCATGGACCCGGCAAAGATGGAGATAGAAAAGTATACATGATCTGCTGCTGTCCTCGGAAATCTTGTGTCTTCTTTTTGCCGGGTTGCCTCTTTGATCGTCCATCTCGACTGCTGAAGTATATACATTATATTTCAACTGCTATATAAATAAGTGGTTCGATGAATTCTTAGTGCAATCGAGAAAGATAACTTGAAATCCATTCAGTTGAAATTTCGTTATGCAATTCGTAATCCAAAAATTGTAAAATAAACAGATATATTTCAGTTACTATCATAGGCGGATCCAGGGGGGGGGGGGGGGGGGGGGCGGGGCTGGGTTCGTGGGAAAATTTTTGTTGATTATATAGGGAATCATTGAAGCATTACTGGAGCGGGCACCCCCTTAGGTCAGTCAGCGGGCCCCCCCCTTAGGAAAAGTTCTGGATCCGCCACTGACTATACATATAAAATGACTCTAAAATCATACATGCATGGCTGTCAAGACTTATTACATTTAGGAAAACCGATATATAAACCAAATGTGCCGGACGAGATTTATAAAAATATATATCCATGGGACCTGTGTTATAAATATAAACCGTAGCACTCTCTATGTATATAGCTATAAAACGACACATATCTTTACTGTAACTTTAGACCTCTCCATGATTAGGGAATCATTGCATTTATCATATTTTAACATAAAGTCATAAGAAATTACATAATATTGAGGGGGAGGACAGGGGTAAGGGAGACAGGGAGAAAGGGGGTAGGAGAAAGGAGAAAGGGGGTGGGAGAAAGGAGAAAGGGGGTAGGAGAAAGGAGAGGAAGGCTGGGAGAAAGGAGAAAAAGTTGGAGAAAGGAGAAAAAATAAAATATCTCTCCTTTTAAAAAAATTTCTAATATTTCAAGAAAAAATATCTCAAAAGGAGATGTTTTATTCTAATGGGAGAAAGGAGAACGGGGTAGGAGAAAGGAGAAGAGGGGTGGGAGAAGGGAGAAGGGTACCCCCTGTCCTCCCCTCAATATTGTGTCAAATATTGATAACGTAAACTTTTTGTATTTAAAAATGTCGAAAAGACCATGCATGTGTTATCTCTATCATGCCTGGGATATCGCATGTCATTTTTCTAAAAATGATCATAACACTGGCCTAAAAGGGATGAGGCCAAAGTATACCTAAGTCCTTTCAACTGCAAATGAACAAAAAATGCAGACAGTAAAAATGTATATGTTTTATAGATATTTATCAATAATTTCAATATAGGATCTTGGATTTAGATTCAGATTTGAAAGACATTGAAATTGAATGTAATTGTTTTTTAGCCAATTAAAGTTAACATTTGGTTGTTGTACTTTGTGTGTGAATATATAATATATTTATTTTTTTGAATATGATGATCTCATATTCCGTATATTAATTGATGGTATATTGAAGTATACTACAAAAAAAATCTGCTATCTTCTATTTTGCTCAAGAAAGTGATTTACACTCTTTCTAATTGGATAGTAGATCGGATAACACCAAGAAATATTGGTGTCTTTCTTTAAAATATTCAACATGAGGTGTAATCCCGCGTAAAAATATATAAATTAAAGTGAAAGTAAATGAAACATGAGTTACTTTCACTTTCAAGGCTTGGCACGCCCACCTCATGAATAATAAGGAAGACGAAATCGATGCAAATCATTTGCTCTCTGTATTTTCGACACAATAAGTGTTTATCAAATTCAAAAGTTACAGATAATTTTAAATATTAGTTTGAAATCAACCAATATTTAAATTTTTAGAAACATATACTTTGCACATCCTTATTTTATGTCTGTATGAAGCTTACGGACCTCTAAAATGAAAAGTGGGTCACAACTGACACTCCCCTAAACAAAACGTCAGAGGAAGTGCTAGGTGAATGTCATACATGATACAATTGTGCAGGAGCTTACAATAATGCCTGGATATTCAGAAGGTTTCGTCGAAAAATTAAGGAAAAGATGTTGTTGTTCAATTTGTGGGTTGCCAATGAAAAATCCCGTCAAGATAACAACATGTGGTCACCGATTCTGTGAGAGTTGTCTGCAAGAATTTCTAAGGTAAGTCAACACCTGCTGTGGTTATTGATTTTGATATATGGGATCTGTATCAGCTGTGTAGTTCCATAGATATATGCTGAAATATTTAGTAAAACATTTCATTTTCAGACAGAACTTTGCTTAAATAATTATTTCAGAACACCCAACATGGACTGCACATTGCATACCACTCGATGATTTGTGCTGAAGTAATTAATATCTCCACATTCTATTTTAAATTTCATCTTTATCTATTTTCATAATTCATGTACCATTTCAAATGATCTCAGTGTCAGAAACAATTTCTTTTCAAAATATGCCCTGATGCAGTACTGGCATATCAAATCAACTGCCTGAATTGTAGTTGGATAAATTATTAGAAAATAATAGCAGAGTTCTATTTTCACTTTTTTTATAGATAAAAGTTTAAAAAGCTTATTAATTAAAAGTATTAGTTTTTAAACTTGGCATCAAAGACTGGTTAGACTGTCAGGAAAAATAATATTTGTCACCTGACAGACGGATAGGTGTTTAAAAATTGCAGTCTTAAAACCAGTGGTGGATCCAGAACTTTTCACAAAAGGGGGGCTCCAGTCATGCTTCAGTGATTCCCTATATAATCCACTAAATTTAAAGGGGGTGGGAGCCCCTGGATCTGCCTATGAAAACTATATATTCTGTAGATAATGCTGGCGCATGTCTCATGGTCATGATGGTTGGTACTCAGGCAAGCACTATTACATGTACAGATGTTTAAAATTCTAATTGAAGGAAACTTTTAGCATTGATGGGGTGGGGGTTGAATTGTGTAAATTTTAATTGACTAAAATGGACAAGTTTGTTTATTGATAGGGTATCAGCATAGTTTAAATTTTTTATAAAACATGTAAAAATATTTGATCTTGCTGAATTTCAACAGTAATTAACAGCATTAAAAAAAAACCTCATAAAATATTTCAGTTTTGGTAAATTATCTGAATGTTTTTTTCTTATATCAATTAAAATTATTTATATTTTCTTTCACAATATGTTAAGGGACAATTATTTAAATTGTAAGGTCATTATTATGCATTACTTATGTAGAAAATTACTAATTGATATTTTATATATTATAGATAATAACATATTAACCATAAATTACTGTTTACATTTATTTGTCTGGGTGTAATTATTTACAAGTGTTAGTATTTAAGTATTGGTTTGACAAAAACATGACTATGACATAAGTTACTTATCTATTTGTCATGTAAATAGGTATACTCTCACCTTGAAAATTACCTACATACGTAAATAAAAATAGAATGTGATGAAACCTTTCCCTTTAGGTATTAATAACATGTACAACCTTTTATACTTAAAAGGATCATAGATGAGTTCTTATAGAAACTTGATGATTTAAAAAACCATTTATTAGATTACATACATTCTGTAATATGGAGTAGAGAAATAAAATTCTCTTTCATTTTTGGTGATTTCTTCAATACTGTAAATTTATAATTATGAAAATACCATTTCTTTATTTCATCTTAAAATTGCTATCAAAGGTCACCATTTGTAATTGCTTAAGCCTTAAGGTGCACTTGAGATAAAAGATTTCAGCTGAACTAAATAAAATAATTTTCACACCCCTCCTTCAAATTGATGCAATATATATATAAAAGGTGATATAATTACCAATAATTATAGATCACTCATTAAATGGGGATTACCTTAATTGGTTTGGATGACCTTAATCCTTTGATTACTTATCTGGAGAACTCATAATTAACAGGTAGATATAAACTACAGGTGAATATTAGTTATCATTATGGACATGAAGCCTTACAAGAAGATGCACATGGAAATGTTTTTTGCCTGTTCTGGTGGTAATTTGTTAGTATCAGCTTTACTTCAGTTAAAGAATTATTTCTGTCAGTGCTGCAAGTGATTGCTGGAAAATAAGATGCAGTTACAAACATTTGTGAACACAGGAAAATAAGATGCCTTGACAAGCACTCGTGAATGATCAGAAATAAGATGCACACAAGCACATGTGAATGCTGGAAAATAAGATGCCTTGACAAGCACTTGTGAATTCTCAGAAATAAGATGCACACAAGCACCTGTGAATGCTGGAAAATAAGATGCCTTGACAAGCACTTGTGAATTCTCAGAAATAAGATGCATTCACAAGCACTTGTGAATTCTCAGAAAAAAGATGCACACAAGCACCTGTGAATGCTGGAAAATAAGATGCATTCACAAGCACTTGTGAATGCTCAGAAATAAGATGCACACAAGCACTTGTGAACACTGGGAAATAAGGCATTCACAAGCGCTTGTGAACACTGGAAAATAAGATGCATTCACAAGCGCTTGTGAACCCTGGGAAATAAGATGCAATCACAAGCTTTTGTGAACGCTGGCAAATAAGATGCATTGATTCACAAGCACTTGTGAACCCGGGAAATAAGATGCATTCACAGGCACTTTTGAACGCTAAAAAAAAATAGATGCATTCACAAACATTTGTGATCCCAGGAAAATAAGATGCATTGACAAGCACTTGTGAATGCCCAGAAATAAGATGCACACACGCACTTGTGAATGCTGGAAAGTAAGATGCATTCACAAGCACTTGTTAAATTCTGGGAAACAATATGCATTCACAAGCAATTTTGAAAGCTTGGAAATAAGATACACACAAGCACTTGTGAATGCTGGGAAGTAAGATGCATTCACAAGCACTTGTGAACTCTGTAAAATAAGATGCATTCACAAGCACTTGTGAACGCTGGGAAGTAAGATGCATTCACAAGCATGTAAACTCTGGAAAATAAGATGCATTCACAAGCACTTGTGAACCTTGGGAAATAAGATGCATTCACAAGCACTTGTGAATACAGGGAAATAAGATGCATTCACAAGCACTTGTGAATACAGGGAAATAAGATGCATTCACAAGCATGCACTAATTAATGCTCCTGTGCATAAAACAAACCCTGTCTGTCGGATGATGATGATGAATCTATTATTGATACCTTTACCTTGTTAGAACAGGGATATAATAAGGTATTGGAAATTATTTTCAGTTGGTGTATCTCCTAAAGTTTTGTACCGGTAATTTCAACTGCAAAAATTGAAATAAACATGTAGACGTTTTACAATTTATTCCTTATGGGTTGCAGTGGCATAATACATGTTATTCACTCTTTGTTGGTAAAAAACTATATATTTGCAGTGTAATATTCACACTATATTTCGAAAATGATCTTGCTTGTGCAATTATGAACTGGAACTGGTCTGTTTAAGGTCAATTCTAATAAAGACAGGTCCAATTTGTGCAGGTTTCGTAGACCTCAAATGGTTGTGACAAACATTCATATTTTTGACATGTTTGATCATACTTTGATGTTCAATTTTAAAGAACTAGTACATGTTTCTCAGTTTTGAATTAAAACTATGTAGCTTTACTATCAAAAGTTCCATTCCTTTATAAATATTTTTTATTTATTTCTTTTCATTTGTACATGTTTTCTTGGGTTGGGGAAAATTGTATTTTCAGGAATACATGTACTATATTTTGTGTTTTTTGACAAATTTCACATTCAGCTAGGTCAATTTGAATGTCCTTTTTCGGTGAATGCTTGAAATTGTTGTTCACCCTTAAAAAATGGCAAAAAAATGTTTTCTTCAAAAATCAGAGACATGTGTTTGATGAAATATAATGAATTCACAGTAACTTGTGAAAAGTAAATATTTCTTTACTTGCAATTAGAGTATAAATGTATAAATCATTTGGTAATTTATTAACAGAAAATAATTGAAACATTTTTAACTTCATAATATAGGGTTAAACATTATTGAATTGATGTGAAATCCCTGCTATTAAAACAATATTGATTTAGTGAGTTTTTATTGGAAGTTAAATCTATGCTACTTAGATTATATATATTTACAGCACCAATAAAAGGGTATAAAACCTATATAGAGACATTTAAACTGTTTGTTTAACTTCATATTGATTTTGTTTAGGAAGGGTGGAGTTAAGGAAAAAATGACTGTCCTCAAAAAGTGAATAGATTAGTTTCAGGATGGGTTTCCGTTGTAGTTGATGGATATTTGCTTTCCAAGGGTTGATCAATCAGAACGTTGTTGGTAGCTGTAGGGAGATAAACTAGGGTGTATTTTTTAAAGTATAGACTATGGAAAAGAGATTTTTTTTTTATGAAATCAATTTGAAATTTCTGCATCAGAAAATGTGTGTATATAATAAAGTGAGGGAATATATTGGGTTGGGCCTTTAAAAGCTTTGGTTTCTCTTGGAACTAGAAATATTCTTTCAACAATGTTGTTTTTACCTATATTTTATTTCCGCTGATATCAGCAAAAAATAGTCTAAGTATAGATTACCATAGATTGCTTGTAATTTGCATTGTACATGTCAGTTTTGTTTAACTTGCTATCTTAGTTAAACAAAATATGCACTAATCTAGACATCAAAGGTTTTCATATACAGGTATTTTAAAAATTTCAAATTTGTATATTCAATTTTGACTTTTAAAGTTAGAAACATATCAAATTTTGAAGGTATTAAATTTTTAATCAGCTTATATACACAATGTACTTACTTTTTGATCTGATTTATGAAATTACATATTATGGTAAATCTTTTTAATAAATTTATTATTGTATTACATATTGAGTATTCTATTTTATCAAGAAAACATTGAATTCACGGAATGCGAGTTACACATAGAATGAAATCGAAAAATATGCATTTCAATATATTTATGAATGATTCTAAATTTTGCATAAAATTCACAAGTCACAAAGAGTTGTTCTACAGAAATAGTTGCGCTTTAAAGAGAGGCTGATGATACCAAACATTTCTATTGTATTTTTGACAAATGTTTAGGTCACATTTGGGGAACTGCAAATGGCATGCAAGTCTGACACGCCTACTGTGAACTTCTGCAGAAGTTCAAATTTGCTTTAAATAATAAAAGGTTCACTAAGGTCTCAAAACTTTTCCCCCTGATGTCCTTGAAGAAAATCTGATGGTCCTCTTCTATTGTGAAATAAAAAAAACTTGAGTTAGTCCTTTGTAAATTTTGGTGGTGAAAACTCTGGGTCTAGGCCCATTTGATAATTCAAGTGAAAGGTCTCTCCAACTGTAAGCCTTAATTTTTTCAGTGTGTGTTTATTTATTGGAAAGATGTGCATTTCACATTAGATTCACATTTTTACAACTTTTGCATATTTTTAAGATCGTAGAATTTTGTCAATTTTTAGCATATATTTTTTATGATTGCAAGTGCTCTTTTCTTATATCTATTTTAAATATGTTTTTAGAAGTCAACAGTTGCCTTAATTTTGCTACATTGTATAAATAAGTAGATTTCACTGTTATTTACCAGCATTGAAACATATGCTTCATCAAAAGCATTTAAAGAAGTGCACCAATATCATTTATTTAGAACTATCAGTTTTGCAATTCTACTATTAAGTTGTAACCATTCTTTGAATTGTAACATAAAACCCACAGTATTTGATAAAAGCCTTTATAAGTCTCTAGTTTGAGTTATATGGCTATAACAGATATATTTAATCTTTAAACTGTATCGGGGTTATGGGTTGTTAATAAACCATGGAAATACATTCTTAAATAGATAATTTCCTAACCCTTTAAAATATTAAAGTGGAAAACACAATTTGTGATCATTTAATTTAAGCGAGTCCCTTTGCTGTATAAAGCAAATATTACAAAAAAAAGATTTGTTATAATGTTCAATATTTCAATTATTTATCGGTCAGCTAGGGTTACGACAATAAGTTAGTGTAATCATTAAATGATCTGTTTTTCCTGCTCTTTGTCCAATGTTTCCGTGATTTCCTGTGGAAAATGAATTTTATTTTTAAAGTTCATAAATATTTTGACATTTATACAAAGGTTCAGTCCTTCAACTAGTATCTGTTGAATGTATGTATTATGACAGAAACAGGGTAAATTGAGGAAGTGCATTGTTAGGATCAGAAACGTTTTGATCCATGAATTGATCTCTCAATCATTAAAGGTACAGATATTTCTAGTTTTTTATACCCACCACTATGGAAAATGAATTTTTAGGGATATAAACATTTTTTTCTTTCCATCTAACTGCCAATGTATATCTGATGACTCTGATGGACATCATTATGTATGTAAATCAGGAGCCTGTAATCAGTGGTTGTTGTAACTTACCTATTTTTTATCTCCATTTTTTGTACATTAATTAGGCTGTTAGTTTGCTCGTTTGAAATGTTTTATATTTGTTATTTCAGGACCTTTTATAGCTGACTCAGGTATGGGCTTTGCTCATTGTTGAAATCTGTCACTGTACAGTGACCTATAGTTGTTAATTTCTGTGTCATTTGGTCACTTGAGGAGTGTTGTCTCATTGGCAATCATACCATATCTACCTTTTTGTAATCATGAATGGAAAATTTTTCCAAAAATATTATTTTAAATAATATTTTTGGAAGTTTTAGCTTCTGCAAAACATTCTTTGTGGAAAGGGAGATAATATAGTTGTTCAAATAAAAGACTAGTGGACCTGAGAAGACATGATTCTGACTTAATTATGAGCTAGTTTTATATGATCTGCCGATACACAATTATTAGCATTGGCTTTATATGATATACTAACACTAGTCATTTTGGGGCCCTTTATAGCTTGCTGTTTGGTGTGAGCAATTGATTAGGCTACATGTTGAACCTATAATTGTTAAATTTTTATACATTGTGGCTTTGACAGAGAGTTGTCCTATTGGCAGCCATTCCACATCTTCCTATTTATAATGACTAAATAATTGACAATATATATACCATATGAATCTGTGATACTTTGCACTAAGGATAATCAAGATCAGACCATCACTAAATGTTCCCAGGTTTCATTTACTATTCTAACAAAATAAAAAGATGAAATACATTTGTACTTGAATATCTTGAACTTTATATTTTTAATTTGTAAGTAAAATTATCCGAGGACTAAAACAGGCAAAAACTAGTTGTTTGAAAAGATAAATACACATGCATTCAACAAGGATTTATATATTAAATCTATGGTCAGACTTAATGGGACTCTAAAAATTCTTGATTTTAAAGAGGAAAAAACCTTTGAAATCTGTCACTTTCTTAAATTTCTTTGTATAACACACTTTGAAGCATTAAATTAACAGTACATTTTTTGTAATCAGGAATACAATGGGATATGGGGCAATGTAAATAATGGAATCATTATTTTATACGAAAAAAGTTAACAAAAATAACCTATATAGAATGAAATTCATAACAGTGTAGCTATGGCCATTCATTGACTGGGGAAAATTAGGTGAACGTTCGTCTGTAATGCCCACTACTCACGACGTACTTATCATAGAAATTTAAACTGTGAGGTCACCAAAGGTTTTAAACGCCTAAATAAAATAATTAAAAATACTAATCAGGAATAACCTTTGTAATTTGAAAATAAATAAAAATGGCCTTCAACACGGAGTCTTGGCTCACACCGAACAGCAAGCTATAAAGGTTGAATACTGAATATTCTTTACTTGATTGTTTGTTATAGTTTGACCATCAATTTTCCTAATATGATATCGCACGTTCTTTCAGATTATTTTTTTACTTAATTGGCTTTAAAAGTTACAATGCATGATGTCGTCTGTTTATGTAGTTCATATGTGTTTTTCGTTTCTCGTTGGTTTTCCCGTTTGAATGGTTTTACACTAGTAGTTTTGGGGCCCTCTATAACTTGCTGTTCGGTGTGAGCCAAGGCTCCGTGTTGCAGGTCGTACCTTGACCTATAATGGTTTACTTTTATGAATTATTACTTGGGAGGAGAGTTGTCTCATTGGCACTCATACCACATCTTCCTATATCTATCTATATCTATACATTTTTTTTCAACAAAAGAATACATCACAAGAATATAAGTTTTGTAAGAAACGTGAGAAATTGTGTTGGACTTGAAGATAAGGCAAAGTGACAAATATCTGAAAGAATGAATCGTTTAATGGTATTAAACAAAGAAATCAAATGATTTTTTAATTATCCAGAACTCTTCACAAACAAAACCCACATGTATACGCATTGAATAAATAGTAGGCCATTCTTAAATGATCACAACGTAGAAGTAGTTGACGTGTGCTCTTAACAATGAGATATTTTGTGAATTAACCCCATCAACTTAATAGTTTTTTTTACAATGGATAAACCTATTTTTTAATTATTATTAAATAATATCATCTCTGAACATTATTATTCTTATAAATGACACGGTTGTATGTGATGATTATAATAAATATTTAAAACAAATTCCTTTCAAGCTTTGTAAAAAGAAAGTTTCATTTTATGTATCGGAATGTGTAACAAGTGAATATTTCAATCCCCACTGGAAGGCCTCTGACAGACTGGGTGAGCATAAAATCATAGCCGTTGACAAACAAGTTACAACCTACAAATGTTTTACTGTCGACCACACTGTTATGCAATTAATTCTATCAATATATTTACATTGGAATATAAAAGTGTATATTAGCATTTACAAGTAAATCTTTTGTTATTAACAACCAAGCAAGTTCAGTTTATAAAGTTTTGCTTTGTTTTTGCTATCATCAAAGGTAGATGTTCCTAAGTACAGCATACAAAATTGTCCTGCCATTGCAAGTCCTATGGAACATGGATACTCTGCTGTTCCTTTGTCTTTAGTGCTGAGGTATGTGATCAGGTTACCTGAAGAATTTAAGATATGGAGAACACAGCTGAAAAAGTCAACAACAATAACATTGTCAGCAGAAGTTGTTGCTAAATCACTTGGTTTGAATGGAGTTTCTTCAGTATTGATGGTTGGACTTCCACAATAGGTATTAATTGTGTCCTCATGTCCAAGAACTACCACTTTCTTTTCATTTTTATCACCAACCCAATCAATTACAAAAATATTATCATTGTTAGTTGCATCTATTTTCCATGGAAAGGCAAATGAAATACCTTTAGTCTGGTCCTCACCGTACACTTTCTCATGGTTCCCATCTTGGTCCATCACTATCACAATGCCTTTGTCTTCTGAATAATTCCTACCTCCTACTATCACTTTATTGTTTCTGGTAACATAAATAGAACATGGCTGATATGGATCTACATTATAAACAGTATCTACAACTTTATTTGTTCCACTTTTAATCTGTTTTAGTATTGGTTCATCACTAGCTACAAGTAAGTCATTACCAAAAGTAATGGCTATCGCGAAAACATCAATATTAAAGCTAGATATGACCTTCAGTTTATTTCTTTCGCATTTGACTTTCTGTAATCCTGTGTGTGAAGAAAATAATCTCATCCCCTTTTTATGGAACCCTTCGCCAATCCACAACGAATCATCTAAGGATATTGCAAGTTGAACAACCCCATCTAACTGTGTTTGATATTCTTCAACAACAGTAACATCAACATTGGCAGAATCCTTGCTGGAAGGTGATGTACTACCAGCATCTTTGTTGGGTGATGCTGGGCTCAAGATATCCTTGATAGATATAATCTTATGTTTGCCTGCAGTTTTGATTTTAGGATGAATGTTATTCTTACATACACTACACATCAGTAAGTCACATTCTAAACATTTCCATGATATTTTAGGATCACGTTCGCACAACTGACACAGAATTGGAGATTGTATTCCTAACTGTGGTTTGGATAGAGCCATTTTTATGTGAAAAAATCAGTTTGTACTTTAATCCTTGATGTTGTGGTTATCTTGGTGATAGTAACTATACACATGGAAAAAAGTATTGCAACACCTTGATTTTTTAAAACTTGAAAAATTATCCTCTTATTTTGGATGGAATATGATAAAATATTTGTAAAATAATATTGAACTTAGTTAATGATAACATTGGCATTAAAAAGAACAAATAAAATTGAGAAAGGAAATGGGGAATATGTCAAAGCGACAACAACCCGACCATAGAGCAGACAAATTTTTTTATCTAACCAAAATTTTTATAACAAAATGAAGTGTTTTTTGTACAAAAGAATGCATTTTACAACTTTACTGTAGTCGAACTTTACAATGTCACACATTTCAAAATTAATCTTTAGATGATTGTTCACATCATGGTTGATCGTTATACGCCAAAGAATAAGTACTTTATGCTCAGCCTCCATTCAAATGGATAACTGCATCACAACATCTTCTGATTCCTGCCATAAGTTGACTAATTTGTTGTTAAGGTAGCAGCAACCATTCCTGACGACGAGTATTGTTTATTTTATGACGTGTTTGAACTAAGGTGTCCTTTCATGCACTTTACGCCAAATAGTGTCCCATATATGCTCGATATGGTTCAAATTCGGGCTACGAACGGCCAAGAAAGATAAACCATATTCCATGGGAACAATGGATCTTCTGCCACAATGATAATTTTCAACTTTGGCGAGTTCTTCACTTTATTGGATACGGGCAGCTGTGTGTATGTTCGTAGGCAAAGGTATTGAAATGATCATATCGCACGATAACCAGTAGCGATGAGCCGATCTCGAACAGTTCTTGTTTGAAGGCTCCTGTATGGTCATCGCTCTCTTTTTAGAATTGTATTGTTTGCAATGGGTTTCCTTCTGAGCAACCTTCAATATGCTTGATTTTCCCTTGCAGATGTTATAAGGGGTCTTCTTGATCTCGGAAGGTCTTTAACATCGTTTGTAGTCTGATTTTTATTCTCAAAACGACTTATAGTGGAATGGTGATGACCAACAATACGTGCAATTGTGACAGTGACATACCTGCTTCTCTCGTGCTGATTATCTGCCATCTTGCTGCAGTTATGAGTTGTGGATGACCAATAACAAAGTGTCAATCAAATAACTTTATACACTTGGGTATTCAAAATGTTGAAAACAATGAGGATAAAAACATCTGTTTTATTGTTTACGAGTACAGTAGCTGCATGTGCAGATAAGAACTTATTGAGTCGATATTTATTGATTAAATTCAGGTGATATTTAAATAATGTTCAACTAGTTTTATTTCAACAAATTATATCACAAACAAATAAAGAGGGTTTTTTTAATTTGAATTTCAATTTGGCGTTGCAATACTTTTTTCCATGTGTATATTTTAATCTTCTCTAATGATAGTCCAATGTATTTTGATAATTTTGTGAAAAATTATTTACATTTTAAAGTTATGGGGTGTGAGATACCTGATTGGGGTCAATTGACTGGCTTATATTATGTCACATAGTGTCCAAATCAACTGTGTACAAGAAAAACAAAATTTAATGTTTTCTCAAAATTTATTCTGAAATTTACTTATATTTGGTATAGTAATGTATTGACCATATCTGTATATATGTTATTACTGTTTTAGATTGGATAATTTTAATCTAATGAAGTAAAGTATTTGGTAGACTCATTTTTGTTGAGCCTGCAACTTTTGTCGCAGAATTTAAGCTCGATATAGGGATAGTGATCCAGTGGCATGGTTAGATTACTTCTTGAAAGCTTTATATTTTAAAAGGTGGAAGACCTGAATGCTTCATACTTTGTATATAGATACCGCATGTTGCGAAGTTTCCATCTGTCACATGTCCATTTCTACCTCATTTTTATGGTTCAGTGACTTCTTGAAAAAAAGTACAGATTTTTTTGTAATTATGAGCAATAGCATATCTATATTTGGTATGTGCGTACCTTGCAAGATCCTATTAGACATGCCCATCAGACAGTTTTCACTTGACCTTGACCTCATTTCATGGATCAGTGAACAAGGTTAAGTTTTGGTGGTCAAGTCCATATATCTAAGATACTATAAGCAACAGGTCTAGAATATATTCAGTGTATGGAAGAACTGTAAGGTCCACATGTCCATCTGGCAGGTTTCATCTGCCCTTGACCTCATTTTTATGGTTCAGTGGTTGTAGGTAAGTTTTTGTGTTTTTAACTGTTTTTCTTATACTGTATGCAAAAGGTCTACTATATTTGGTGTATGGAATGATCTTAAGGTATACATGTCTGACCTTGACCTCATTTTCATGGTTCAGTGGTCAAAGTAAAGTTTTTGTCTCGCCTTGACGGAGTAAAAAAAGCAAGACATAGGTATGCTGTCTACGGCGGCGGTGGCAGCAACAATGTTTTAGTTTGTGATTAGGTCTAGTTTATGGTAAACCACAAGTGGTAGGTCACTCATATTTGATATGCAGTTGTATAAGCATTGGCACATCTCATTTCCATGGCGATTATTTGGCCCTGCCCCTTCAGTCATGGTCTATTGACTTTGAAACTTTTGCTTATTTTACATGTATTAGTTTGTGATTAGGTCAGTTTAGGGGGAACCACAAGTGGTAGGTCAATAATATTTGGCATGCAGTTGTAGAAGCATTGGCATATCTCATTTCCATGGAGACAATTTGGCTCCGTTCCTTAGTCATGGTCTATTGACTTTGAAAATTTTGCTAAGTTATCATGTATTAGTTTGTGATTAGGTCAGTTCAAGGGGAACCATTAGTGATAGGCCAATGTTAATTGGTATTCAGTTGTATAATCATTGGCACATCTCATTTCCATGAAGAATATTTGGCCTCGCCACCTCGGTCATGGTCTATCGACTTTGAAAATTATCTTAGTTTATATGTATTAATTTGTGATTAGATCAGTTTAAGATGAACTGCTAATGTTAAGTCAATGATATTTGGTATGCAAATTTATTGGCATTTGCAAGTATCCTTTCCATGGAGATTATATAGCCCCACCCCTCTTCATGGTTCATTGATTGAAATTTTTACATAGTTTACAAGTTAATGTTTGTGTTTAGGTTTGGGAACGACTTTTAATAAGTCAATGCTATTTGGTATGCAGTTGTACATGTTGTATTAGCATTGGCACATCTCATTTACATGGAGATTGTTTAGCCATGTAACTCAGTCATGGTTTATTGACTTTGAATATTTGCATAACTTGTGTAAGATGTTAAAGTATTGCTATTTTGATTTCAACATTTGCATAATCAAAATTACAAAAAGGCGAGACATATCTCTGTGATAACAGTTTATTGAGTTTTTGGTCTTTTTTCTAATAATATATGCAATAGGTCAACTATATTTGGTGTATGGAAATATTTTATGATCTATATGTAAGTCATGCAGGTTTTATTTTACCTTGACCTCATTTTCATGGTTCATTGTTATCTTAACTTTTTGTGTTTAGGTCTGTTTTTCTTGAACTATTATAGTACTGGATCAACTATATTTGTTGTATGGAAAAGTTGTTAGCTGTACATGCCTGCATAGCATGGTTCATCTGACCAAAACTTTTCTGTCAGTGTGAGATTTCTTTCAATTTTTACCCTGCATTGCCAGAGGCTTGAATCCATATTGCTGCCCATCCTTCTTCATGTCCAAAACATGTACTTATATTGTGTCCTCTCCAACTCAGAATTTTTATGGCCTCGCAACTTGTTGGGGCCATATATAGTTTTACCCTTATTTGTCATTCCCTCCTTTATACAGACTTTTTTCAAAATATCTTTACAAATATATATATATATATATATATTGAGCTTGTTTTTATGTATGTCTACAATGGTAAGTCATAGATCAAGTTTAAAGTTTGGTTCTGCTCTATTGCAATTTGTTGAATGTATGACTTTGGATTTTGTGAAAAATTCTGTTATACCATTTATTTTTTAAACGCCTTCACATATTGAGCTGATTTAAGTATGTGAGTCTACTATGATGAGTTACAGATTGAGTGTACATTTGGTTCAGCTCCACTGATTCGTTCTGAAATTACAGGACTTAGAAACATTCTGTGAAAATAACACATTATACAGGCCTTCATTCTCAAAATTCTACTCATTGAAATGGCTTAAAACTATTTTAGCAAGCAGATTCATATCTTTCCAACCCATGTAGTCTTTTGATATTACTAGGGCCTTGTTTGCCATGTAGTCAAGGTAATCAAACTTCTCTATCAAGTTATCTATCTTTATTGACTTTGATTATCAGTTTTCCTATCCAAGATTGTGGTTTTCTCCAGACACAATAAAGGCCCTCCATCAATAAAAACTGACCCAGTGGTTGTGGTTCTCTCTAGGCACTATGGCACCTTCAACAAATAAACATTGATCCCAAGAAGATAGTCCAATAGTGTTGAAAGTGGCATTAACTGCCAATCAATCAATCCATTAATCAATTTCAATATTATTTAAAAATTTTACATTGATAATACTGACATTCATATTGAAGATGTATTAGGCAAAATATCCTTGTGTTCATTTGTAAAAGGTCTTAAAGAATTATCCGTTTTCACTATTTTTGAAAGAATTTAACATGATTGTAGACTGATTAATTTGTTCATTGTCAATTTAAAAAATGTACATTTTATCATTATGCTCCAAAAATATTGCCAGTAACGTCTTTTAAGATATTATACCAATTTTAATGATGATGTTGCCCCTATTATGACCATCATTTAAAAACATTGATAAGAGCTAATTAAAACTTATTATTGAATATGTGGGAAGGGCAATACTATAAAGTCCACTTTAACATGTCAGTTAACATATAAATGTGTTTAATATATTTACAATGGAATAAAATTGTATATAAGGTAATCTATGGTAATTAACACCCTATCATGTTCAGTTTGTATAATTTGGCGTCTTTATGGTCATCTCCAGGAGTTCCTATATAGAGCATACAAAAATGTCCTGCCATTGCAAGTTCTATTGAAACTGGTATTGTTATTCCTTTCTTCTTTAGGGAAATGTATGTAATCAGCTGTCCTGAAGAATTTAAGATATGAAGAGTACTGCTAAGCATATCTGCAACTATGACATTGTCAGTAGGTGTTGTTGTTACATCATATGGAAAAAATGGTGTATTTTCAGTGTTGATTTCTGAATGTCCAGAATAGTTATTTATTATGTTCTCCTGATTCAGCACTACCACACTTCTTCTTTCCGTATTGCTATCAACCACAAAAATATGATCATTGTTAGTTGCAGTTATTTTTGCTGGGTAGGCAAATGAAATACCTGTAGTCTGGTCCTCACTATAAACTTTCTCATGGTTCCCTTCACAGTCCATAACTATTACCACACCTTTTCCTTTCTTCACAGAAGTTCCTACTATCACCTTAGATTTTCTTGTAATATAAAGGGACACAGGCTGTTCTGAATTCACATTATAAACAGTGTCTGTAATTTTATTTGTTCCGCTGTTGATCTGTTTCAGTATTGGTCCTTCAGTAGCTAAAAGTAAGTCATTACCAGGGGTAACAGCAATGTCCCAAATTTTAATGTTAAAACTAGATATCACCTTCAGCTTATTTCCTTCACATCTGACTTTCTGTAATCCTGTGTGTGAAGAAAATAATCTTATTCCCTTTTTGTGGTCTCCTTCACCAATCCACAATGAATCATCTAAGGAAATTGCCAGTTTATAAACCCCATCTAACTTGGTTTGATATTCTTCAACAACAGTAATATCAACATTGGTAGAATCCTTGCTGGAAGGTGATTTACTACCAGCATCTTTGTTGGGTGATGCTGGACTCAGGATATCCTTGATAGATATAATCTTATGTTCGCCTGCAGTTTTGATTTTAGGATGAATATTATTCTTACATACACTACACATCAGTAAGTCACACTCCAAACATTTCCATGAGATTTTAGGATCTTTTTCACATAACTGACACTGAATTGGAGATTGTATTCCTAACTGTGGTTTGGATAAAGCCATATTGAATGCAACAGAAGGTTATTTTTGTAGATTTCCGATAGATATTGTCAGAAATACGTTGTTTTATCACTTGGATTTTACTTCCTAGCTTAAAAGGGTTCAAGGGTAGATTTATTTAGGTTTCAACATTCATATGTAAATTATGGTATGCATCATGTTTTTAAATGGAATGAAAAAAGATATACTTGGATATATTATTTTGTTAGTGCACCTATATATGTTACACTCTAAAAAAAACCTAGATATGCTGGAAAAAGGTGTATTTTTATAAAATATATGTCTTATGTTTTAAATACTTCAGGGTAAACTGATCAGATGATTTTCATATTTGAGTTAACTTGTTGTTTTACATTCAAATAATCTTATTGTACCATGACTTATATGATTCATTCGTGTTAATGTCTTCAAAATCAATTTGAAGTAAATTTCAATATGAAATAAATCAGTTTAGAACTGTTTTTTTTATTAACCTAGCAAGTTTATCCTAAAAAGTGTTTTGAGAAATTTTAAAAAGTTTGTAGCTGAAAGGTAAATAATTTAAAGATATGAAAGAATTTAATTTGTTCTCTGTTTTTTCAACAGTTGATTAAAATTTAGAGATGCAAAATTGATGACTCAAGGCACCCTTTTTTATACAGTTGAGCATTGGGACTTTTTGTAATACAGTTTAGTGTTGGTGTGTTTAATTTGGTTGGTTAACATTCATAATTTTGCTGGAAATGAAACTTCAGAAAACTTCATTATCCAAGGACCACAATTAACTTTTATGTAGATTTGAAATGCATAGGTTGGATGATTGTCATGAGTAAATGGTAAAATTTAATTTTAGATTTTTACCAGAAGATGAGTAAATTTACTCAAAACAGTAATTGGTACGAGAAAGTAATTGAAATTTGGCAGTAAATTATTGGGTAGAAAAAGATCTTTCAGTTATGATAAAATTGCCTTGAAGTCATATATATATATATAATGGGGTAAATAATTGGGTCCCTGTACCAGGATAAAGTTTTGTTTTGTTACAATTATTTTAAAGTTTTGATTTAAAGGTACTGTACATTCAGAAATTTATTGCATGTATTTATTATTGCAATTTCTGAAGAATAAATAAAAATGCAAGATTAGATATTGTGATTTACTGAAAATTCTTATGCACATTATGTTTAACCATAGAAATAATGGCTATTACATCTATGGTTTAACTAATTCAGATTGCAAGATCTTTAATTATTATTGCTTTACTCTCTCAGTCACATTATTCACATTAATTAAAATCTGGCAATGATCTCTAAATTTGCAGTTGTTTTGTTAGTCACTTAAACTAAAAACTCAGAAAAGTTGTTGTAGCTGAATCTGACAAAGAGGACAACAAAAAATGTTTTTGAAGTTGATAGTACATAAAAAATTAAAACATAATGCTTTAGTTATATACACTTTCCAAACTACGAAGCAAGTAAAATATAAATGCTAGGGTAAAGTAAACAAAATTAATCAAAACTGTAATAACCTCTGCATCCAAATCACACTTTTGAAGTTTTGAACCCATCTGCACCAGGAATGCCCAAAACCAAAAATCTATAGCTGGGTTCACTGATATTGAGGCACATCAAGAGTCGTAGGACCAAAAAAAACATTATATAAATAACACATTGCTGAGAAGGTGATAGAGCAGATTGGTACCCGAAAAAAAATTGTCAACCACGGCAAAGCCAAGGTTGACAATGCTTTTTCAAGGGGTACCAATCTGCTCTATCACCCTCTCAGCTATGTGTTATTTGATGTATTATACTGAACATCCTACCATTATTGTCCTTTACAGATTCAATTTATTTCAAAGTATTTTCAATGATGTCACGTACATAACAACGTTATGGGTATTAGAAAAAAACAACAAATTTAAATTAAGCCATTTTTTTTTTTTTTTTAATTTTGACAGTTAAATAATAAAATCTGAGCCAAAACGTAAAAATTAAGCGTTGCATGTATTCAATTCAATGTAAATTCAATGTAAAGTCAATCCATTGTCCTTTAAATTGTCGATTTTTGATTGGTTTAGACGAGAAGGTAACATTCAAAACAATTGTCACCCTCTTCACCATGTGATAGAGTAAATTAACACCTTGGTATTAGCCAATCAAAATATGGCATTTTAACGTGAAGTATAATAATATAGCTTATAGACCAATAAATGGAAAACTGTTATGTAAATTAAAAAATTACACACTTCATCAGTGGCAGATCCAGAAATTTTCGTAAGTGGGGACCCACTGACTGCCTAAGAAGGGGCCTGTTCTGGTTATGCTTTAGCGATTCCCTATAAGATCAACCAAATTTTTCCAGGAAAAGTAGGGCAGGGCCCCCCCCCCCCCCCTTAAATCTGCCTCTGATCAGCACCTAGAATCTTTCACTGTAGACCATCTTGATGTATTTTAAACATTAAATATTTATCTACTAAAACAGAGAACTATTTTTTGTCAATCTTTATTCAAATTTCATATTTATCTTTAAACATTGGTCCCTGAGTTGAACCAACACCAATGTGTGGGGTCCCTACAAGTCTTCATTTGTTTTTCATCAATATTATGTGTACTGACCTACAGTAACCTATCATGGCATCAATTGTTCAGATGACTTGTAACACATAGGTTGTCACCTGACATGGACAGGTATGAGATAATCTAAGATAATCCTAGGGTCTTTAACAGGTAATGTAAACATCCTTTTATAGTTTAAATTCAAAATAATTACCACCTGTATAATGTTTCAATTTGATGACTATTGGACAAAGGGAGATAATTAAATCACTACAGTCAAATACATGGAATCAAGGAATTTGACTTAGATTTAAATAAAGGGAAAATCTTCTTTATATGCGTCTCTTAGACAAATGAAGTGTTGTAATTCTGAAGTAATGTTTGTCCCCTGTGCAACACTGCAAGGGACATAGAAAAATTAGCATCCATCAAATTGTTTGTTCAGTTGATTCCAATTGTTTTTGTAAATCCATTGAAAGGTTTTTGTTTTTGTTTTTTGGGGAGAATTTCAAGAGGAAGAATGGATTTTGTACTTGTTTATGTAAATTGGACATAAAGAAAAAAAATTGCCATACACGAACAGGATCTATTGATACTTTGATTGATCAAAAGGGAAATAACTCTTTTTAACCAAAAATTGCAAAAATATGGACTTCCATGTAGCTAAATCAAATAAAGAGGTCTCTTGATAAATAACTTGTATCTAATTCATCAGACAAAGTAGGTGACATTTTGTTTTTATAGAATAACTAATCGAAGAATTTAAATAGAGATAAATATTTAACGAGTGACCGAACAACACATTAATTCACGAATGCGTGTAGTTCGGGAAAGAGTTGAATATTTTTCCATTAGTTATTCTTTTTATTACATTGGCAAATTGCTTGTTTATGAAATTAAAGTAGAAAATGTAAGAAACTATATCTTTTTCTACGCATTCACAATTAATCCAACGTAATCAACCTCTTGTGGTATGATGTCAGAGGAGTGAAATAAACGTGAGGAGTGAAATTGTCCGTTTTCATTTCACTGGGAAATCAATGTAATTCAATGCCACCAATGTA
The DNA here is from genome assembly GCA_019925275.1 of Mytilus edulis. Taxonomy (NCBI): domain Eukaryota; kingdom Metazoa; phylum Mollusca; class Bivalvia; order Mytilida; family Mytilidae; genus Mytilus; species Mytilus edulis. The sequence goes on from CM034360.1 coordinate 36,721,123, forward strand.
ATAAATGAGTATTGATATTGTATCGTGATCAACTTGGTTTATCATAAACTGGTTTAATGACACATTTAATATCAGATGTGATGCATTTTAGAGGGTACAGTTGAAGTATATTTGAAATAACCTAAATGATAGCCATTTTATCTGAGATATATTTTTATACTTATATGGAATTTTTAATCATTTATAAGTGGTTATATATCTGTTTATCTTATAGATTGAATTTTAGAACTTTTTTGAAATGTTAAAATAACATCCTTTGTTAAAATATGACAGAAGATTTTTTACACGTAAGTGATTTAGAAGTATTTTGTATATCTGCCAAATACTTTGGACTGGGCAGTTTGACATTTATGGTTCATGATGACATCATGGGAAAACTGTCAAAGCTGGAGAGGGTAGACCTGGAATATTAGAGGTCTGTAATATTTTATTTTAGAAGGAAAATATATCATGCATAATGCAGTTTTGTGAGTAATCTGGTTTTGGTTTTTCAAAATCTTTAAATCTATGCTACATTTTCCATGATATTGGCTGTTATTCTTTGACAATGGTGTTGACTGTTTTTCCTCAGCCACGATGTTGGCTGTTTTTCTTTGACCATGGTGCTACATGTTTTTCTGGCCATGGTATTACCTGTTTTTCTTAGACCATGGTGTTACCTTTTTCCTGTGCCATGGTGTTGGCTGTTTTCTTTGACCATGCTGTTAAATGTTTTTCTTTGACCATGGTGTTGCCTGGTTTTTTTTTACCATGGTGTTACCTGTTTTTCCTTGACCATGGTGTGAACTATTATCTTTGGCCATTGTGCTGACTATTATTCTTTGACCATTGTGTTGACTATTATTCTTTGACCATTGTGTTGACTATTATTCTTTGACCATTGTGTTGACTATTATTCTTTGGCCATTGTGTTGACTATTATTCTTTGACCATGGTGTTGACTTTTTTTTTTACTTTGGTGTTGACTATTATTCTTTGACCATTGTGTTGACTATTATTCTTTGACCATTGTGTTGACTATTATTCTTTGACCATGGTGTTGACTTTTTTTTTTACTTTGGTGTTGACTATTATTCTTTGACCATTGTGTTGACTATTATTCTTTGACCATTGTGTTGACTATTATTCTTTGGCCATTGTGTTGACTATTATTCTTTGACCATTGTGTTGACTATTATTCTTTGACCATGGTGTTGACTTTTTTTTTTACTTTGGTGTTGACTATTATTCTTTGACCATTGTGTTGACTATTATTCTTTGTCCATTGTGTTGACTATTATTCTTTGGCCATTGTGTTGACTATTATTCTTTGGCCATTGTGTTGACTATTATTCTTTGACCATTGTGTTGACTGTTATTCATTGACCATTGTGTTTACTGTTATTCGTTGACCATGGTGTGAACTGTTTTTCTTTGGTGATGGTGTTGTTTGTTTTTCCTTTGCCATGATGTTTACAGTTTTTTTTTAATTTGTTGATTTTGATTATTCTTCTGTATCTTATTTCACCCCTTTTAAAAATGTATATTGAATTTATAATCATATTGTGTGCTCTTGGGAATACTTTTGTTAAAAGGTTCTGCTTCTATCGTGATTAACCAGAGAATTATGAGAGACATATATAATATAAAGTGAGAAACACCTGTTGGTGACCTTCTGCTGGTTTTTTTTCTATGGTCGGGTTGTTGTCTCTTTGGCACATTTCCCAATTCCATTTCCATTTTCAATTTTAGTTTTTTGTATAATTTTAATCAGATAGCAATTAAATCTTCATTCATATTTTATATAAAAAAAATTGTGTTGTTGCCAGATTTTGTAAAATTTGAGATCAAGACATTATGACATTTGTGTGTGGGCCGTGTTGACTTTTTAACCTTTAAATCTATGCTACGTTTACCTCATTATTTATATAAGTTCTTTAGAAATAAGATATAAATTCATTGACCAGAAATTTTAAATGTATACAAAATTAATGATCAGTTAAACAATTAATAAAGAAAAAGTAAACATACTCTTGTGACAGAAAGAAAAGCAGTACATATGTTTGAATAGAAAAAAATATCTGCTGGTAATTAATATTTTTGAAATAGAAAATTATGTACACCAGGTACTAGACAATTTAAGTGTAAATGTAGCCATGGTTTAAATTTCGTAACTTAACATGAATAAAAAAAGTAAAATGGAAGGCTTTAGATTCAATTAGCAGGAAGGGGTTAACATTTGAGATGTATGAGCAATAAAAAATGAATAAACTTTATTGCTAGAGATATCACAACAAAGCTTCCTTTCCATCCCCCCTTTTTGTGTTCAGTTTTATCTTAGCCAGTTATACTAGTTAGAAAAGATAACCAGGCAAAGTGGTATTTGAATAACAATGCACCACAAAAATATTAAAGTTCCTTTTGTGTTTAAATGTCCCCTTTAAAAAAAAATACTAGTAATATCATCTAAGGGCAGTTATGTAATTGATTCCAAACAGTACAAGTAAAATTCAGAAATTATTGTTTGCATTTATTTTGCAATTTTTATGCCCCGTCTACGATAGTAGTAGGGGCATTATGTTTTCTGGTCTGTGCGTCCGTTCGTCCGTCTGTTCGTTCGTCTGTTCGTTCGTCCGTTCGTCCGTCTGTCCCATGTCAGGTTAAAGTTTTTGGTCGAGGTAGTTTATGATGAAGTTGAAGTCCAATCAACTTGAAACTTAGTATACATGTGCCCTATGATATGATCTTTCTAATTTAAATGCCAAATTAGAGTTTTGACCCCAATTTTACGGTTCACTGAACATAGAAAATGATAGTGCAAATTTCAGGTTAAAGTTTTTGGTCAAGGTAGTTTTTGATGAAGTTGAAGTCCAATCAACTTGAAACTTAGTATACATGTGCCCTATGATATGATCTTTCTAATTTAAATGCCAAATTAGAGTTTTGACCCCAATTTTACGGTTCACTGAACATAGAAAATGATAGTGCAAATTTCAGGTTAAAGTTTTTGGCTTCAGGTTAAAGTTTTTGGTCAAGGTAGTTTTTGATGAAGTTGAAGTCCAATCAACTTGAAACTTAGTATACATGTGCCCTATGATATGATCTTTCTAATTTAAATGCCAAATTAGAGTTTTGACCCCAATTTTACGGTTCACTGAACATAGAAAATGATAGTGCAAATTTCAGGTTAAAGTTTTTGGCTTCAGGTTAAAGTTTTTGGTCAAGGTAGTTTTTGATGAAGTTGAAGTCCAATCAACTTGAAACTTAGTATACATGTGCCCTATGATATGATCTTTCTAATTTAAATGCCAAATTAGAGTTTTGACCCCAATTTTACGGTTCACTGAACATAGAAAATGATAGTGCAAATTTCAGGTTAAAGTTTTTGGTCAAGGTAGTTTTTGATAAAGTAGAAGTCCAATCAACTTGAAACTTAGTATACATGTTCCCTTTGATAAGATCATTCTAATTTTAATGCCAAATTAGAGAATTTATTCCAATTTCACAGTCCTTTTAACATAGAAAATGATAGTGTGAGTGGGGCATCCGTGTACTGTGGACACATTCTTGTTCATTATAATCCTGTGTAATTTATATAAAAAAATTCAAAATGCAAGTTTAACTTATTTCAATTATAACCCACTTGCATTTTTCGCAATTATAAAAACATTGCAATAATTTCTGAATTTACAGAACATATGATCAATACATATTTTATACTCTTAGTAGATAAGTCTCAACTTTGATCTAAAATACAATTTCATCCAGAAGTGATTTAATGTATATTTATCCTGAAAAATGAAAATATAATGCATATGTCCTTAGGGTCATTATATCATTAACATATAAAACAAATTGATTTTTTTAGACCTTAGAACAGATGTGAACTTCACATGCTTGGCTGTCTATAAGTGATGTATTGTTTTGTACTGGGCTGTTGTTCATTTGACCTTTTTTGTTTGTTTTAGACTAAAGTGTAGCTTTTAAGGCCATTGTTGTTTGTTTGCATGACAAATTTAAAAAAGAAAAAAAATAGATACATTAACTTCACAAAATTTTGACTCATTCAATTGGATACAAAAGCAGCATTAAATTAATGGTAAGGTTTAAGTTAACTTTTAGAAAAGAATATTTGAGAGAAAATGACACATTGGGGAAATTTATGGGTTGATGAAGCCTATTATAATTTTATTTGCTGTAAATTGTGAAATTTTTGTATTGTTATTTATTTCTAAAAAATGCAATGTAAAAATATACCCACAGTAAGTTAGTATGATCAACTAAGTAAATTTTATTTACAGTCTGCATATATGAGAAAAAGATCTGATAAGCTCTTTAACTGACTTGATTTTAAAAATTGCTTATCAGAGAACTATATATCTCCAGGTTTATATATTACACAGAAAAAGACTTTTTTCATAAAGAGTGGAACAAGTTTCCACAGCAAATAAATGATAAACAGATATGCATAAATCAAAAGATATGCATACATTAATAGATATTCATGAATTAACAGTTATGCATAAATTAACAGTTATGCATAAATTAACAGATATGCATGAATTAATAGATATGCATAAATTAACAGATATACATAAACTGATAGGCATAAATCAATAGATATGCATAAACATGAATAAAAGGAGATCTGTAGAATATGTCAAAAGGACAGCAACCCAATGACAATCCAAGATTGCCTTTATAACAAATCTTGAACCTCCACCCCCTGATTTTAAATATTGTCATCTGATTGAGTCACTGACAGAAATACTAGCATATGTAACCCCATAAATGTCACCCATGTAAAATATAACCCGTCACAATAAGTTTGATGACATTGTATCTATACAGATAATCATCAGGTAAAAATAAAAACCAGGTGTGATAAAGATACCCCTCGTTATCGTCAATATCGTAATTACCATTTAATGGGACGTCCCCTCAATTTGATCTATGAAACATTGGGCATTTAGAGCACTAAGCTTTGATAAAACACAGGTGATAGAATACCTGTATTACCTGTAATCACCTTAAATGTTTGGCTACCTGATGGGTCCCTGATTAGGGACATTGATGACTTGGAATAAAAGTGGACATGATTGTTTTGTACCTATTATACCGACCATGTGAGGGCTGTATAGTCAGTCAAGATAGTTACTCCCATTATCATGTACCTATTTCCTGGTGTCCTAAAAATGACCACTAAAAAGTATTTTAACATTCTTCAATATAAAAACATGGAAAAATATGTCCTTTCTTTTCAATTGTACCTTTTATACCGACCCTGCAAGGGCTGTATAGCAAATCAAGGTATTTTAAAAAAACTACTATCATCATGTACCTATATCCTGGTCACTGTGGCCTAAAAATGACCACTAAAGAGCATTTTAAAATTCTTTGACAACATGGATAAATATGTCCTTTTCTTTACAATTTATGATAGACATGTAGAGATTGGAATGATAATTGATGTTTTAAACTTGAACAGTATCCAAAATTTTATCAGAAATGATATAACATGATTTTCGCAATTTAAAAGTTGTATAATGTAAGCATAATTAAATATTAATTCCTGATCAGGTTAAGCATTAGGAGGGCTACCAATATAATGTAATGGTATATCAATATCTATAGGGCTATAAAAATAAGGAGATGTGGAATGATTGCCAATGAAACAACTATATATATCCACCAAGCTTGAAATAAAGTGAATGCAAGCAATTATAGGCAACCGTACAGCATTCAACTAATTAGAAAACCCATACCTTATAGTTGGCTATTATAAGCCACAACATGAAATATATGAAACAAGTCGTCGAAATATATTGAACAAACTCATTAAATGGCCTAATTTTTGACAAAATAATTTATGACAATTATCTTGAACCAACAACAAGCACTAAACTACGGCTTCTGTCTAGGGAGAGGCAAATAGAGATTGTGGCGCGGTTGAACATGTTTACGAACACTCAACCCTCCCCTAACTTGGTGTAAAAGCACAACATAAGCCATTTAAAGTAACTTTTATCAGATGTAAGACAATTAACTAGTACATATAACACATTTTGTATACATTTTGCAGTAGCTAGGTTTAAGATTTATGTGTATTTAAGGGTGAATTTGAAGATGATGATCATCACTTTCTTCAGTGTCCCCTTGACTTTTGATGTAAAAATTGCAACATCAAGACATCAAGACATAGAAAATATTTCGTCCTGGAAAGGTTAAAATAATTTTGAATGTCATAATTTCACATTTATTTAATGCTTTTAGTGATATTTAAGGTCATAATCGTTTAAGCTTCAATGTGTTGAAATTATCATAGTTATAATAATGGCACAATTTTTTTTTTTTAAAAGCAGTCAAGATTTATTTCCCTAACATTTTATCGTTTCACTTTTAAGTGTTCAGCTGTTGTTGACAATGAATTAAAATCTATTATCATTATCAGATGGTTATGAGAGAAAGCTTTTATGGTCATCATTAACCTTATAATTAATCACTGTCATTATCATTTTGAGATTTTACTACATTAACTATTCAATTATACATTACTGAAAAACTTTGCCTAACTATTTAGATCTGAGCGTCGCTGATGAGTCTTATGAAGACGAAACGCGCATCTGGCATATTAAGTTATAATCCTGGTACCTTTGATAACTATATACTAAAACATATATGAAATAACATTCACAAGAAATTTTGCATGGTAAAAAGTTAGACTAGGGACAGACGAAGAATCTAAAAACCTGTTTCAAGTGTTTGATGCTCCTTAGTGTAAAATTGCGCTTTTTGATACATCAAAGGTTGATATTTTAAATTTATTCCATATGCGTGACTTTTAAAAATAAATAATCCAGATAAAATTTTGAACTCATTAATCTAATGAAAAAGTTCAACCATCAACTCATCAATTTGTAATCATTCTTTTATTCAATTCCTTACTGACCATAGTCTGAGCTGAACCATTATTAAATTAATTTGAAATCTTTCTTTTATTCTATCATCTTCACAATGGACACCATGCCACTTGCCTTATCCACTAGGGATATCAGAATCAATTAATTTCAAGTCAATTTCATATATTCATGTACAGTTGGAAGACAACTGAAAAGTTCAGTCATAGAACCCGAGGGCTTTAACCATAGAATCTGATTATTAAAATTAATTTGATTGATTTTGTGTATAGATAGAAGGTCCAACCTTAGCCAAGGGCTATCTTGTACATTAAAAGATAACAATTCATTTCTTTATTAGATAAATTTGTGAAGATTTATTTCTTTATTAGAGGTGTGTTACATAAAAACTTATGTCGTTAAAGATTTTATCGCTGGACCAAAACATAGATATCAGTTTATAAAAGAAGTATAGAACATATAGCGATCATTTGATATAAGGTTGTTTTACAAGTATGTTTACAGAAAAAGTTACAAGGTGAATATTATCTACCAGTATGTGTTTTTTTATTAATTTAAGAAATTCATGGTAGATGATTTTAGTTTAAAAAAAAAGTAAATGCACATCCACATGGTAAATTAGTTTTTCGTAGGATTTTGAAATATATACATATTCCCTTTGGAACAATTTTGATATTAAACGTACAGTATTGTATCAATTTATATTTAGTGTTATTAGAATAAAAGTTTACAATCTAATATACATTTATTACAGAAGTATTTTTTTTTACATATTTTTTTTTAAAGTTTCACATTTCATAAATTTTTATTATTGTTGGATTTGTGAATATGTTTTTTAGCTGCCCTTCAAATGATACTTCTGTTGGTTTTTTTTTAGCTTTTTTATTATTGAAGCAGCAGATTTTCATATAGCACAAAAATACATGTAATGAAAAGGAATAGATATATTACTGCACTTAATAGTAATCTTATCATTTATATAAACAATAGTAGACTTGTATACCAGCAGTTGAAAAAAGGGAAATAACTCTTACAAAGATTTTGACAGAAGAAAACATGTATGAGATATGTGCTATATGCTTTGTATATTGACTTGTATCTCAGTAAAACTTTTACATTCATAAGTAATACATACATAAAAGGATTGAATTTTAAAATTATTCAAACGATATCTAAGCTATGATTTAGGTTTCAATAATTCTATGTCATATTTTCAAATAGAAAGTTTAACAAGCCTTACAAAATTTTGACCCTGAAATAATTTGAAGGTTATTTTAAATTAACCGTTATTGCCCCTTCTTTCTGAATCAAGTGAAGCTATCCATCTGTTGTAAGTGCAGTACAAAATGATCACCGAACCAAAATAATTACCATACCAAATCAGTTTTATAATAACTACTTTACAATTATAATCTGGACTCCTGTTCAAACGACTGTCGTAAAATTTCAATAGATTTTCAAAATTTTCAAAATCTTTTGTATAAAATTATAATAGATGATTTGGTGGGTTAATACCCGCATATCAGATAAGATCACAAAATTTCTATGAATAACTGTAAAAGGCGCGTGTCGGCAAGTGTTTGTAAAAGAAAATAACAGCATGCACAGTTATGAAGAATTTCTTTGAAGTGTTATTTGAATAATGCAGCCACAACAAGAGTTTTAGCTAGTAGCGGTTGGTCGTGTGCGAAAAGTTTTCTCAAAAATATTGTTAACCAATCAGATGACAGAATAAATACATCTGTCTGTCCATCTGCCCGTAACATGTTAACAAAACTTTTAAATTTATTCAAACTTAGAGTAAGGTGTTGGTATTTAATTTGTCCATGAAACTCTCGGGATACACATCATAAATGATGGGTGTAATAAGTAACAGGGATATGCCCGGTTTATCCAATTCTAGGGACCCTCCAGCATTTGGGAGACAGGATCTTATTAGGGCTAGCTTAAAAATTATCAAGAAACATTCAAAGTAAGTTTTATTTTTTCATACAATTTTTTTTCTGGAATTGATATTGAATTTGAAAATTTAAAAAATGTATAATTCTGTTTAGTAATAAATAAACTCATCATTAAGATACAAGGATTGAAATTTTGTATTTGCACAAGACGCACGTTTTGTCTACAAAAAGACTCATCAGTGATGCTCTAATAAGAATAACTTAAAAAGACCAAATAAAGTACAAAGTTGAAGAGCATAATAATTATTCACAGTAAGATTTTTTTTACCCTTTTTATTATCTGAAATTTGTATAAGTTTTGAAAATTGAAAACCAGCTATTATTCTTTTAAGTAGTAATATTTGTTTTACATATTTGTTTTTTTTTTTAAATTGAAGGTCAATATTGCATAAGATTCTCATAAAAGAAATGTTTTACAACAATGGAAGAAAATTTTCATCACTAAAATTAGACAGTAATCTGACACGGTTCCTTTTAAATATAAATATAACCATAATATGATGTCTCACTATTTTTAGAGAGATAAAATGAAAAATTTGGTAAGATTCTTTTTAAAGAGTATATTAACACGCTAAATTTAGAAAAGTTTTATCACTTTTAGGGGAAAATTGGCATCATTTCAAACATAATATTTTTTCTTTGTTGATTTATATAAGGTATAAATAATACATTAGTTATTCTTATGTTTTGTTCTTACTTGTAGCTCGTAAATCTTTAACCTATCTCAAGAGCGTAAGCTGATATGTGTATTTATCTTACTTTAAAACCTTTATTTATATTCATCAAAGACAATTTTTAGTTTTGTTTTAACAAATAAAGACTTTTCCCCCTTATAAAGAAAACATTGTACATCTAAAGTAGGATCTTAAATTTAAATTTCTTGAGATTGTGTGTAGTGGATAAAGTTCGGTTGTTTTATCGTCTATCAACAGTTAAATCAATCAGATGTTTACGGTCGAAAAAACTGGGCCGTTACGAATATCTTTTGTATGTAAGGACATGCTTTATCCCTTTGTTTTAGGCCTGGCTGCCTTTCAGTTTTTGTCAAATGGGAATAAAAACATGAATATAATACAGGATATTTATCCCTTTTGACGCCAATGTTTTTGACAGGGTTTTATTTAAGAACCGAGTAGTTTTGTAAAGATCGGTGGAGAGTCGAGTGGATGTCCGATCATGTTTAGGTGAATACAATAGATTTGTGATGCTGATGTATATCATTATGACTAGCTCATAAACCAGTAAACATAATATTAGCGAAGATTAACGACAAGCTATGAATATATTCGGTCAATAACAATAGTTTGTTTTCTGCTTACAGCACAGGAGTTTTCCGATGTCCAGAAGATGACAAAGCCATTGATTATGCACAGGTAGGTGTCTTTATTTGTTTGTGTTTGATTTGATGTGAGTGACCACATCATTAATTAGTTTAAATTACACAGAAGTAACAAATAGATTTACCTGATTTAGTTAGTACATGGTTGGTAAATTGATAGTGTGAGGTAAATTGACTCTAAATAATTTCTTAAATTATTGGATAACTAAAGGAATTTAGAGCTTACTGGATTCTGTAGGTATTGTATGATTATAAGGCATTTCAGTTTTCAAATTATTTTCATAAATTGTTTTAAAAAATCAATTTAATAAACATAATTCATTGAAATTTTATATAGGAGTAAAATGACGGAATAATTAAAAATATCATTTCTGTAAACATGCTTTTTTAGGAGGAAATTGGTTTTAATTTTGCATATGCATAATATTGCTTAAAAAATTATTAAAATTTTTGCAAATAATTTCATGAGCATTTATCCTAAAAATGTAGTCTTTTTTTTTTTTAAATGTTAATTTATGGTAGACACAAATATTTAGTTTCAGACTTTTCTAATTTTAAGAAATAATGATCCCAATGTAACAAGATATATTTCACATTGAAAATTTCCTTTTTGGGGAATCATTTAATAAAATATCATTAATATTTCAAAAAACAAAAACTTAGTACCAGAACAATATGGGTAACTCTGATACAAAATTGTATTACAAGACCATCTTGCAGCTTGTACTCCACAGACAGATAAAGCTAATCTGTTCTAGATATGCTATTGTCCCTCTATGATAAAAGCTTGTTTGTACATATTGTAACTTTACATGGTACTCTTTATAACGGCCATCAGTTTGAACTATGAATAATGAAACAATAATGAGATACAATAGAAAAAGCTGTTACAATGGGCTGTCAATAACAGGACAGCAAGATAACAGTACCGCTTGACCAATTGACCAGGAGTTATTTGTTCCGTTATGAGAGTATTTTCACAGGTGAGACTAATCTTTGATGTTTACCTTTCATGAGCAGGTGCTCTTGAAAGCCCACCAGGCCAGCTGAACTGGTATTGTTGGACTAACGGCAATTTCACACTTTAATATTGAAGACTTTGAAATTCTTTTGGGTTATAAGGTTAGATATGGGGCAGTTTATGAAGCTGCATCTTCTTTGATGTGTATGAAATGACAGATTGCTCCATGACTTTCTGAACAGCTGAAGTTACAACTCTCCTCTACTATAAATGGTAGTCTGTCCCTGTTATGACTTGTAAGCTGTTTCAATAACAATACTTTTGACCTTATTGTACACATGATACCTTTTATTATTTGATGGATAATCAATTTCTTCATTTTTAAAGGCATTTTAATGCAAATTAAGAAATTTGATTCTTAATAAATTGATAGATATTTGTAGCCCATATTTATCAATGTATTGTCCAAATTACAATAATTTCTTTATTAGAAATTATTCTTTCAGTAGTACATGTATTGGGTTCTCAACCCTTAAAGCAAGTCCTCTGATGGTAGATTCGTTTTTTGTTGTGATTAAAATACAGCTTTTAAATGGGGTATGTATTTGGTATGTATTAACACCATGTGCAATCTGTATTGTTAGCCGCAACCTTAAAAGCCAAGAAGGGTTGAATTTCTCATTTGATTTGTGAAGCAAATAACAATAAAAAATTATATAGAAGTTTAAAGTTTAAAAATGTTTTTTGGGTTTAGGATAGATTGGGTATTCGTTTAAGTATAGAAGCCTTGAAAAGGTGAAGTTCTTAAATTTAATAATTTGACATTTTTTCTTGAAGTTAAAACACTGTCCACAATGAATGATTTGAATGATTTTTTACATGTACCTGTCTTATCATCTACAATTCCATGCACAAGAAAGAAAAAAAACATTGAACTGATATTTTCAAAAGCAGATCTAAAAGATTTTAGAAATTGGAAGTCTGTTACAATCATTAATGCTACATGTATTGACTATTTAAGAAGTTTCTGTTCAACCAGAATAATGTCTATTTGGAACAGGGCGATACTAAATGACCCCAATATTTTGCAACACTTACATTTTTTACATTTGGTTTGCTTGCATATTAAATTTTATAACTGACATGAAAACTGTGATTTAAAAACTGTTGCCTTGCGATGTAAAATTTCTTGGAAAAGTATGTTAAATGTTTGTCAGACAAAAAAGTGTATATAGAAAATATAATCTCTAAAAAACACCATTTCTGCTGTTCTGCTGTTATGGTCTCAACTCCAGACATTTATAAGTATGATTATAACCATAATGGCTAATCAGATGATATTTGCTATTAAATATCACACCAGAAAATTACAGTAATAATAAAAATTTACAGTCAAAAGTAACCATGGCAACTGATGAAGACAAAACTTTAAAACAATGAAGAAATTGATTTTGTTGTCTGAAATGACATAAAATAGTTGAAGTGATAATTACATGGGAATAATTTGGTTAATGAAATATGGTGAAGTGTGAAGTTAGGGTACTTTTCTCAGTTTCTAGAATCAGTCATGAGAAATCGGTCAGATTGCAATAAACTAAACTTTATTTATGAGGTTCATAAATTAGTGGCACAGAAATTAATAAGCTCAAGAACTCAAATTATGCATGTGTTTTTTTATATAAAAAAAATATTTCAAGGTTTTTAATATATATGCAAATAATGGGACTGGGTGAAAATCTCAATAAAGGGAACTTGCATCTGGTGTCCAATATATATACCTTTTTATAATGCACCTTGTCCTAAAATCTCAATAATCAATCCAGCATTTTTGTTCTGTTTTCAAATATTGCAATAACAAATTCCCGCAATAATTTCTGAATATATAGTACTTTGAATTGAGAAGGGACTTGTATCATAATTTTAACACTTATCCTTGCATCCATTTGACAAAACCAAAGGGAAAGGAATAGCAAGTATCTATAGTGTTGTGGGCAAAAAATTTTGTGCAAATTCAGAAAGAAATTTTGATATGAGGGTGGGACAGTAGTCTGTTGATCATCTTTAATAGTGAACTACTGAATTTCCTTTTTATGATAATTTTTAGATGTAATTTGAGATAAAAGGTTTTTTGTGATTTTTTCCCATTTAGTTGTTAAGCTCCCTCTCTTCAGTTGGAAATGACATCTTTAATCAAATACAGGAAGTTGGGTACAAAAAGTGCTTTGGGATTAAAAATTACTGGTGCGCATCAACATATCTCTTGTTAATTCCACTTTTTATGTTTTTTAATGAATTGTTTTGTTCTCAAATTCCACATTTCAACTGATGCTTGGAGGTTTAGTTCAATAAAAACCATAATGAAGCATGAAAATAATGAGCTTCCTAATGTCCTTAATTCTACAGCTGGAAAAAAACATTTCAAAGATTCAGATTCAGGCTGATGATCACATGAGTGTTTTTATCAATATTGATTGGATGCTGTTAAAAAATAGAGGATGAAATATGGTCTATTTGAACTTACAGCTAACGACTATAAAATATTTGTTTAATACAAAGATGGAGTTTACATATTGTTAACTTACAACTATAAACCAGTGAAAAATTCCATTATTTCAGGTAAATTAGATCCTTTATGTTTATTTAAAGTTTTGATTATCTTTCATGTATTTAAATAATATTTAAATGAAACCCAATACACACAAAGGTTTTATGTTCGCAAAAATCAATATTTATTGTGTTAATTATTCTAGTAGCATCAAATTGCTTCATTTTCCATCTAATTGTCTAGCACGCAAGCGAGTCTTTTTGACCTAGTCAATATTTGGTCACTCTGATATATTCTGTTCTTCCTCTTCCATTATTCATAGTTGTTTAAAAAAATTATTGATAATAGATGAATATGCTTATTAGAAAGTAAATAGCTATATTTTTTTGTTGCATTGTTTCATATTATTTCGTCTCAAGATCTTTTAAAGCTGTAAGGGTTTTGCTTATACATGATTGAAGGCCACAGTCGCGGTCTGTAATTCTTTGCTCATTAGTTTAAAAATTTTAATAGATAGTGGTCTATCGGTAATTACAATCATACCACATCTCCTTATGTTTTTACATATTGCATATAAAATTCCTTAAGTAATAAACTTATCAAATTGGAAGGAATCAGAGAGTTGGATTTAGGAGGGGGCCTGGGCCCCCCTTTTGTGGGAAAAATTATATATTTTATAAACACTGAAGCATAACTGTATCATGCCACCTCTTAGGCAGTCACTGAGCCCCCTCTTATGAACATTCTGGATCTGCTACTTAATGACATGTAATGTGTTATATGCATCTTAGAAACAATGATTTAGTATTGATCAGCTATTACGATGTTCAGTAATAGTGCAGAATTATCAGTTATGCATTCCTGAACAGAAAATGTTCCTGTGGGGTTCAATGACAATAAGTCAATGGATACTTATTGATGAATAACAAGTGAATCACTATAAAACAAAGTATCATGATTCAGTAATGTACAATCAATGGCAACGTTATGATTCACAATTAAATATACAAGTTTAGGCTTAGTCCTTGCTGTTATACACATCCCAGGACTCAAGACTCAACTCAAAATGCAGGATGTAGTCTTTGAGAAAATGATAAGTCAGGTAAATTTACTTTCATTAATATATTATGAGAGGGAAATGTCATTTAGACTAGACTTCACTATGTGTACTGATAAGTGAGATAGAACTATTTGAAAAAGATGTTGGTGCATCAATGAGACAGATGGGTTAGGCTACAATATTTGTGGAGATATAAAAATAAGAAAGATGAGGTATTTTTGGACAGCAGGACAACTCTCCACACCAGACCAAGTGACAAAGAAATTAATAACTATTGATCACTGAATGGCTTTCAACAATGAGGAAAATGCTACAAAGAGACTACAGAGCTTCACTCTGGTTCCCTTAAAACAAAACTTTGATTGATTGGTGTTTAACGCCACTTTCAACATTATTGTGCTATTTCTTGGCGGTCAGTTTTTATTGTCGGAGGAAGCTGTAGTGCCAGGAATGAACCACTACCTGCGGTAGGAAAAAACTAACAACCCCAGTCAATTAAGATTGGGGTCGAGTGCACCTGGCACATGCAGGATTCGAATTCCCAATTTCAGTGTTGACTGGCCAGTGATACAGTAGTTCGACTACTTAGACCACTCAGCCACCAAGGCCCCTCACACACATTTCAGGGGCGGATCCAGCCATTTAACAAAGGGGGGTTCCTAACCCAGGACAAAAAAGGGGGTGTTTCCAACTACATGTCGCCATTCAAATGCATTGATCGTCAAAAAAAAGGGTGAATTCCAACACCGGAACCCCCCCCTGGTTCCCCGAATGCATTTGATAGAAACAAGAAATATACACTGTAGGCTATTGCAGTAAAACCAATAAGTCATGGCATGATGGCAGCACAAGCTTTCAATTCAGCTTATGAAATTATTTTGAAAATTAACAAAATATTTTGCCTGTATCTGAAATGAGAATTGAATGAATTATCTATGTACCGAAAGACCTTCACATAATCGTTAAACATGGACATAAAATGGTCTTAAAAATATTTATAGCCATATAAATACTCTATCATTAGTTTGAATGTGTAAGTCCATTTGTTATAAATGTTTTTAAGCCTTTCAAAAAAGGGTTTGTATCTGATTAAATGATTTTAATCTCTATAAGTTTTCTCTGTGAAGCCATCATCCATATGTTACACATGACAATCAATCGCTATAGAAATAGGCGACATCGTAAATATGTGACCACCTTATTACAGAAAAACACCATTAAATGAAATAATAAAAAATAATTCTATAAATGTAATCAAGTAGACTATTCATTTTGTACTAGTCAGTAGGCATTTCTGTTATTTTTAAGTAGGTACAAAATATTTCCATTGATTAACCATGTTTTCATTTAAGACTTGCTAGGCAGATGTTGCCAATTTGCTTCTTAAAAACAAATGATGCTTGTCCTCGGAAAAATGAAGAAATTGATATGTTGTGGTCTATTTAATTATTCAAAATACAAGTTTATAAAGTCAGTAAATGGATTTATTGACAAGGAATGCTGCTTTTTTTAGACAACCTAGATAATCGGAGAAAGCAATAGGATCATTTATCTCTATCATAGATTTGAGATACTACGATATTCAATAACATAGCCGTTTTGTCAATATATGGATGAATTTTCTCTGAAAACCATCTGTTGAGAGAAAATGTCTGGGTGTCAAATTCTAGATAAGAATGTTAAAAAACATAATTAGGGATAAAGAAAAACATCAGATAAAAAACATGGGTTAAGATTTATTGGGATGCTTGAAAAAGTGGTTGTTTTTAATTTTGTACGTAAATTAAAGGCATGGTGGTGAAACATGCATTAAAAAACAAAAAAAACTCCATGTGTAATAATGGTACTAACTTGACCATTTGTTGTAAATCTCAACCATATACCTTAGCCATGTAAGCAATGTTTGTCTATGATAGTGTTGTTTTTAAATTGAAAATAATTCTACAAAAAAATCTATATAAAAAAATGACCATCTATATAATATTACTGTTTTGATTTTTGATTATTTGTTTTTTATGAACTTCTTACAGTTAGACTGTATACAACCTTTCAGCTTACAGCAAAACATTGAATTAATGTGGGAAAATAGAGGTAATTTAAGACATTTCTGACACTATATTAATTATCATTCTTCAGTCTTCAGATGTTTCTATTGAAAAATGCAGGCTATATACATGTATTGAATACAAACACTTTGGAAATTCCAGTATCTTTTTAATAAAAAAATCAGACCAGAAATGAGAAATGTTGTCAGTACAGCCCTATTGATTAGTTTGTTTAATTAATTGATATATTAGTCGGAGATAATTTTGTAGAAAGCAGTCATAATTCATCCATTGGGACTTAATAAACTCTCATTAATTTCCAATAAATTATAAAAACTCGATCAATATCATCATTTTTAAAAAGAAATTTTCTCCTTCTGTTTATCGTCTCAATTATTTTGATCTAAAATCAATCGGGTAGCGGTTTTCACCTGTACCAACAGAGGTTATTACTTCCTGTCCGTAATAGTTGGGGATGTCAGATACAAAAATGGTGTTAGTTAATGTTACGACTACTGCTGTGTTAATGCGATATTTATGTGAAGTGTCACATCCAATGCCATTAATAGGGTTGAATTAAAAATCGTCCCTAATCTGATTAGAGGTAATTGTATTGTTAGTTGATTAGCTGTCTTGACCAGTACTTAATCCCATAT
Source organism: Mytilus edulis (assembly GCA_019925275.1). Lineage (NCBI taxonomy): Eukaryota > Metazoa > Mollusca > Bivalvia > Mytilida > Mytilidae > Mytilus > Mytilus edulis. The sequence continues at coordinate 36,738,586 of CM034360.1, forward strand.
TTAATGTTGATTCTTAGGATTTTTACCTGTCCACAGATGATTGTAGGTGGCATAGAATTAAAACACCTTGTGGTGTAAACCACCCATGTACTCTATGAACAAACATGACATAATACTGGGAGAGATCCGTTTGCGCCAAAAATGCGTCCTTTTGCGCCACAACTTTTTTTCTCTAATGCTACGTTTGCGCCACCTGTTTTAAAATTACATGGTATCAATTGCGCCAAAAATAAAATATACGATTGCGCCAATTTAAAGAAAAACATTCCTTAAACACAGAAAAATGTTTCTATTACAGTTTCCTGATTTAGAAGGCAAAAGGCAATCTAAAAGTGGAATATCAATTAAATGTCCATTCCTGAATCCATGTATTGTATGCAAAAACATCTTCTGCCCCGCATACAAAGAAATTTCAAGTTAGCTTTACAACCGAGAATAACAATGCCACTGTCAATATCATTTACTAAAACAAACTCTTCTTCTTTATTTGTGATCACTATACCTCACTTAATTTTTTTGAAATTCTACTGAACTTTTTGGTTGGGCAGGGAACAGTTATCTTCTCTCTCTGTACATAGACTGTCTTATGCACTTCAAGTCATTTTCTGTAGATGTTCCTCTTCATAATGAAATACATGTAGCTCCGAACATATGATCTTAGCTGGTCAGGCTTTCTGATATTTTTTCTGTAGCTTTTCTTTTGCATGCTGTTCGTAGTATTTGACGCTCAAATGTGTTCAGGTAAATTGGCGCAAATGAGTTCCGAAAACTGGCGCAAATGATACCCCTGAAAAACAGTAATTGGCGCAAAAGGAGTGTTGCCATAATACTTTTATAAGATTTGAAAAGTAAATCTCTTTGTTTGTTTTAATAAACCATGTCAAATTTACACTTATCTTCAAGAAAGTTGTTTTTATCTCACCTATTATGACTATATGAGTAAAATTTTCGCATGATTTTGAAATTTAAAAAACTTTAAAGAGCTGACAGGTTAAAAATTAAAATTTATTGTTGATGAAAATTGGATTTAAATTTTGAACTGCGGTTGATCTTGAAAGGTTGTTCTGGGGTATGTATTTTATAAAGTGGATTTTATTGTGTTTTGATTAGTTTAAGATTTAATTTAATAAAACTCTTAATTTATGAGACTATTTTTATGTCTTGGACAATGAAAAAGTTTATACTTTGATTTTTTTTACAAAAAACAATTTGACAAGAAAATATAAGTTAAAAGATTTATCTTTGGTGTTAATTAAAATAATTGAATTGAAATTATTAAAAATTCCATTGTGGCATTAAAGTGCTATTCATTCAGTAGAAATTGAAATTTAAGAGAAATGAAATAAGAATAGAATGTGGCCAAACATTAATTTGAATGATGTTAATCAGATATTAGGGAAGTCAAAAAGGTGCGTCAAGAAGCCAGGTAAATAAGTTTTCTTATTGTCACATTTTTATTTCCTTATTTTATTCTCATCAATTATTTCCTTTAATTTGATCGGCTACTTTTAACAAATACAACTCATGTCAGTGTAGTAGTCGTATAACAGAACTGAAAAGATAAAACAAATGTTTTCTAACAATAAATTTGAGGTAAGTTTTTCTGTCATATATTTCTGAATCATGCATTAAAAATTATTTATGTGCTGCACAATTAGTAATTGTTTATTATTCATTTGAAAGTCTTTCAAAAACCTTTTTTATTTTATGGAAACAAATGTTGTAATAATGTTGTCTTCCCAATATCCAATGTAAGGTACTCCAAGTGTGTTTTGATGTGGTCCTAAAAGATGTCGATACATGTTTATGAAATAATTGATAACTCATTTTATACTGTAAAATTTCTTATGAAAAGACTGAAAGAAACTTGGCAAGCAATGCATGATAAGATTGAGAATGGCATCATCAATATGTTTTATTTAGTTTCACTTAGTTCTGTTTTCAATGAACACATAAAATATTTCTAAAATTATCCTTCATTAAAGTTTTAACATGCCATCTCCTCTTAGTAACTGCCCACTTCATACTGTTTCCCCAAGATTCAAGATTCAAGATTCTTTATTTCTCAAACACCATAAAGATACAATGGTACAAAGAAGTTCATCAAAAGTCATATAACATAACACAAACACACATGACAAGATGAGATGAAAATATCAAATAAAATAAAATAAACAGTATAGTAGAGAAGAGTGGTGATTAACCAGGAAGACTCACTTGAAAAGTTATAACCCTGATAAATTTGCACAGCTTTTTCAACTTATTTTTTATTTTAAACTGAAATAGTTTTTCAAATTTTAGTATGTTACATCTGTGCAAGAAATAGGTATCCAAATATTGTGCTCGAAAATTTGCCAAAGAACTACACTGCAAAGTGTAATGAAATTCATCACCAATCTCGTTACAATGACATAAGTTACAATATCTAAGGTTTCGCTCAATCTTATTCCATCTACCAGTTTCGATGGGTAACTTGTGGTTACCTGTACGAAATCTACAATATGTTATTCTATCTTTATCACTTAAAATATTCAGATATTCCTCAAATTCAAAATTTTGTTTATACAAAATGAATGAAAACCAGGACATTTATTTGATTACTTCAGTAATTACAGATTTTTCATTAAAAATACAGCCATGTAATTTCATAGTGTTATAGATCATTTAGATATAGTATATTTCCTAAACTATCCCTTTTGAAAACTATAACATGCATAATCCTTTCACTGCCCACTGCCCATAATGTATCCCTGATGAAAGCCAGGACATATATTTGATAACATCAGTAATTACTTATTACAAATACATGTAATTTTATAGTGTTATAGATTCTGGGTCAGTTTTCCTTTGATCTTAATATCAGCAATTAGTACTTATTCTCCTATGGGATAAACATGGGTCTGTTATGGTCAGTGGATATTTTTGTCCATCCAGCCAGTGGTATATTTAGTTGACCATTTTGGTTACAGAACTTTTATTGAATGTATGTTATGATGAGACAAAAGGTAAGCTTTCATATATTCTGTTCAACTATGGCTCTAAAATTTAATTTTGTGATACCTGACCAGTATAAAATAGAGCATTAGTTTATTGTGGATAAGTCTGGCAATTAGTTTTCTGGTTTAGTTGTTTTAATACTTTTGTCATTTCGGAACATTTTATTACCGACTATGCAGTATGTGAAAAATAGATGGTATCAGTTTGACTGAATTCGTGTTACCTATAATTTTATGGTTGTTTTATAATATACCTATATTTGAAACAATAGTAAAGAAAACAAACATTTGGATTAATAGTTATATATGCTGAATTTTACAATGAGGGTCATACATGGGGAGGGGTAAGTGCACAAACACATTGGAAATAAAATAGCCAATTAACAATGACATTTTGTTTTTCAGTCTTACACATTATTTTTTTCTCCCTATTTTCCACTTATAGACACTGATAATGATAAGTTATAAGCATGAAAACATGTGAAATAAAGATTGTGAAGACCTCTGATACCACCCATTACAAAGTTTTAAGATTCTGTAGTGTATTGAACTAAACAGAAGTTTGATATAAAGATAAACTGACCATTGCCAAATTTCTGTATTTACTGTTTGTTTACTACATTGATTAGGAAGTTGACATTATATTAGATTACAAGCTGTCATCAGCTTCTACAAAGTCAAATATTTGTTTTGTCCATCAAGTATAGAAACAGAGGATCTGGTGTTCTAAGTGGGGGTGACAGGTCTGACGTTTCTCCTAAGCTAAGGGATCAATTTTGCCTGAATAATCAAAGGACCACTGTTTTTCAAGTGAATTTTTTTCCTCTTGAAGAAAACCAATGCATGTCTTGTATAAAGCTGCAATATAAAGAATAGAGGGTTTTTGACTTTTGTATGTCAATAATTAAAGACCCTCTTGCAGAAACTTTTTAGGTAGAGAACATGCAACTCATATTAGCACTGACTTGTCCTGAACGTGTATGACATATTTGCCACTGGACCTAATTAAAGCTTATAGCTTTGAAAAGCAATCTATGACTGTCTTATTAAGTTTAATAATGAACCAAGAAGAAAGATATTTTATAGTGTGTCTATGCACCATATGTTACATTTGTTGAAGTACCATTCAGTACTGTTAGATCTGGTTCCCTATCTCAGGTGAGGCAGGTGTATTATGATCTAGATAAAGTTAATTGCAGGTAATAATATTCATATCTTAACCCAACATATTGTAAAAAGTAGCTATTAATCTCTCATCAAGTCATAATTTTGACCTCAGGGAAGCAGGAATTCTGACTGGAAAATTTAATTCTAGGCAAAATTGACTTCCACTTTCTACTGTTTCCTTGGTGTATTTCTTTTTATTCAAAATTCAGGTAGGATAAAAACAAATATCATTTTGTGCAGTTAACTTTGATAATTAACTGCTCAAATTTCTTGGCAGATATTGCATGATTACTAATTAAAAGATATGTAATATAATTTATAAGACATAAGACATAAGACATAAGACATTTTATTTCACTAAAACCCCCACATGGGGTATGTTAGTACAACATTTTTTAACAAACAATAAAAGTGTGAACATATTTACATTAGAACAACACGGTTAACAAAGGTGCAATAACAGTATATATAATTAATGCAGATATTTGACAGGAAGTACAAATTATAGTAACATGATTAAGCATATGTATTAAAAGGTTTATGGGATTAGAAAAATAAAATTTATATTTAAGAATTATCTCCCCTTGGAGTTTTTCCAACAACAAAAAAGAAGCTTGTATTGAAGTTTGATATTTCTTGTTGTTGCTGTCAATCAATTTTATAGAATTTATGGTTATTCAAAGTTAGTGTTATTAATATTTATCAGAAATAAAACAGATACTTCAAAGATTAATGCTAGATTTATATACACCCAATGAGTTTCATGCACACTTCAATTTTGATTAAGCTACTACTTTCTGCCAATCTGTTTTGATTGCAAATGATTTATGGATTATTAAATTGAAATTTATAAAGTAGCTTGCAGCTTTTAGTGACTAAATCATTACATTTACTTGATTGATGAAATAGAATGTTTGGCAGGAAGGATTTTTGTACATTTTGAAAGTAAGTGTAAAATTCAGCTTTTAATTAAATTTTCAATTTTTAGTACATTACTGGGTATATTTGCAAGGGGAATGTCTGATGAGCTGTATTGGAACATTGTTTACATAAGTATCTGGTATTGTCTTTTGAAATGTTATACTTCAGCATGTTTAAGAATGAAGTTGACAATTGCAGACCTTGTTGACGGTGCACACCTGTGTTCTAAGTCTGATTTAACTTGATCCAACTCTTAACTTTAAACTCAAGCAATATGCTATTGCAAAGCATTTATATAAATCTTGGTTTCATTTCAATTCAGACTAAAGTTTGCTTTATAGGCTAATTGTTGGATTGATTGTAATATTGTCTGCTGGGGGTAGAAGCAATTTAAACAATCATTTTTGTCCAACATAAATACTGAATATAACATTACAACATCAAAGCCAAACATAGAAAATACAGTAAATCAGAGTATACGTTTTCAAGGTCAAAGTATTGATTTATTATAATTAGCCTTTAATTTATAAGTTAAAAAAAATTGAAACTGGTTAAATTTTTTTTAAATGATTAATAAATTTTAAAATAGGATAATTGTGAGAATTAAAAGATTGTCTACTTTTCTAAACAAATACAATTTTTGTCAGATTTTAAAATTCTAACAAATTCATAGTGTATTTATTTTTTACAAAAGACAAGGAAATCAATCCAGCATTATAAGTCCGATAATTATATGAATCACTTAATATATAGGCCAATTAAGTAGTCAGTAATTTTTTGACAGGTTTCGATGACTAAGTCATTGGCAGGTGAAAAGAGGATGAAATTTAATATCTGGTCAATTTTAAAGTAAAATTTACGAGAATTTATGTGAGAAGACAAAATTGATAAATACTTATTTCAATGCCAATCTATTAAATATGCTTAAAATGGACGTTTGAGAGTTGTTAATAATGCTTTATCGATAAGGTTAGGACCAATTGGCCGGCTCACAGCAAAAGGCGCTGTGACTCAGAATAGAGGTATCTGTATTATCAAACATTTACTATACATAAAATGTGGTAATGGTCAACATCACAGGTGTAATAGACTTTTATTTATCCACTTAACCTGTCAATATTTATTTACTTATATTATTGAGGCTCCATTGGGGAATTACATTATTACTTTAAAATTACTGGACAAAATTTCAGTCATCTCCTCTGAAACTGTTTAGGAGCAACATTTAACAACTACTGGCTCTTACCCCGTACCTAAAATAGTGATTTAAAATTGCTGGTCATTGTTGAAGGTTATTTCATGACCTCTTGAGATTTTTTTTTTGTTACCATGCATGCATTGTTGGTTGCTGTCCAAATGACATGTGACCTAAACCTCTTCTGTCTCTGAGGTGGGGCTCAATATTCTCTAAGAAATTATTGCCGCTATGTTAATTTTGAAAATTGGCAATCAAAATTGCTTCAAAATTATTTCTCTTTTTTTTCCGTTTTATGGGGGATATTTGCACAAAAATTGAAATTAACTGATTTACAAAATATCTGAGCACTAGACTATAATGATGTCCCTCACTAGGGTCTCACCATCAAATTACCTTCCTTACTTTACTAATTGTCTGGACAGGTATTCCGTGATAATTTTCCTTGTTAAAATCACTTTAAATTCTTTGAAGTTTTAAAGTAACAGATTGATAGATATTGATAAGATTTAATTTACTAGCTATTATTTGAACCAAATCTTTATAATCCTGTGTAAAATTTAAATCTGACTTGAAATGAACATTGCATGTTCTGCAGTGAATATAGATAAGTTGATCATTGGTTGATTCATGTCTTAGAGGAGAAAAACAAGGAGGTATGTAGGCTTATATAGCTTTTATATCATAGTTTTTTTTAAAGATTTTTTATAAAATGAAGAGTTAAGAAAACAATATTTTTGCAGTCTTTTGTTTGTTTGTGGATTCATGTAGGACAATATCTTTTTTAAGCATTAAAAGAAAAAAGAAATCTATCTTCAAAACTGCAGGATTAATTTTAATCTATGGTGAATTACATATCTTCAAAAAAAATTATTTTAGTACATAAAAGTACACTCCAGGAGAGATACTGGATTTTTGAAAGAAGCATAATTCCATTACAAAGTTATATTGTGTGGGTCTTGCAAGTGAAAATTATTGACGATTTATGCTAAAAGTTGTATAACTGATCATGAGGAAAATAATACTAAAAAAACATAACGGTACCAATTTCTGCACCAGATGCGCTTATTTCGACAAATAATGTCTCTTCAGTGATGCTCGTGGCAAATATGTAAAATCAAGGTTATAAATAATGTAAGCTATGAACAGGTCAACAGTTCAAACTAAAGTTTGTATCGCTTGAACTGTTGACCTGTTCAATAAGCTTTACACCAGTATAAAGTATGATTTTTTTTTATGTTAAATCCCTAATTATTAATAATTTATGATAAATCTGAAGTGATTTTAATAAAGAACTGAAAATGACAATATAAGAATTTGTAATACATGTACCACATCTGGTGACAATAGAATTGAAGATTATGATACTCATCATACTATATATCATGTTAAACATAGATAGTTTGTAAGTATGAAGTAAATGAGGCGTATTTAGTAAAAAGATGAGTTGTCAGACTACCAGATGTCACCTAGTCAATAAATTCTTTGTCCATTCTTATTTTAATGATGTTTTATTCATACAATATGTTGACAAATACTGCTCTATATAATCATGATAATGAGAACTAATAAAAGATTCCTGGTTTTGGCAGTTTAGAATTTATAGATGTGGTTTTGGCAGTATACAGTTTATAGAAATTTTATTTATAAATTGGTTGATATATGGTCACAATTACTATGGTCAGCTAGGTCAAATTGATGAGTTTACTGACCATGCTTGAACCCTTGTATGATTTCTAGAAGCAGTACAAATTTATAAGTCATTGATTTATCATTTGGACATTGGTTGAGTGGTCAATAACTGATCTGTTTGTCCTATGTCATATTGTCAAGGGGAATTGTTTTTGAAAGGTGATTTGTTAGTGGTGGAACAATTTATTTATAAAGTTTCTTGATATTTCGTTTTGTTTTCTCTGAAGATTACAAGCACTCAGATTCATGTTTTTACAATCAACTGTTACTTTATTTCTGATATTTAATATTTGTTGAAAATACAGAAGACCTCATCTAAAGTTTGAAAAAATGATGGACTATTTAAATTTACCCCGTTCAGCACTTGAGTTTCAACTTTGAAAATATTTAATTATGTGAAAGCAAAGAGCTGAAAAAGACATTTTAGTTGAGAAACAAAAATTGAGATGTAGATCAAATCAGTATTCCTTTGGAAAAGTAAATCAACATTGTAAATTTTGAATAGAACATTTTCTTAGTGGGTTTGTTTTCATAATCTTTGCACTTAGATGATCTCAAATAGTGCTGACGTTGCAGATTATTTATCAATGGAATAAGAATTTAAATCGTAGGTAAGCTTATTTGTCAATATATATTTTCAACAAAAATTAAATGTTTCTTTCAATGCAGGTTTTGAAGGAGGAGTTTTAAGAAGGAACAAATTAATTGTAGATCAAAAACCATTTGACTTATTGTACCTTTTTCTCATAGAACTATTTTTGTTATATAACCACTGCATTATACTTTTATTGTCAACTTTTGAAAGATACATTCTCAGCTTAGTAGGGGATACATAAAGTATTATTGTACAAAAACAGTAGGTAAACCATGTAAATTGTGACTTTTGTTAGCTTTTGTTGAATTATTTAAACAAAAATGTCTTTCATTTTGAATATTTTATGAAGCCATCAAGTGAATGGTGAAGGCTGTCAATCCTTGTTAAATACATTGAAATCAATAAGAAAGAGATGGAACATAGCTATTATACAATGAATCACATGTAAATAACATATTACAAATCAATACATGTAATTGAAAAAAGTTAGTGAGATTGATATGCAGAGCCCCAGCAGAGGTATGCCTTTAGAACTTTAATTAGGACTATCTCAGTTGTTAGATCATCATGTGGTACTGTGGATCATCATGTGGTTTCATTTGTCTTTATGGATTGAGAAAAACTTGCATTTTTGTGAATATTTGATTTCATGGTTTTGCCAATGTCTACATACATGCAAATTTTTAATTCATTGAACATTAAATTTGTGGTTTATCTGTACCAACGAAATCATGAAAATTGGTATCCCATGAAAATAATTAATCCACAGTAATTCAGAATCAAGACATAGATTATAGTGAATTGGGAAATATAAATTATTATGCAGAATTTTGATTTGATGTTTTCATAAATATTTGAGGGAGGGAGGTGGAAGGATGGGGAAATACTTGGGAGGTGTTCCAACTTCCTTGGAGTCTTTTCCACATTATTTTCAAATTTTTGCGCTATTTTCACAAATAAAGAGGTAGAAAGGTACAAATAGATTCCTTTTTGAGGTTTTAGTTTGAGTTTCCGTTTCATATTTTTATCAGTTGAAATATTTCATTGTGGACTTTGATCGACGTAATAAGGACAGATAACTTAAATGTCAAATATTTCCAGTTGACGAGCTGAGAAATTTCATATGATACCTACATTTTATTCATGGTTATAAAGGAACAGTGAAAATTTTGTAATATGATATTTTACATAGTATTTATACATACAATTATAATGACAGGAGTTTATTATGTTATATTTAAAAACTTTTTGATGTATAGTTTATTTTCTGTGAGATTTTCCCATTTTAGTATGATCTGTAAAATTTGCTGGGGTGGGAATTAGGTACCTGCATGACTATCAACAATAAACTTTATGATAAAATGATTGAAACAATAAAAGGTTTGAAGCAAACAGTAGCCAAAAAATAAGCTAAGATGATATAATTTTTTGGCTTATTTGACACTTCAAAAGGGCAGTAACTCTATATTTTTGATGATATTCAACACTCTACTTTTTTGCCGATATTTCTACAAAACTAGCTAAAATTGAGGTTTCAGTAGGATGTGAATTTCTTCACTTTTCCTTCTTTATAAAAACATAGTTTTCAGAATATTATTTACATATAATTTGAGAAATAGGATAATTGTAAGAAAGAATTGATTTGAAGGAAATAATTATGTGATATCTACAGATAGAGGTTATCGTTGGCCGATGTCATTTGATAAGTGGACCAAATGTCTTAGTGTACAATACTGCAAGCTCAGCAAAAATGTTTGCTATTCCATTAAGTTACGTTCTCTACATAGCTTACTAATTTATCACGTATTTCATTTTGTTTATAAACAAGAACAAAGAACTACCTTTTTAAAATTAATTTTAATGAACTTTAAAGCCTTTGGACATTTCATGTTTAATTGCATATTTATCATTTTAAATTTTTCAGGTGTAATGTTTACCTTTTTGTACATATTGAACTGTCTTTTGATGTGATGTAAATTTTTGTGTATTGGTGGTCTTTGATGTCTTTCGGACAGGTATGAAATACCTACCAGGTGTTTATCTTTACCTTATCAAATAAAACAAATTCCATCAAGTCATTCTTACTTATCATATCTACCTATATATAATTTTTATCATTGTGAATTAGACATATTTTGTTTGATAATCGAAATTGATTGATAATCTATGGGCAAACATCATCTCAACATTGTTGTACAAAACATTCTTTGAGGAGTAAGTTTTCTATTAACTTTATGTTTGAATTGAAAATGGTAAGGTCTTTTTTTAATATTAGTATTCTATTACATGTATATTTGAGTACTGCAAATGCATGAAATATTTGCCACTGGACGTTAAGCAACCAACAATCAGCAACTTATATATTTTAGAAACTGGAAGCATAAGGGTTTAGAAGTTATTCTAACTTGATAAAAAAAAGTTTAAATTTAAAAACTGTTATCAAAATTTATAATAGATAATAAAAAAAAAAACTAGCACTTAAGATTAAGAGTTCAGTGGCATATTCTTGGTCCTTGTCTAAAGATTAAAATCAAGTTTAGTTCAATGATTTTATCAAGCAAAGATGAAATTATATCTGTGATAAAGAAACAAGAAAAATTGAAATTTTATTTTTTGAAAGAATTGTTAGTAGCCTTTCTTTAATATTAGCTCTTACTGCTATAACAGCACGGTGAAAAGTATTTTTTATTTAATTATTGATGAAAGATTTTAGTTTTGACCTTTTGCGGCTGAGTTCAGTTGATGAATTGTCATGGGAAATAACTCTCATTTACTATCAGTGTCATATTTATATTTGTGGATGTTTCTTTCAATAAAAAAACACAATGATTTTTATCAGATTTACGTTTACTTTGATGTTACCTGTACATAATTACCAGGTGATTATTAGTAGGTATATGTATGTAGACTGTTGATATATGATACAAACTTATCTAGATGAAATCTGATTAAGTTTTTTTATTGTCTGCATATGAGTGATTGTAGAAATGTATACCTAGATATGAGATCAGCTGATTACATTAGATGTATATTGCGTTTATAACAAAGGTGTTTTAGCAAGGTGATAACAAATTGGGCAGGTTAATTAATTTGATCGCATTTTTGATTAAATGTCTTCATCATTGTCAACTTTATTGGTAATTCGCATTGATGACATTACAATTGGTGGCAATTATGGAGAAGGTTTATTAATTCTACCCTACGCTTTTTAGGAATATTAAATGAAAAACTTGACTTTTGTGATAATATAAACTTTTCAAATCTATTACTCGGGATGTATATTGCATTTATAACAAAGGTGTTTTTAGCAAGGTGATAACAATTAAGCAGGTTAATTAATTTGATCAAAGTTTTTGATCAAAGTTTTGATTAAACGTCTGTATCATTGTCAACTTTATTGGGAACATTACAAAAGGTGGCTGCGTTATGGAGGAGTTTTATTAATTCCACCCTACGCTTTTTAGGAATATCAAATGAAAAACTTGACTTTTGTGATTATATTATACTTTCAAATCTATACAAAGCCTGTCTGGCATTTATGGATTAGGGATACTTGAACATAGGATTAACACCTGTGCAAGGTAAAACTTTTATAGTATTGAACTTTTTCCAGTTTATACATACGTCTATAGAATGAATTGTAAATTAAGTATCATCCAGGAGAATTTAATGAGTAAACTTTGTTATTGGTAGGTAAATATATGGACAAATATTTGACCAAACATTATTAGATCTTGCATCAACTTTTGACATTAGTTGATGGGCTGAGTTTTAAATAGGATTAAAATTTGTACTAAAGTTTTGGATGTTTAGCATGTTTACCTATCTCTGTTATGGAAAGTCGTCAAGATGTTTCAGAAAATAGTCAGGTATTTCTTTTTTAATGTAATTTTAAGTTGTTTGTTGAGCCATGTTGAAAAATATATTGGTTTCAAAATATATATATAGTTTGGACATTTGTTTTTAAGCTATAACAGAGGGGTAAGTCAAGAAACCATAGCAATGGAAAATTTTGGTTTAAAAGTTATGTTAGGAAAGGGGAAATAGATGATATGTTATTTTTGACTTGTTAAATTTTATCAGCATTATAATATTTCTAATGCCGAATTGTACAGAGACTACACATTCTTTTCAATATTTTAAGGATGAGACCAAAGTCTTAAAAGGGCTGATACATAAAAGCGTATTATAAGTATCATTTTGTTTTTGGTGGGGTTCGTGTTGTTTATTCTTTAGTTTTCTATGTTGTGTCATGTGTACTATTGTTTTCTGTTTGTCTTTTTCATTTTTAGCCATGGCATTGTCAGTTTGTTTTAGATTTATGAGTTTGACTGTCCCTTTGGTATCTTTCGTCCCTCTTTTGTAATTGCTTCATTATTGATATGGTATTATAAGTTTATGTCTTTATCTCAGGTGTGAGGCTTTGTCTGTACTTTTGTCCTTTTTGGTTTATAAAACTCTTTATTGTTGTGGCAAATTTTGGATTTTCAAATATTTTGGCCTCAGCCATCTCTGAAGAGACGTTTATTGTTAAAATGTACATCTGGTGCAGAAAATGGGTACCATGAGTGTTATTATAGAACAGTATAAATGCCACAAATGGGTAACTCACTTATTTTCAAATAAAATTGAGAATGGAAATGGGGAATGTGCCAAAGAGACAACAACCCGACCATAGGAAAAAAAACAAAACAGCAGAAGGTCACCAACAGGTCTTCAATGTAGCGAGAAATTCCCGCACCTGGAGGCGTCCTTCAGCTGGCCCCTAAACAAATATATACTAGTTCAGTGATAATGAACGCCATATTATTTTCCAAATTGTACACAAGAAACTAAAATTAAAATAATACACTACTAACAAAGGCCAGAGGCTCCTGACTTGGGACAGGCGCAAAAATGCGGCGGGGTTAAACATGTTTGTGAGATCTCAACCCTCTCCCTATACCTCTAGCCAATGTAGAAAAGTAAACGCATAACAATACACACATTAAAATTCAGTTCAAGAGAAGTCCGAGTCTGATGTCAGAAGATGTAACCAAAGAAAATAAACAAAATGACAATAATACATAAATAACAACAGACTACTAGCAGTTAACTGACATGCCAGATCCAGACTTCAATTAAACTGACTGAAAGATTATGATTTCATCATATGAACATCAGGCACAATCCTTCCCGTTAGGGGTTTAGTATCATACCATCATAACATATAATTATGAGAAGAACATAACCCGTGTCATGCCAACAACTGGTTTTTGAATAAATGTGTTTAGTTCCGATGCAAAGACCCTATAAGTGAATCAATATAAACGCCAAAATATGCAATCTTTAATGACCTGACAACAGTATCGTAACTATATCCCTTCTTAATAAGTCTATTCAAAGGTTTTGTTAGTTTTTGAGGTGAATACTGACACCTTTGTGCTTTATAAAGAATATTTCCATAAAAAATTGGATGTGAAATACCTGAACGTATAAGAAGTCTGCATGTTGAGCTATATTTACGAATGAATCGTCCTTATACCGATGATAAAATTTAGTAAATGTTTTGACTAGTTTGTGATATCGAAAACCCTGGTGTAATAATTTTTCAGTAATACAGAAATTTCTCTGTTCGTTGACATCTAGATGTCTTTGGTTATAAATGTTGTTGGGCTGCTGTTTCATTGACATATATCCAATATCTCCTTTTATTATCAGAAAAAACTTTTTCAGTGATTAAGGTAGAAAAACATTTTATTTGATATAAACTGTAAAAATATTATCGTACAAATTGCATTTGTTATGCATGTGAAAAAGCCGTTATCAAGTTTTATGTAATTACCTACATATTGAACACATGCAACAGATGTGCATATGTTATTATTGAACTGAAATACTTATATTATGATAAAACAGTGGAAATATTTGCTACATATATCAGGTGATGGATAACAGGAAGATTTTATTGGGTAATCTGTTTTTAAATTATATCAATTTTCTGCTTAATGAGGAGGGTGATGTCAAAATGATTTAGGATTTGTTTCCTTGTGGCAAATTTACATATTGTCCAGAAGTTTGATCGATAATTAATTTGAGGAGTTAATTACTGCGTTCAGAAAAATATTGCAAATTTTTAAGGTATGTTAATACATGTAACAGTAATTATATATGAATACATGTAGTAATAGTATTCAGCGGTTCTGAAAATGCATTGTGTTTACATGGTGAGAAGTATGTATTACAACTAGATGTCTGAATTTATGCAACGATCAAATATTTTGGTTCCCTGTAGTGTGGGATTTCACCAGTCGTTTATAGGTGACTTACCAGGGTAAATTCATAAGTATTAAGTAATGTGATATCTGTAGAACTAAATTTTATTCTGATAAACTCTAAACCAGGACCTGATAAGGTGCTTTTCAGAGTTTTGATGAAGCCTGAGGCTGGTAGGAAATCACTACTGAAATGTGAATGCAACTTTTTATTTAACATTGTGAACCTGATACTGTCTCATTTTTCACATAATAAAAACATCCCAATAATATATAAATGTTCAGTATTAGGTTAAACAGATTAAGTAAGGTGATACTCAAAGATCAGTTTTAAAAAGTATTATATCTTATTCTGATAAAGCCTTTAAGAACCAGGACCTTGAAAACGTGCTTTTTAGATTTTTGGATTAGCCTGGTGGGAAACCTTTGTTTATTTTGTTAATCAGAAAAATGTGATATTTTGTAAATTTTCTTCAATGATTGGTATGACAACTTCCTCCGGGTGATGGAGACAGCTTATGTATGGGTCTTCACTAAAAATGCTTCCTTTACTTTACAACAATGGAAGTTTTAAACAACCTTGATAGGCTTTACAGCCCTTGCAAGGTCAGTGCTTCCTTCAGATGATGGAGACAGCTTATGTGTTGGTCTTCACTAAACACTTCTCCAGATCATTGACTTCCTGTATGATGAGGAGTATCATATGTTTATGATAGATTTGACAATTATTTGAAGGGTTGCCATTGTAGCATGTACTTGTCAGATTGTAAAATGTTTGGGTTCTCCATGTTAAGGAGTAATTAACACAGCAAGGGGGAAAACATGATAAAAAGAAAACGGGATCATAAATGTAAATTATTGGTAGGTATAAATATCATTAGTCTCAAGATGAAAGTTAAGATAACATTTGTTGTATAAAATATTAGTAGCTGCGGTTTTTGAGGTATGGCATTTAAAATCAGAGTTAAAAATATTGAAATGCCTGGCACTTTCATGGAAATTTCCAGGGGAATATCAAGCTAAAAGGTAGCAGTTTAATCTTGTGACATTATTATTTTTTATCTTGCAAGTTTGCAGCATTGTTTAGTTTTATCTTTAAATATTATTAATTTTTATCTTTTACTTTTTACAATTGTTTATTTTTCTCTTACATCATTGTTTAGTTTTATCTTTTAACAATGTTTATATTTGTTTTGTTGTATTTGTTATTGTTTGCTATATCTTTGAATTAACTGTTCATTTTTGCACCAAAAATATTGTTTGTGTAAATTTTGTTAACACTAATTTGGCGAAACTACAAATTATTCTATCGAAAATATTACATAATTGTGAAGAAAAACAGATAGTATTACCTAATTTATAAAATTTCCCTGGCTTCTATCATTTATCAAGATGAAGTAATATTTTCTTGAAATAATTTATTCTATGATGAACAGTTTTTAGTCTCAGTTTCAGGAGTTTTCCCGAGAGTTGAAGGTCTTCCGTTAGTTATACTCAGATATCCAATTATTCCATTAAATAATCTTTGATCGATGGAATATTAAGAGCCCTTTTACATAAATTTTACATATTTGAATTTGATTTTTTCAGATCTACCCAGATGAGGAATTAACATCAGAAGTTATGAACAGCCTGACCCGCTGTCGTTACGTCAAGGAAGGTTGTCGCTGGGTAGATAAATTACAAAATTTACAGGTACGGTTGCTTTTTCCTTATTGATATTTTAAACATTATACAGAGGATCCAGTTTCAGAAAGACACAAAAAGAGCAGATACATGAAGAAAAGAATTAGTTTAGTTTACACATATTTCATTTGCTTATGCAAAAGGGATGAGACACAATTAAATCAAACTTATATAGTCTTCTCCCAACGAGAAAAGAGTTATCAAATGGCTATAATAAAACTTGACAATAAAAGTAAAATATCCTACACTCTTGCTGTGGACCTTAGACCAAACTGGACAGATTCATTGCTGGCTCAGGCTTAATATGAATTTTAAACTATGAGGAGAAATGAAACATTATAATTTTATGATTGGAGAATGGTAAAATGTACAAGATGATGTCTTCCTTGAAGACCAGAAATGTTAAAAATCTTAAGCAAATAACCATGCAAGAAAATTTTGAAATTATGAAAAAAGATCTTCGCTATGGAATTTTTAGTGAAAAAAAGGAATATTATGGGGACGGAGTCCACAATAACAGTAGAAGATTCAATAAAAAAAAATACGGGAAAATTTCCCGAATTTTTCATTGTACTAATGAACTCAAAATCGTTCAAATTTTTTTTGTCGTGTTTTGAAATCCCGGACAGGCGCAGAAATGTACAATGTACTTCCTTTTTCCAGTCTCGTTTGTATGAAACTTTGAGTAAAATATATATTTATCAGTCTAGTATAAAATAGGAAGGAACGCGCAATACCAATTTCATTTTTAATAATTCCTTGATATGAAAAAACGTTACCTGATGATAGCGTTTCTTTGTTTACATTGCATATGACGTCATAATTTAAATAACGTTACAACTAACTCCCTAACAACAGAACCAAAATCGGAAACGTTACGGTATTTCCGGTTTTTTTTTAAACAAATATTTAAGTTTCAAAAAAATAATTCATACAGACTTCGTCCCCATTTACAGGTAATGCCTGCCTCATATTAAATTATGATACAGGGTTTTTGGAGACCGTAGGCATATGCCTTGAAACCAGTATTGTTAATGATTTCAGTATAAAAACCACACTATATATACTTAACTTTAAAAAGAAATTACATTATCATTAATTATTTTGAGTGGACACCTGAAATTCTAAAACAATATTTCCCATACCAGCTTTCTGACAAAAATATGGCACATTTTGTCTGATTTCACATGGACCTCATAATAGAAATAAGAAGATGTGGTATTAGTGCCAATGAGACAACTCACCATACAAGTCACAATGTGTAAAAAGTAAATAATTATAGTTCAAAATACACCCTTCAACACAGAGCCTTGGCTTACACTAAATAGCCAAGCTAAATCAAACTCATTGTAAGATAATTGTATACAAAAACATTTTATAAGATTATAATATTCATATGAAAATTCATTAGAAAAATATAATTAATTTTAATCTTACAGGCTCATTTGGACCAATGTAGATTTGAAGCAATATCCTGCCCTAACAAGTGTTCAGCATTTTTATCTCGACTAGATTTAGACGATCATCTAGATTATACTTGCCCAAAAAGATTTGTTCAATGTGAACATTGCAATCAACAATTTCCTGGAGAACTTTTCGAAAAGGTAAGCTTGGAGAAAACATCAATCTTCTATTCCCCTCACTCACTTGACTCAAATATAAAAAAGAAGATGTGATATGATGTGGTATCAAAGCATGGTTAATGTGATAATACATTAATTAATAAACATTCATAGTTTTTTGCTTGTTCAGATCAGATTTTGATTTTGGAAGATGTGTTATGAATGCCAATGAGACAACTCTCCATCCAAGTAACAATTTATAAAAGTAAACAATTATAGGTGAAGGTATGGCCTTCAATAGGGAGCCTTGGCTCACATGGAACAACAAGCTATAAAGGGCCCCAAAAATTGCTAGTGTTAAACCCTTCAAACGGGAAAACCAACGGTTTAATCTATATAAAAAAGAGAAACGAGAAACACTTATGAACCACATAAGCAGAACCACGACAACTACTGAATATCAGGTTCCTGACATTGTCTATACTGTTTCTTAAATAGAATAAGCAACTTATTGAAAATACACAGCTTCTTCATATACCTGTATCACATTTAATTAATTTAAAAAAATAATTAATATCATGTTATAGAGCAATGAATTACTGATTTCTTTAGAATTTTAGAGTTATCTCCCATTACTAGTTCCCAAAAATAGATTAATTGGTGTTTAAAGCCAGTTTAAGCACTATCTTTCTATTTCAGATTCTATTTTTTTTTTGGAGAAGACGTTACAGTACTAAGTTGAAAAACTTGTGTCTAATCCATTTGTCTTTTTTTTGGAACAAAAAAATATGTTTAAACTAAACTAATGAAACAGTATGTTATTTTGTCAATTTCAGTCAATTTTCATAATCATCTTTTCAGTCAATTTTCATAATCATCTTCTCAAATAATTTTCAAAATAGCTTGCATTTTACTAAGAGTAAGTTATTTTCATTTAACAATTGTCTGTTTACAGCAACATTCAGGGAACTGTCCTTATGAGGTGACATGGTGTGAAAACAAATGTGGAGCCAAATTAGAGAGACGATTCATCATTAACCACTCCAAAAATGAATGCCACAAACGTACAGTGCCATGTAAATACTGTAGCAGAGACTTTGTAGCTGAAACATTACAGGTAAATAAACATAATACTGAAAAGCCTTCAACAATGAGCAAAAAACCCAACATACTGTATTATAAGCCATAATTCTGGACCTTATATAGCTGACTTATTGGTCAGGGTTTTACTGGCTGTGGAAGGTCATAATGTGACCTTTAGTTGTTAATTTCTGTGTCATTTGGTCTCTTGTGGAGAGATGTCTCATTGGCAATCATACCACATCTAAATTTTTGATATAAGCTATAAAAGACCTTGACAAGGCTCAATGTTATTTTTGAATTTTCAAAAAACAAGTCAAGTTCTTGGTAAGTCTTGAAATATATAAAGTTTTACGATTATCTATTTCATGTAAAATAAATATCACATGTTGACAGATAATTGAGATAAAGAATACTTTTAATAATTCATAAATTTGGATCTATAATTAAAGCTTGTCAGCGGCTTGACCGCAAGCATTTATGAATATGTCAGGATTTTCCCATAGTTGTAGTCTTGCACGTGTTGTCATGTATAATGCTGCTCAGTTATGATATTTGACTGGAATAGTCAACATCAATAAAATGTAGTCTCTTTACAAAATCTGGATTATTTAGGTTCCTAATGGAACCAAAGTTGTTCCCAAGTTATGACCAAAAGGTGCCACGCAATAAAAGTAAGCAGAAAGTTCACCTGTTTAAAAATGAATGTGTTTGAGCGTGTTTTATAGCGTTTTGTAAAAAAAATTGTTTTTATTCATTTATGGTGATTGCTTTGTAACAAAATACATGGAAATTAACACAGAATAATAAATAAAATATGGTTTTGCAAGCTGTGCTGTTTCTATGTGTATTTTACTGCTTAATGTATAATTAAGTTGTTATATGAAACCATGTAATCATGTTACTTATCTAATATATCTAGATCATATTTGAAATTTAAGATTTTTTTATACAATTGATGACAAAATTTTAATCAAAAACAATCAGCAGAATTATATGAGTAACAGTGTTGAATTCAAATTGTTCAAGTATGATCTCGATGAGTTTAAATTCAAACATTTGATTGAATTTTCAACCACAAGTTTTTTCAGAAATTTAAAACTTTGATTGAAATTTCAACGGCAAATTGTTTTCAAGCATTCATTATTTTGGTGTCGTAAAAAGTATATAAACAGTAATTGGAATCAGACAGAAATCAATTCATTCGTGGTATGGGCAAAATTGATTATGAGTTAAATCATAGCCTTTGTTGTGTATGCCAGTAATACATGTTGATGATGATATCATATTATATAAGAGTGTTAATGTAATGGGGGTACCTTCATGACGAATAACAGTAAAAAATATAGCCAATTGACTTTAAAGGTATTTTTTGGATCATGACGATAAAATGTACACCTTCTTTTAGACGATAAAAAAATCGGCAAATTTTGATGAAACACATTATTTTTTTCTCCAAAAATAATCATAATGATAATTATTATGAGACCTCTGACAAATCATGATAAGGATAAAGGTAAAATTTAAACCAATTTGATGCTAACAGTAGGCAGAGTGACGACCGTTTGATGACTGATGGTAAGGGATATTACTACCCTCATATAAGGACACAATTTCACATTGAAAAGAGTTTAATGAGTTAACAGAGAAAATAATGACAAATTGCCAAAAAATACTTACATAGTATGAAATGATAGTCTAGTAAAACCTAAAAAGTTTGAGCTCTAACATGTACATTAGAATATAAAATGCTTCTTTTAACAATGTTTAACCACATTACTGGTACTAACTTTTCTTTTTCCATCTATTCATAGACTCATCAGTATCAGTGTCCCAGATTCCCTGTTGCCTGTCCTAACAGATGTGATCCAACAAAAATACCTAGAGAAGATTTAGATGTTCATGTACTGGCAGTCTGTCCATCAGCAACTATTAGCTGTACTTTCAAAGATGCAGGATGCACACATAAGGTGAGAGTATTTCCTGACTGACAAATGGCTATAGGGCAACAACATGAACACTAGACAGAGGTTGCTTAAATTTTTATAGACAACCTTTAAAAAAAAAGAGTAAAATTACAAAAATACTGAACCTCCAGGAAATTGAAAACAAAAAATCCCTAATCAAATGTCAAAATCATAAGCTCTCACACATCAAACAAGCAAGTGTATAACAACTGTCATATTCCTGACTTAGTACAAACATTTACTTATGTAGAAAATGGTGGATTAAACCTGGTTTTATAGTTGTAACTTGTATGACAGTTGCATAAAATTTAAAATTCCATTATATTGACAACGATCTGTACAAAACAAAGAAACATCTAGAATTTGATATTGTTTTTAATATCTAACATAACACACATTTTATAAGTTTTTTTGCAGTGTTTCATACTTAACTGAACTATTTATAAATTTCTTGTATTTACAGTGTCCAAGATTCAGTTTGGATAAACATACAGAGGACAATATGAAACAGCATCTCCAGCTTATGTGTGGCCTTGTCAAAAATCAACAAACCGAAATCACTCAACTGTGCAATGCTTTATATACTCTTACTCATATAACAGACGGTACTTTTATTTGGAAAATCACAAACTACAAACAAAACTTTCTCGAATCTGTGTATAAAAGTACTGAAATTGTTAGTGAACCATTCTACACAAATCGCTATGGATACAAAATGGCTGCCTCAGTGTTTTTAAATGGAAATGGTGCAGGTGAAGGAAAATACCTCTCAGTTTACATTAAACTTTTACCAGGGGAATTTGACAATATTTTAGACTGGCCCTTTAGTTTGCCAATTTCATTTTCAGTGCTAGATCAAAACGGAAACTCGGATAAACGTGCTCATATAAAAGAGAGTTTTACTCCAGATCCAACATGGAAGCATTTTCAAAAACCAAAGACCAATGCAGACCATAAAGAAACATTGGGATTCGGCTATCCCAAATTTATTTCGCATGAAATCCTCAAAACCAGGAACTACATCAGAGACGATTGTATTGTTGTCAAAGTTAGTGTGGACAATGACAAATTCCTTCATCCATAATTGTTTTTGTTTATCCAGATTTGTTATATTGTTTATTTATTATAATTGTACATAATCCATATTTTCGGAGGGATGAATGGATGTTTCCATTTAGATTGGTATTGATGTTGAATGTTTGAATTGTTACTGTAAAGGTTGTCTGTTACCTTTATACAAAATAGAAGTAAGTGCATCACACCGTAGCCAGGGGGGTTTGGGGGGTTCGGACGAACCCCTCCCCCCTTGAAATCAAATAAGCACTGTTAAAGTCAACGTTTTGTTCAAATTGTGACTGTTAAAGTCGAGTTCATGAGTCCAACGAACCGAACCCCCCTTGGAAATTCCTTGCTACGGGCCTGTGCATTAAGGTTGATTTCTGATATGATATTGAAATAGCGTGATATTCTTTCTTAAAGTTTGCATTTAGTTATTTAATTATAGAAAAAATTAGCTTGAAAACTTTCTTCTACAATTTCTGCCGCTCAGGCTTATAAAGGGACATAATTCAAGTAGGTTTTCCTAGATTGAAAATAATATTAAGGAAATTTATTTCCCATATAACTTGAAAATTCAAGAGCAGAAATGGGAAATTCATTTTAAACCACAAGCAAAATATGTTGAAGAATTTGTCAGATTATGTACATGACAATACAGAAAGACAGAAAAAACATTTTCGAAAATAGCCTGCATTTATATGTAACAAAACTGAAAATATGATGTAAATCAATTTTTTTAAAGATATAATTATCCGTTTTTTAACTTGTTAGGAGTTAAATTTTTCTTGTTAAGCAAGTTCAGTGGTGAAAATTATGTCCCTTTGTTAAAACCAAGTTATATGCGATTTAAATTTTATTCTTACAATGTAAGTATAATGTGTGATGTTGAACATCCAATTGTAGAACAATCAATCTTATAGATGGCATGTGAAGTATTATGTCTTGTCTCTGTTCCTTAATTTATTACCTCATTAAATGCTGAAAATTAATGAATTCCTTCTGATATTAAACAAAAATTTAATTATTTATTGAATGAAATACCTCAACCTTTTGCCAAAGATAGCTTTGTAAGAACAATAACTTGTTATTTGAATGATACATATGTTTGTGCTCAATGACAATATCTTATCATTTGTTTTACATTAGTACTAATAATTACCAAGTCTATTAGTCAAATTATGATCTGATAAGTTGAAAAATTTCTCATATTAACTATCTGTATAGTATGAGAGCCTGTATCCCTATTTTACATGTATACCGGTAATCAAATATAAATATACTCAAATTGTGTACATTCATTTAATGATGTCCAATCACGGTTGTCTATTGTACATATTTACTCAAGTGAATATTACTGTTATCTAGTCATTTTACACATCAGTGCATTATTTTTCCAACTTGAAACAATACAATAAAAGATATGAAATATTATTCATGTATTCTGTTTTTTTATTTTTGCCCTTTTGAAATTGTAACAACTGTAAATTGATAAATATTGTGAGAATTTAATTATTGCAAATAATGTGACTTGTTGAGTATGGCTTGGATAAGAACTCTTATCATGCTTATTCCAAACTCTGTCTGACTGACAAAATGTGAGACAAAAAGTCATTTGATCAGACAGAACTTTTAAGATTTTTGGTTGAATATATAGAAGATAATTCAAATTTCTTTTTCGGCAGACAAACCCTAAAACAGTTTGGCACAGACTGCCTATAGTATATGCAGCTTTTTCTGAAATTGCAATAGTTATTTTTTTCGAATTTTGGTTGGTTGGTCATGTTAAAAAACTTATAATATTGACTTTTCAAATATGAAGGGAGATAATTCAAATATTTAATTTTGAATGTGGCAAACAAGAAATGAAATACTGAATTCTTGTATTCCTGTGAGTGTATTTCCAATATTTAATATACCTCCCTATTTTCATTTTAGTTTAATATATAGATAAAATTGAAGGTCTATCCAAAGATCAAAACAACTGGTATCCATGCTTCCTCCACCAAACTAAAAGCCATGATACTGCCCATTAAAGTGAGAGTGGCATATCTAACAACATCTGGCAACATCTAATCACAAACAAACTTGTTTCATGGTGAACCGGTGGCATTAAAATACCAAAATATACACATGAGTTTCCATATGAACCCAATACTTGAACCTTGAATTCTGTCAGTGTAACTTTTTGTCAATTGAGAAGACTACTGGTCTAGTTTATAACAAAACAATATAAAAAAAAAATCAAATATGGCAGGCATGAACCAACAACAACCACTGCACTACAGTTACATAAAAAAAATGTGGTTGGGTTAAACATGTTTGCGAGTGCTCAACCCTCCCCTAAACTGGGACAGTGGTGTTACATCACAACATAAGAATACTGTGGAGTTTGTAGCTAATCTCTGATGTAAATTGTCTAGGATTGTTAGTTTAAGTGTGTTAAATTCATAGTTTTCTCCTAGTCTGGTTGTCAGGATATATAGCCAATTTATTGCAATGCCAATCAAACTTTTTCCAAGAACCAGTTGGAGTTTACCTGTACTATCTCTACATTCAAATTTTGGTAAATCATACTCCCCCATTGAAAGAATGCAATAACTATTGATTCATTCTATGGGAACTTTTAATTTCTCATTGAAAAAAACTAATCATTCATGTCAATTTGGCCATACAAAATAAAAATCTAGTAGTGAAAAAACATGTACCAATACGAATAATAAGTCATTTTGCCAGAGAAAGAAATAATAATTACAAAATTATTCTGTATTTGGTGCTGATCAAATGGCACATACATGTATGGCCACTTTAATGCAACAAGTTACAAATTTGGTCCATTGCATTGGGTTTGGTAACCAGGTTATTAATTCAAGGCTTTCAGAGCCTCTACTTTTTGCAATTTCCATCTTGGATTACAAATACATGTGCCAGTTCTTATTGAAATGCATGCAAACTTTTTAACCT
Organism: Mytilus edulis; assembly: GCA_019925275.1. Classification (NCBI taxonomy): domain Eukaryota; kingdom Metazoa; phylum Mollusca; class Bivalvia; order Mytilida; family Mytilidae; genus Mytilus; species Mytilus edulis. Next base: position 36,763,721 of record CM034360.1, read on the forward strand.
TGCGCTCAGATAAGAACTAAATGACTATGATATGTTCCAATTATTGTTTCTACAATCCTGTCCTCCTTTCCACAAATATGACACTTGTCACCAAATTTGTACATAAATGAGCAACATGAGGGTTACCACATAGGGAACAGAATCTGCTTACCCTACCAGAGCAACTTAGATTTCTCCTGTTTTGGTAGGTTTGTGTTGTTAACCGTATAAGTTTCTATATTGTCCTTTCTTTGTAGACTTGTTTTCTTCTATATGTATCTTCTATCTCTCTTTAGTTTAAACATATTTATTTATAGTGGATTGGAAACAAGTTTTGCAACTTATATAAATCCCTTTCCACTTTGCGGGTGCGAGTGCTACCTTGTAGCCTACTCTTTTTCGAAATCTACAAGGATGTCTTTAACGTGCAAGAGATATGGTCTCTTTTAACATGGGAATCTTTTCAACAGTGTAAGCAGAGTTTACAAAAAAAAAACCAATGACACAAAAAAAGCAAAGGACCAAAATGAAGTCTTCCAACTATAGGACCAGGAGTTTTTGTCCCTACCCTTCTCCACTAACTTCTTCTAAGGCAAATTTAACTTCTTTTTGCCCAATATCAATGTTTTTTTCCATAGAGGTATATTAACCATCTAATCTGTAAGATTTTAAAAACATAATAGCATCCTTAAAACATTTACCAGTAATTTATAACTGACAGCAACTCAGTATAAATATTGAATTATCTCCCTTTTCACACACAAATGAAAATAACCTGTTAGAAATATAAACTTTAATATTTTATATAATAATAGCTATCAAAATAAATTAATATTAATGAATAATATAACAATAAATGAGTTTGAGTAGATTTTCTGAACATTGGATAAATAAATCAGCACTTACAAATCACTTGATTGCTTGTTCATTAATTTTTCATATACTTTATATGAAACATAAGCATCAGTTGCTGCATAACATTTTTGTTCCTCTGACAATGGATATTTTGACCAATCACCTTTTCTCAAAATAGGATCCTTGTTTATTTTGTGATTAAAAAGATGTTTGACCAAACCCTCTAGGCTCCAATGTTCCTTACAACCTAATATTTTATTTGCTAAAACTCCAATGTCTTCCATGCTATTTTTTATGATATCTATAACATGTATATCATAGTCACGTTCAAGTTTCCAAATATCTGATTCAATGTTCACGCCCACTTTTTTTATGTGTTTATTCAATAGCAAACTTTTAAGATTTGATGGTATACAACCCATACATGATATATGAAACAAATAACAAGTGTCTGGGGCTGTACATATCTGTATTAGAGCTGTCTTATCTTCTTTTCCTACTTTGTACGACACTGGCCATTCCATATCGAATCCAACAAAAGCCTCGGTTAAATCACACAGAGCCATTTCAATGTCTTCACATAGCATGTTACAATCATTTGTATGGGAAGAATAAATTAATTTTCCTTCAAACTTCATTTCTTTTGTCTGTTCATTCATTATATGGTCAAATACTTGTGAAGCTGCTTCTTTCTTTTCCTCTTTAAATTTTTGTTTTGCAGATTGTAATGCTTTATCAAACTTTGTGTTTTTTTCTTTTATGATATCTTCCTTCCTTTTCTGCACTTTTTCATCATTTTTCTGATTCACTTCTTCTTGCATTTCCTCCATCTTCCTACTCTTGCATAAAACCATCCAATCAGGGAGGTGTCTTTTCTTCGACATTCTACAGTCTGGAAGAAAATTAGTAAATTTATTATTAGGCAAAAAGATATTGCTGAAGGCTGAGACTACTATAACACAGTAATGAGTATTATACTAGTCTCAGCTGAGGGTCAACTTTAAAAAATAGTAAGGTCTTAGCTATGTTACTCTAAATAATGATATAAAAAACTAATTTTGATGATTCTCAGTATGAATATGTATTGTAAAAGGCTGACGAAATTTCCATCTTCTGATTTGTTGTCATGAGACTTTGAGCTTAAATTAAAACTATTGTTTGTTTGCAGTTTACCGACCGACCCTCGAAAATCCTCCCGACTGTGAAAATTTTATTGCTTTAAATTTGAAGAAATTTTTTTTAATACCTCTATTGACGCGATCCGCAACTTTGGGTCCTTTCCGGAAATGATTTAAAGTCTGGGTCAATTACACATTTCAAGTTCAGTTTTTCTTAGCTTCCCGTCAAGCGTTCATGTGACCATTTAATGATAAAGCACATGGAAATTGTTTACAGGTATCCATGAAGTTACGGAGGAGTACTTTACACTGTCGTCTCGTGTCAATTTTAAGACAAATAACAAACAAAAAAGTTTATTAGTAAACTGTTTATACAGATTCAGGCACATGTAATGATGTGTGATGATATCATTGACGATGATGCAGCGGATATTCATAACTGACACGATAACCATTCTGTCTCAAACAAATCGGGTTCAGAATCTGTGGAGCCTGACTTTATGGAACCAATTTCAGTGGTTAAATGATTCGACAGCAGCTTGAAGTATGGCATATTTTCTACAAATCGTTGTGAAGACGACAAAGATGAAACCACTCCTCCGTGACTTAAATCTTCATGGATATCTGTAAACACGCCTGTACGGAGGAAGGGCTCATTTGAAATGTTAATGGATATAGATCATGCCAAATCAATAAGAAGCAACCCTAACTACACAAAGATGTAGAGAAAATGAATGGTTAGCTTGAAAAATAAATATACTCTCTCTATATTAAATCTATCTTCGATTGCAATGAGTATGCTCCTTTAGGATAAGGGTGGCTGCCCCACTCATTGCAATTATTCTCTTTCTTACAATATTAAATATACCCAAACAGTGTGGCCTGTGTGAATTCAATTAAAACATGTCCTTAGGAGCTATGCTGCCAATTTTTTTTATGCATTAAAAACATTTCAGTACAGACCATTTACTTTTAATGGGGTGCTATGGATTTCACCCCAAACTTTAGATTTCTTTGGTTTTCATTAAAGCCTGGCAAAAATATAACCTTATCACATATAATTAAATATTGTTAGAAATATGAAAACAATCGGATGTCTTAATACTTTTTTTTCAAGTTGCCTTTTTTTCAATTGAGGAAGATTCAATGGTTATTTTTTTTTTATTAAAAATACACTCTTTATTAATTGTCTTATAAATCTATAATATATACATTTTTCTGATGAAAATACTCTACTCATGAAAACATTCTAGTCAAGAAGCAGACATGTCTGAATATATTTCTTTATAACAGTTCTAGTCATATAATGACATTCCTTGTTTATAAGTGTTCCAGTATTTAATAATTATATCATATTTTATGTCATAAATTGGATAATGACACTATGTTAAAGTTTCAGTTTTGGTTAAAAAGTTTTTTATCTAAAAATGCTTGTTCATTTGATGTTGGTTTTCAGCATGTCCAGTGTTTATTGTTTTAAAATGGGTTTTTTTCTTCACAAGAAACTTGGTTTAGTGTAACTGCTTGTTTAAACTGTATTTTGGCTGATAAAATAAAATATTTTTCCTACCTACCGACCCTTCAGTCTGAAGGTACAGTCGGAAAACAGCAAACAAACGTATTTTTAAGGTTGGCCTGAGTAGTCTAGTAAAATATAGGAACTCAAGGAACACAATACCAATATTTCATTTTTAATAACTATTTGTCTTTGATATGAAGTAACGTTACCTGATGCATTGCGTTTCTTTGTTTACATTGAACATGATGTCATAACTTAAATAAATTCACAATTAAAATCCCTAACAACAGAACCAAAATCGGAAACACTACGGTATTTCTGTTTCTTTTTATGCTCCACCTACGATAGTAGAGGGGCATTATGTTTTCTGGTCTGTGCGTCCATTCGTCCGTCTGTTCGTTCGTCCGTCTGTCCGTCCGTCCATCCGTCTGTCCCGCTTCCGGTTAAAGTTTTTGGTCAAGGTAGTTTTTGATGAAGTTGAAGTCCAATCAACTTGAAACTTAGTATACATGTTCCCTTTGATAAGATCATTCTAATTTTAATGCCAAATTAGAGAATTTATTCCAATTTCACGGTCCACTAAACATAGAAAATGATAGTGCGAGTAGGGCATCAGTGTACTGTGGACACATTCTTGTTTAACAAATATTTAAGTTACAAAAAAATAATTCATACAGACTTCGTCCCCATTTACAGGAAATGCCTCCCTCATATTAAAATTTAGATATTGACAAACTATAACAACCTATACTGTAGTATTTTAAAAACTAACCCATTGTTTTTTTAAGTACTATGTATGTTGCAATACAATCTACTTTCTTTTTCCTTAGCTAGACAAAATGCAATCACCGCACCTATTTCATCGTCAATTTACCCTTATTTAGACCAGCAAAATCGAATACAGAAAATGTACAACATGTATATGCTGCCTGATTCGTCACTCTGTGTTACTTTACAACTACTAACTAGGGAACAAGGGAACAAGGCTATGTGCCATGATATGAACAGGATAAAACAACAACTTAGAAAAGCAAGAAACAGAGTTGTAATGTTCTGCAAGATATTTTAAACAGTGTTGTAGAAGTTTCTGAAAGAACAAAAACCGAATAATTTACCAGAGATTCAGTATAATTTTGGCTGCTATTTACTGGTTAGCTGCAGACGAAAGTTTGTTCAATGTAGAATTTTAACTTCAAATGAAAGTGTTAACATACCTATTAAAAAGCGCAAATAAGACTACGATATGAAAATAATTTTAAGTTGCGTTCGAACAAATACCTGTAGGTATTGGTATCGGGACCGTTCGCCCTAATAACATTTTCGCCCTAGGTCCGTTCGCTCTGAGTTCGTTCGCCCAGAGTCCGTTCGCCCTACTATAAAAATATTAATATTCCGGGCATTGAAGTTGAATAAACTTATTCAGATATTTCTATGGTATATATATCATGTATATTCTTGAAATTTATGGAAACATTGAAATATTTAAAAGTTTATGGCTTGTTTTTGATCATTAATTGTTCAATTACAAAATAATTTCGGATAATGATTATTGTGAAACTTGTCTTTTGATGGATTAATAATAAAAACAAACGTTTTATTTTGATAAAATATTCAGCTTGAAATTAATAAAACTAATGATGTACGAACTGTAAATTATGAAACGGATTTACAAGTTCATTTATTTATACTGCATACTTTCGTGATTGACTGATTACAATTATTTTGTTAACAAATATCAATAAAGATAAATACATTGTAGTCCAGTATTGTACTCTGCAAATCAAAGGGAAAATGATAAATTGATTGCGGCAATATAAATATTCTGTCAATTTTCCAACAAACATTAACATAATTTGTTCAAACACTTTAAATAATGCGACTAGACAACAATTAGAAAAAAATAATAATCAGGGCGAATGGACCCTGGGCGAACAGGTATCAGGGCGAACAGGTACTAGGGCGAACATGAATCAGGCGAATGGTATTCATATATTCGTAGGTATTCATTCAAATTCATTTTGTTTTGTCAGAACAAGGATTTAGATAGATTTGTAAGAATTGGTTTATTTGTTTTATCTTAAAACTCGAACCTTGAAGCTTTGTTTAATTTTTCATTATTTTTTTCCTCCAGTGCCCTAAATAACAAGAATGTAAATAAAAGATTTCTCAATGATTATATTTCTCCAAATCTTAAAAAAAAAATGGTAGGTTTGACATCGAGCTTGTTTTCAAGCTTAAGAAAATGAAAAAAAGGGAAAAAACTTCTTAAGAAGATTATTTAAGTTGAAATAAATGACATAATTTTGAAATAAAACATGTGATATTTTCAGATAATTAAAAGAAAATTGTGTCACCGTACTTTTTTATACTGCTATGTCTGCTATATTAAGGGAGTTCGCTACTATGCTTCAAAATAATAAGCTTTTGAAAACACTAGTTTATATTTATAGGGGATTAATAAAGGAATCATTAGAGCCCAAAAAAATATATAGATCGATGTGCTTGTTTTCAAGATATTAGCCATAGAAATTTTGGCGGGAAAATGTTCTCTTGACTTTTCATAGCTTTATCATTGGCAAGTTTGAGTTCTCAAAAACTATTACAAAATAATTAAAATTTTATAAGACGTAAAACTTACAGATGGCTGATTATTCCTGTATTGCAATTTGCTTATTTTCTTGAAATTCGACAACTATATCCGAGGCGGAATAAGAGGGGACAAGGCCCCGGGGCGGGGCCCCCTTGTCTGGGAATATTTCGGTTGCCGGATAATATAGGGAATAGGGCATTTTGTTTATTGTTGTGTACAGCATAAGCCTGGGGTCCTAGATGCACAGCTAGATCGGGTCGGGATACCAGGCTTTGTACAGAATGTACAGTGTTTTCTTGAACCATTGACTGGCCAGATTCAGTTTAGGGGAATTTTAGGCACCTGCCATGCTAACCCGATTGTAATCCCGCCACATTATCTATGTGCATTTCCTAAGTCAGAAGCCAGACATTCAGTGGTTGTCGTTCGTTGCTGTGCCTGTTATAACTTGCTTGCAATGCGGTGTGTGTTTTGCTCATGTTTCAAGGCCGTAAAAATGTCTTCGATCGTCATTTGCTGGTGTCTGGTGGAGACATCGATAATGACAACAAATGGAAGTTTTTAACGACCTTGACTGGCTATCGACAATGTTACCGCATCTTCTTATTTTTATATGCATGTCTGGTAAATGTTAAAAAGTAAAACACTACAGCATGTATTTCATGGTCACTAACTGCCATTTTTCTTAATATGGGTACTTAAAGGTAAGAAATCAAACAAAACTATGATAAGACATACATAAAGTTATATTGAATTTCTCTTGTATTGAGACTGTGGTGTTCATTATCATTTTTTTTATCAGATGGATACATGTATTATCAGTATGGTTCAGGTGAAGTTTTTAACTATAATTTACAAACATTGAATTAATCGTAAAAATCGAATTTATGCCCTTCAACATTTACGAGGAGGGGCAATAGAGGTCTGTTAACATGTTAACAACACCTCGATTTTGGCAAAAACAGTTAACAAAAATGCAAAAATGCTGATAACAGTTAACAAAGTGGGTTAAAAACAGTTAACAGCTTTAATTTATCTCAGATAACAGTAAACAACACCTTGAAAATGGAATGTTTTGACGCCGGGTTGTATATGTAATTGATACTAAGCTATAGTTGAAAGTTTCATTCACCAGAAGCCTCTCAACATTGTTCCAGAATATCACAACCGATACCAGAAAATCTCAACATGACATAGTGATACTTTATAGCATATTTCGCTTAATGCAATTATATAAGTAAAGAAAAAGAACAAACTGTAATTTTATGTTTATAAGGTTTAGAAAAATACTAATTCACTGATATATACGTTAGTGTGTCAATGATATTGCTGTCATTTTGTCAATAGCTGACTGCACTGGCCACATTAAGATTTATCTGCTGGAGAAGTCATTCCGATGTCATTTCAAATCATATTGGTCAATGTTATACACGAGAGAAACCCTAATTCAATTATCTATGGCATGACATTCTCCTATTTTACAAAAAACGCATTGATTTTCAGTAAATTGACGAAAAGTCAACCTACCCTATGTTTATTTGGATAATTTGAACCAGAAAAGCTCAACAGGAAGTGCCAGAATACTTTTTTCCGTCTCAACCATTTGGTTGAGATTAGATGGTTTACCAGGCGTGTTTTATGAATTCTTGCCTCAGTGCAAGATTGAATGTCAAAAATCAATACATACAAAGTCTTCTTCTAAAGAACTTTGTTTAACTAATGGTTAGATAATATACTTGTTTAACAAATCAATGTCTACTAAAACGGCTAATTCTATTCTTTATAACAACAAACAATCAGTTAAACCTGTAACACAATTTAATTTTCTTTAGATATATTTGCACAAAAAATGTTATATTAAATCTATTTTCAACATAAAACATAATTTGTATGAAAAAAAATTAATGATAGATAAAAAAACAAAACTACGCATTTACAGGGTAGATTACTCAGTTCGCAACAAAGTAGCTTGCCGCAGTGAGATTTTATTTTATTCTAAGGCTTTAGGCGCCGGATTCCATTCAGTATAGTTCAGGCGAAGTGTTAAACTATAATTTACAAACATTGAATTAATCGTGAAAATCGTAGCTATGCCCTTCAACATTTACGTTTTGTGCGCTTTAATTGGACCCGGCAATGTTGTTCAACTTTCATTCTATTGAACTTCTTTTATCTTCTTTTTTTATTTATTTTATGAATTCTTGCCTCAGTGCAAGATTGAATGCCAAAAACCAATACATACAAAGTCTTCTTCTAAAGAACTTTGTTCTAAGCTGGATAGATAATAGAGTTGCTTAACAAATCAATTTCTATTAAAACGGTCAATTCTATTCTTTATAACAACAAACAATCAGTTAAATATGTAACACAATTTAATTTTCTTTAGATATATTTGCACAAACAATGTAACATTAAATCTATTTTTAACATAAAACATAATTTGTATGGAGAAAAATTAATTATAGATAAAAACAAAACTACGCATTTACAGGGGAGATTACTCAGTTCACAACAAAGTAGCTTGCCTTGCCGCAGTGAGATTTTATTTTATTCAAAGTCTTTAAAGAGATATTTTATTTCCTATCATAGCCTAGGGCTCATAACAAGCATGTAATCACATAAAGTAAAAATAAAAAGCCTTTTTCTCCCACTCGCATACACTCACATACAACTATCGTTCTGATTAAGGATGATTGATTTAACAGTACAACATGTAAATGAAAAATGAAATACAGATAAAAATACAGACACAAATGTATTTTTACTTTTTTAAGAGGAGAGTCAGTTGCCTACATTGTATATATGGAACGAAGGATAACTCTTACTGCCCAGAAAAGAAAAGAAAAAAAAAACCAATTCAAGTATAATGTGACAATGAACTGGTGAAGACTATAAATAAGTTTTATAAGTTTCAGTACAAAGCAAATATTTAGTTTCTCAATGTGTAAAATGAGGATAGCAATTCACATAATTTAGAGTTAAAATCAAGGCTATCGCTTGACATGAACCGAAAAAGCAGATTACTATCGGATATTTGGGATAAATATGGGTATTTTGTAACTGAGAGTTCATCAAGAAAAGTTTCAAATTCTTTCCTTTTTACAAAGGGTACATTTAAATAAAAAATGTTCTTCGTCTTCAACCGAGTTCATTGAACAAAACTGGCATGTTCTCTCTGATCTTGGCAGTGTAATATTTTGTCCATGTTCATCAATTTTTCGTTCGTAACGGCCTCTTTAGGCGGATCTGAGACTACTATAACACATGTTATAGTAGTCTCAGGGCGGATTCTATTATCCACCTAACCTTATTCGTATTTTTGAATATTTAACCGCATGACATTCTGACGGTTTTACAATCATACACGAGCAAATATGTCATATGTTGAATTGTAATTATAACACATCCGCATTATTCAGAAGGCCTCCAAAGCCAATGGGGAGTGTCAGACGGGCGATCACATCTTCTCTATCGATGCAAGTTGATCTCCAAATTAGTAACATAAGGCTAGCACTAGCCCTAGTATCAAATGACTTTAATGCAGAGCCGGAAAGGCAAGGTAACAGCACTGTTAATTAAAATAAAGTGCGACAAATGCAAAATGATACACACATCATCAAGGGGCGGATCCAGCCATTTTGAAAAGGGTGCCGGGGGAGGGGGGTCACAACCAAGGATAAAAAGGGGGTCCAACCATATGTCCCCATTCAAATGCATTAATCGTCCAAAAAAAAAAGGGTGTTTCAACCCCGGAATTCCCCTCCCCCTTGGATCCGCCACTGCATGGCATCAATGTCGTGACCGGCATATGTCACCATGACCAGTCTATTAGAGGATAGCCATATATATAGACTATAATGTAATATTTATAATATATATATATATATATATATATATATAAAGAAAACTGAGATGTGGTATGATTGCCATAATTCACAAAGTTTTTTTCACTGAGTCCCGTCTTGATTTAAATTGTGAAAAATTTATGACCAATATGGGTATATCCATATGTTATATCAGAGTATACTTTTTCTAATGGGTCCTATTTTCCGCGACCGTATGTTTGTTCTGTAATTGACTTGGACATCAACATTTTGAAATATTGAAAAAAAGTGATGTGTATTTTTTAGTATGCATCAAAAGGGCACTGTTGAATTATAGTTTTTAAACACTACAGTCAGCATGAATTCTGCATTTTTATCTGCCCACTCGATTGGCATGGATTATTTTAATATTGGGTTTCATAGGCGGATCCGGGGGGGGGGGGGGGGGGGCCGGGCCCCCCTTTCGTGGAAAAAATTTGGTTGATTATATAGGGAATCATTGAAGCATGACTGGAGCGGGCTCCCCTTAAGGCAATCAGCGCCCCACCCCCCCACCCCCTTTTAGGAAAAGTTCTGGATCCGCCACTGGGTTTCATGATGCATGGTTTTGAATGTGTTTGTTTCTTTTCTTAAATGAATATATATATATATAAAACAGTTAATTGGTTCATATTAAAATAACTTTAAACTTAATAGTTGTCCATTGAAATCGGTATGATGACAGGGCCGTGTATTTGTACAAATTTGTGGAGAGAGGAAAGAGCACAATCCCAAATGAATGTAGTAAACGTAATATGATCTATGTAATTTATACTCAAATGTCTGTCTAGTGTTGACCACTGTCATATTTCAGTTTGCATTTTAATTAATAAAATAATTGACTTTCATTTAGTTTAAGTTAACACATATGTTAAGGACGAAAATCAATGTCGGATTAACAAGTTTGCAGCTATTTTTACCACCATGGATCGGTTGGATCAGCTTGTTTGGAGCATTGAAAACAAAAATTACAAAAAAAAAATATGTGTGTTATACAGTTGTTTATCTAATATTACAGTCAGTTATACAATTTGTTTAAAAAAATGAAAGTATTTAAATTTATTTTTTATTGAAATTTTACAGTAAAAAAAGAATTCTTTAGTCAAAACGCCAATAGCTATTCAATAATGACAGTATAGTTGTTCTTCAAACTAACCGGGTTACTATTGTCTGGCTTTAATCGGAATTTGAAAGCTTCAGATAAAAAAAAAACTGTTCGTTTTAATTATCCATTGAATTTCACTTACTTGCATTATTATTTTATCTTTATTAAAGCACAAAAAAAACCCATCTTTTCTTATACACCGACTATTCTAAATCATCACTCACTGGCGACTTGGGAATATAAAAATGATCTATTTTTCAGTGGTCTTTTTTTCGACTGGCAGTCAAACCTTTGCCGCATATAACCAGATATAATCCCACTCCCAAACTGAAATTACAAATGTAAACTGTGCCAATTCAAACGAGAAAACTAACGGCTTAATTTAGGTATAAAATAAAGAACGAAAACTGAACAAATATGTAGCACAGCAACCGATGTCAACCACTCAATTACAGGCTCCAGACTTGGGACAGGCACATACGTACATACAGTTACAGTGGTGTAACAGCACAACACAGGAACAAACTATACAAAACTATATAAACAAATAATCAACATACAGACAACCTCAAAATTACATGCTCCTGACTTGGGACAGGCCTGCACGTTGAGCATGTGGCGGGTTTAAATGTTAACGGGCGACCAACACTTGATCCCCTGCCTAGGACAGTGGGGTTACAGTAAAACATACGAACAAACTATTAAAATAAGTTGAAACTCATCAAATGGATACACATATAAATACATCTAACAACAAGAATGTGTCCCCAGTACATGGATGCCCCGCATCCGCACTATCATTTTCTATACTAATATTCAGTGGACCGTGAAAATGGGGGAAAATCTCTAATTTGGCAGTAACATTAGAAAGATCATATCATAGGAAACATGTGTACTAAGTTCAGTGGCGGATCCAGAAATTTTCATAAGTGGAGGCCCACTGACTGGCCTAAGAGGGGGCCCGCTCCAGTCACGCTTCAGTGATCTCCTATATAAGCAACCAAATTTTTTCCCAAAAAGGTGGGGCATAAAAAAAGTCACGCATTTAAGACTAAATTAACAATCAGTACACATCCAACATCCAATGGATTTTGTGTAAGATGTAGTAAACAGTCAGAGAAAAGCATGACCTCGTGAATTGAGTCTAGAAAAAAAAGTATTGGAGTCACCAATGGCTTAAAGGACACTCAAGCAAATTATGTGACACATGAGTATGAATATTTAAACACTTTATAACACAAGCATAAACAATATACACAAAAAAGATTATTATATAGTCCTCTTAGTGGCTAATGCACATTATTATTTTAAAAAGTTTGGATCATTTACAGAAGAGAGTGATTATACAGGGAGTAGGGGAACCTGGGGCTGAGGGGTCGAGAAGCAGGAGTCAGGATCAGGTAAGCGGGGACCAGGGTAAGAAAGGGGATAAGAGGGAAGTAAATAATAGGAATATTGGAAAAGTTTCTTTGACCGATTTGCCGTGTCAAGTTTCAAAGTTTCAGAAAAACCACCATACCAATGGGAACAGGAATAATCAAAATGGCACTGTATAAGGGCCACACTTAATGTTTTACGCATTTCAGCGTTTATAAGTTTTCTTGTCTTTACATAAAACTTATTTTAGAATTAACTTTTCTGATAAAATTGTTGACAACGCGTTCCAGTTTCGAAACTAGGATTTCACGTCAAAAAGGCAAAAAATTACAATTGAAAACTTTTTATAGAAGATGTTTAGTTCCATTAAATGGACCATTCACAAGGATCATAGTATAATATAAGACATAAATAAGACAATGGCAAAAAGAATCAACTATATTCTAGATTACATACAGTTTGAACATCATGATATATACATATATATATATTCCCTCCTGCTTAGGTACACCCAAACATAAAAAACTTCCTGCATGAAATAAATTGGCAGCTGTATTGGATATTTAGTTTTTAAAGTGTAAAAGCCACGAAGGGACGGTGCTGCGTGGCAAGGTGGGAGACACATTGCATTGTATATCTGACTGTAAAATAGATAATTTAGTTATGGTATTATGAGCAGATGAACAAACCTATATGTTATCCTCGTGCCTGATGCAGAAGGGGTTGATTCATATTGTAAGATGACCCGACTGCATGAGGCACCTAGGACGATGCTGAATGACATTCCAAAGTTTTCAAAAATAATCACGAATTAATGCCTAACCATGTTAAAACTACAATATAAAAAGTATAGCTTTACATCAATTATTTCTTAATTAATATCATATATATATATATATAGGTGGGTCTCGGTTATAATCATGCCATCCGCGTTTCTGATGAAGATACCATAAATCTAGTAATTTACTTTTATCATTATATTTCTTAATTATCTTCATTATTAATTGCTTATTCTTGCAGATAGCAAGAAAAGTTTCCCAAAACTTAATACATGTATGAACATATTGAGTTTTGGCAATGTACTTATTTAATAAATCAATTTCAAATAAAATGTTCAATTCTGTTTACAATAAGAGCAAACAATCAATTAAAACTTTGACATAGGTAAAATTAATACTATTTTTGCATTAAGAATGTTATATCAAATCAATCTAAGACATAAAGTAGAATTCGTATAAAGAATAAAATAATTATTGATAAAAATAAAAACTACGCCTTTACAGGGGACAATACTCTGTTCTCAACATAGTAGTTTAGTTTAAACATATTTATTTATAGATTCTTCTTTATAGTAGATTGGGAAACCAGCAACTATATTTAAATCCCTTTCCACTTTGCGGCTGAGGGTACTGCCTTGTAGCGTCATTAGCCTGTTCTTTTTCTAAATCTACAAGGTTTTTTTTTACGTGCAAGAGATATGACAGATATGGCTCTCTCTTAACAAGGGTTAGCCATTTATCGTTCCCTTCTGACGGACTATCATCCAAGACTACGAAGTCATTAGACCATACTGGCAAATGGTGTCAAGGGAGAGCTCTCAACCAAGTAGCTTGTCCGCCTAACCTTATTTATTTTCTTTTAACGGATCTTTTACCAATGACAGTTTTAATAAAGACGGTTTTGACTATTGATATTTATAGTGTGTCTTTCTATATTGTGATGTTATACTATTGTTTTAGAAAAGGGAAAGTTTGGTACAATTAAACTGCAAATCATGGTTTCATTTTGCACCTGTCCTGAGTCAGGAATCTGATGTACAGTGGTTGTCGTCTGTTCGTCTGTTTATGTAGTTCATACCATACTAAGGCCGTACGTTGACCTATTTTTTTAGTTGTTAATGTCTGTGTCATTTTGGTCTTTTGTGGATAGTTGTCTCATTGACAATCATACCACATCTTCTTTTTATGATACTTTAATTTATCCATTTATACTTGTTATATTTTTCATTGACATTCAAACCATACCCTCTTGTTTTTTTTCTACAAAGTCAGGAAACAACTATAATAGTAAAACATCGGGCGTTGAATGTATACGACTTGTAAAATAAATCATCAAAAAATTCTCAAGTAGTGCCTTTTTTGTTTGGTCACTTTTTAGACGCTTTTGGATACACAGCAGTGGCGGATCCAGAAATTTCCATAAAGGAGGCGGGGGACGCTCAATCTGATTATCATGCTTCAGTGATTCCCTATATAAGCAACCAACTGTTTCCCACGAGGGCCGGTCCCCAAGGCCTCACGTGGCTCCGAGTCCCTGGATTCCCCTATGCCCGGAACCTCTGTGTGCCGTGACTATGATGCAATATATAAAGGTATATGGGTCGTGTGGTCGTGCTGGGTTGGTTGCTTTTTGTTGTGGTTGATCGAATCCATCGACCAAGCGATTTTGACAAAGAATTGTACGGACAAGCGTCATTTCCTTCTGACTAATTTATATATCCATTGATTTTTTTTGATGATCTTCGGGTTTATGACTTTCTTTTGTGACCTTCTTCGCTACCTCTTCCTGATTTTGTAGTTCACACAAAGAGTATTGGATAGTAAACCCTGTGGTTCATAAATTGAATTTGGTCCAACAAATATTTAGACAGTCTAAATGGTATGGTAAAATCATGGCTCAGTTTCAGTTGAAAACTGTGTGATTAAACATCCTCATTTGGATTATTCTCTTCCTTTTCCGTCGATACAATAACGATTTGGAGCTATATTTTTTTTCTCTCTTTCAAAAAATTGAACTGAAACGTCCTAAGAGAGAATAACCAACTTAAGCTATGCAACAATTTAATTAAAAACCTATCTCTCATCACTCCTGTTCTGCTCCCACGCGACATATCAGAAAACGGGAGCTATGAGAGATCGGTTTTTAATTAGATTGGCTATGCAACAAGGAGAGAGAAAGGTGTTTAAAAGACATAGGGTCAGGATTCAGAATTTCGTTTTGTTTTAGGGAGCTACCATTTGATTTTTATGGGGGGGGGGGGGGGGTCTTTGATAAAATTTGAAAAAAGAGGCAGGACAGGAGTTTTGAGTTGAAAAAAGAGGCAGGATGAGACACTTTGCAAAATAAAAAGGCAGGATGACAATTTATGTAAAAAAAATAATCAAATGGTAGCTCCCTTATGTTACAAAAATCCTATGTCATCGGATTCCTGGAATTTAATTTTTCGGCGTACAGTGAAATTAATTAAAAGGAGTTATGCCGCATCTTCTTGAAAGTTACTCACCTCATTATAGTATAGTATAGTATAGGACAACTATCACATGAAGCCATCATGATAGTATAACAAAAGTAAAACAACTCCTCATGTTGTTATGATAAAAAAAATAAAAAAAATGCTGTATTTTAAAACTGACTGAGTAAAAATGTGTTCATAGTGACAGAGTCATGCATGTAAGAGGACATGAGACCTGAGATCCAATGACACAGAAATGACGATTCCGATTGGGGACCAAAAAATCACATGAATCTTTTGACGAAAAAGCAGATGGTACACTTGAATAACTAATGTCAGGGTATACGAATTGTTTGTGTGTAGCAACATAGACATGTGAAGTGCAGTATATCTGTTTCTGGTAGCTGCTGAACTACAGGTACTTCAAATGTCCCAGATTTTGCTCATATATATTATATAAAAGTATATGAGATTTTTTTCAGAGATAAGTGTCTTTGATTGGCTGACCCAAATGAATAAGATTGAGACTGGTGATGGGGAATGTGTCAAAGAGACAACAATCCGACCAAACAGCAGAAAACAACCCAATGTCACCAAACACAGAGAAAATTCCGCAACTAGAGGTTGGCTCCAGTTGGCCCCTGAAAAATGTGTACTGGTTCAACGAAAATGGACATCACACTAAACTCTGATTCGGTAAAAGTTATAAATGAACCAAAATGATAATTATAAACCTTACAAGACTACCAAAGGCCAAACCCAGGCTCCTGGCCGGCGGGGTTAATTTATTTGCGAGTTCACAATCCTCCCCTATACTTCTAGTCAATTGGGAATAAACAAACACACAACAATACGCACAGTAAAACTCAGATTATAAGAAGACATAGTAAACATACGTAGCAGAAGAAACTATGCAAAATAACAAAGACATTATAATAAAAAATAATATTCATTTATAACCAGCTATTCGTACACCAAATGGTCAGCACTGCATTGGTAATAATGATATAAGCTTATTATACCACAAGGCTATTTTGCATTAATACCATAAAGAAACGATCTGCTTCAATAATTGGATCAATTAAAAATATATTGACACTGAATTAAATATTCATAATAGAGTCTATGTTTAACAAGTCTCAGAGTTTATGATACCATAGAGCTAAAGAATTCCATTGATTGATAAATATATGATAGATCAATAGATTTGTTTATGATAAAACACGTAATTGTTATGTGTGACCATGTGGTTCCGTAGACGGAACATCTCTTTCGTACAGCCTTTTGATTGACTTTTTATAATTAAACAATTGTCATATTGATTAATCCGAGGAATATAAAAAAAAGGTGTACAATAACGTGTACTTCAAGTAGCCGACAATTATATTCAATGAACGTTTTTATTGGAAACCTGTTGTAAAACACTACCGGAGGCATTCTCCTGTATTTTAGTGTCTTCTTGTCTGTGTGACGTATCGAACACACCGAAAGCAGCCGGGATCATCACACCGGTGTTTAGGTAGCACATTACTTTCACTTTTGGAATTTGGAATGGAACTGAAGAAGTCTGACGCGTTCAGAGGGAAAGATGAAGCAACATTAAAAGACATGGTAAGAACTTTTAAAAAACATCATTATATGTATTCTTGAATACACATCTCAAACCGATTTTGAGGTAGATCACAAATCATTTTACTAGTACTAGTAGCCTGTCAATATTTATAGGGATTTTTAATCATTTTTCGAAATTGCAAACCTAAGTTGGTGGATTTTGTCTAGTCCAAATAATTATGACGTCTAGCAAAGCTATTTTAATTTTTTTTACGTCAACGTAGAAAGGCGTCCCAGAAAAAAAATTAAAATAGCCTTGCCAGACGTCATAATTATTTGGACTAGATTTTGTCTAAAAATTTCAGGGTGAATTACTCTGAAGCAAGACACATCACCCCGCTGACAAGACCCCACATTGTTTTTTTTTATTATGTGATTACTTGGACGTTTTTATAGTGATTATTTGATTACCAGACCAAATATTTCATGATTATTTGAAGAAAAAAAAAATCTAAGACTGTATTTTTTATAATAATGATTATCTTGTTTAAAAAAATAATTGACAATAATGTGATTATATTTGCAAAAAAATTGTGATTACTTGGAAACCCCCATGAGGATCCCCACACTCACTGGCAAATAGCCCCACTTTTCACCAACTTGCCCCACTTACAAAAATGTGTTAAATCTAATTGAAATAGGTCTGACAACTCGCCACATTGATTCATAGGGTTGAAATCCCGCTGAATAAAGGTCTGCCAACTTGCCCCACTTACAGATCTAAAGAAAGAAAAAACACAAGATGAATTTAGATCTATATGCCAATTTGTCAGAGTTTCAATTGGATTTTACCCTTTTTGTAAGTGGTTTACAAGAGTGGTGCAATTTTTTAATGGGTCAAGTTGGTGAAAAAGTGGGCGATTTGGTGTTGGGCAATTAAAAAGAAATTTTTATTCAAAGAAACAAGGGCCTGTGTCCTTTACACTAAATATACTCACATCACATGTGGGATGGGATATATCCATAAAAGGCCATGAGATACCTTTTTGATGATTGGTAAAAAAAACAACTGTTTTAATCATCAACCCTTGATTATGTAAATCGGAACAGTTTTAATATGAAAATTTTTTAAGTTACCTTGACAAGTCTATAAATCTTCTGGAAGCAATATTTATTCAGCCCCACCACAATCATGACAATGAAAGTTTTATTAACTGAAATATTTTGTCAAGATATACTCATATCAAGTAGACTCTTTATTTATGATTTTATAGGACACAATAAGATAATTCCAATAAATTTTATGAAAAGGAAATTAAAATTTATAAGAAGAAACTAAATGAAAAAAAGTCTTTTAAATGTTTTGATGTTTTGATTTGTTTTATTTTTCTGAATGGATTCTGATGTAAAAAATGTTGAGGTAAGCTTATGTTATTCTATTTAGAAACCATTTATGATATTTCAGCATATGCCTGTTATTTGATGAGCTTGTTTAGTATTAAAAAAGAAGGCGAACAGACTTTCTTTTTGCAAACTGAAAGTGATTGATATTATCACAGTGCATTTTGAAAAGATTCAAATTTATGACAGTACGATGTACATGTATTTAGAGTTTCAGAAGATTTGATATTTAATCATGGATTATAGAAAAATACAGACCTTAAAATTAGGGCTTCATTAGTTGAAAAAATTAATAGATGCCAAATTAACTAAGTAGGAAGTATATTAAAAATTGGTAGAAAATTAAATTTTTGATTCCCAGAATCCCCAAAACGTTGATTACAATGAATTTGAGGGAGTAAGTAAATTCTTTGAATTAAAAAATATAAACAGGATGTGCTTGTCAGCATGTCATCATAAGCGTTTTTTTTTTTATTTTTTTTAAAATTATATGAATTGAATGTTATGTGTTATCAAGGAACATATTTGTTATGTTTATATGACTCCTTTTGGGACCAAATTTTGAAAACAGATATATTCAATATTTGACATACAAGTGTATAGAGGTGTTCCAAACTTTGTTATGTTATCTTGCAGCTGTATTTTGAAAATAAAGATTAAAATTGTAAATATAGATATGTAAAGCAGGTGCCTTAAACAGCATGTGGATAGGTCTTATACCTTTTTGATGGGCATTGGTTTAAAATAAGACTGAGAATACTAGCTTTGCAAATATAGGTAAAGAAAATTAGAGCTTAATAAGTTGATTGAAATTGATAGGTGCCAAATGACAGGCTATTACAGTAAATTGATGTCCATTAAAAAGAATTCTTTGGTTTTGTAAATATCTAAGTTTTTAAAATAACAAAACTCTAAAACAAGAGTATGTTTCATTTAAAAAGCCTGCTCTGGCTAATCCCACTGTCACATTTCTTGCATGTGGCACGGTGCATTTGATTCAGATCTTATTGACAGAATTCCTACTAAATGTCATGGCCTTTAGGCTTGTGACCACCACCAATAACATTTGAAAGCCAAAAGTGCTGAAAGTTGCTTTAAGCACCTACAATTAATTAATTATGCTTACATAGACACAGAAATAATGACATTTCAAGAATTTTTTTCATTAAAATTTCATAGGAAAATCATTTGAAGTTTATAAATGTAAATTTCTACAAATATATCAGAATTATGCTTTACATTCAATATTAAATTCTTGTGTAAATGTATGTTTATCCCTGTTTTGCATTTTGAAATAATAAATATTTGATTGCAAAAGTGTTCTTTTTCATCAGACTATTTCCCAGTTGACACACGATTCTCCATTTTTTATTGCAACATTTCATACACTCAGTTTCATTAACCAACAATTTATGAATATATATTAACCATCAAAGAAAATATTTATTTTATGGCAATTTAAAAATTTTGCCATTAACCATAAAAAATAAAATTGCAGTTTAAAAATTGAATAGTTTTTCTTTGATTTGAAGGGTGAAACGACAGGTATAGTTGATTAAATTCATATTTGTACAATTACATACATGTAAAAAGGGTAGACTTCAAACTTTTAAGTAAATATCTAGGTTGCTTACAGCCTCTAAGCCATGTACCACAACAAAGAAATGTTTTCCCAGGGGTCTATATTGATGGGACTGAATTCTTAATACACCTAGACCCATGTTAACATAATATTATGCTATTTAAACATGTTACATAAGACAAATTTTACATAGTATGTATTAAATGTAAGATATGTTGATGTTATCGACAAACTAGCATATTTAATAAGCTAGATAGCAAACATTCCAAGTTGTTATAGTCATATACATGTATTTATAAAGTACTGTTTGAGAAACAAAGTGGTCACAATGACTTTTCAATACTAATTACCTTGGCTTTGAGCAAAGTTGCTTCACTAGTCATAAGATTTGTAAAACAGCAAACAGTCATTTCAAACTGATTCATGAAGAATAAAAAGATGTATTTGACATTCTTTAAATATTTTTAAGTTCAGAAAGTGAACAAAAAATATGAATAAGATTTTGTTAAATTCATTTTTTTTTAAAGTTTTTTTTAACAACCAAGGATTATATTTTATAAGTTTATATTTGAATTTGCTCAGAATACTTTTTTTTGAGGGGGGAGGGGGGAATTACATGCATGAAAGTTTTAACTCATTCACAGTTTTCCTGAATTTGACATTTTTGACCCTATGAGTAGTCCTTTACAAAATTTCAAAATTTCTTATTTTGTAATTATTGCACCTTCTATTATCCTTTATCCCTATTATCATAACTAGTCTTTCAACATATTTTGTGTTTCACCATGAAAGTACGCTTTAAAGTTGGAGAACTTGCTTGTTGAAAGCACATGCTGGTTGTTACAGATGTTTACTGCTCTTTGTGATGTCGTTGTCTCTTTGACACGTTCCCAATTTTCATTCTCAATTTTCTTACACCCCTGTGATTATATAATATATACTAAGGATCTTGTTTTATACCCAGGTAATATTTTGATGTCATTCACCTGAAAAGTACAAGCTTAAGTATCGGAAAACCTTGTCATTATAGAGATGATCAAAGTAATCAAAATGAAATCATTCAGCATTGTAAGGCAAGAAGATGATTACATACCTGCATCAAATTTTCAATATTTTATAGGTTAAATATTTAAATGGTTTAAAATTTCATTTTTATTTGGCATAATTACAACTTTTCATTCTAGTAAAAAAGAATATGAAGTCGATCAATGGAATAATAGTAGAAGTTACGAAATCTCGAACTTCAAAGTTGAGGGTGGTTTTTTCAGTCATTAACGGTCTAAGTATATACTTATAAGTATAAAAACTTAACTCCTATAATCTCATTTGAATATCACAGTCTACTGTGAATTGTTAGTTAGATAGCATCATGATGTATGGGTAAATTTTTACAATGGTCTGCCGTTTGCCCAGTTTCAGTTGAGCGAGTCGGTTGTTAAATTTGCATTTACATGCTTCATTTGACGGTTAATATACATTAGATAAATTACCATTTAAAAACAACAAAAGGACGGAAAGTGTTAAAGACACAAGCTTTGACTTGATGTTTACCTGTGTAATTACTTTAATGTTTTGTTTGTCTTGACAAGTCGCTATTTGTTTTACAATTATAGGTATTATAGTGTTAATTAGTGTAAATTAATTTCAAAGGATGTACATTCAGAAATTTCAAAAAAATGGAATGAACTGCATCTTAAGGACAAAACCTAAGGATTTATTATCAGGTATGTATTTTTGATAATTTTTGACATTGTTATTTTATTATTTACGATTTAACAAAATTGAAATTTCAAAATAAATGTGGAATGACTGCATCTTGAGGACAAAACTTACGCTTTTTTGTCAGGTAGTATGTTTTAATAATTTTTGACATTGTCATATTATTATTTACGATAAAACAAATGACCAAAGGCAAGTTATATTATTAATTTATATGTATCTTAGTAAAATTTGATAACAAGTGTAAGATCTTATGTTTGTCTGTCATCTTTTTTCTCTGGGGGGGATTGTAGTGATATTTTTCTTAATCAAGCATCTTTTTGATTGGTGTGATACTATGACTAAGCTGGTTCGTGTACCTGATGATAGTGTCCAAGATATAGATAAGTCCAATACACTGGATACTAAAGTTTAAGGTTGACTATTAGTGTACTATAGATAGAGTGGATAGCATGTTTGTACTATTGTTGATCTTCAAAAGTTCAATCTTCATTATGACTTAGGACTAACATGTGTTGCAGCAAAATTTGGATTTTAAACTGAGTTTTCATACTTTTATGAATTTCAAATGGATGAAGAGGTATTGTCTAATTTTTATTTTGTACTTTTGATAATGCAGTAATTGTATTTCAATTATATTTAATATTTTATTGCTTTGATTACAAGTGGCTAAAATGGATATACTTATGTTTGAATTCATTTATTTTCTTGGGTACTAATTTTCATGAATTGATGAAAACTGCATTTTTGTGGTTATTTTTCTATTCATGGTTTTGCCAAAGACTGCAATACCTATAGAAAATTTGTACTTCTTTGAACATTTAAATTTGTGATTAACCACCCTACGAATAATAATGAATCCATAATACTGTCTTCAACTAGCTAAATTTTACAACAAATATTAGTAAATTAAGGTCTAGTATTACAGCATTATTTAAGTTCACACTAAGAAATATTTACTGAATTTTGAGTTTTGAAGAACAAATCCCAAAACCTAAATATGATTGACTGCTTTCCAAGAGTTAAATGTGATCTATGTGTCAACTTCAGTTTTCTAGTTTTCATGCCTTTTTAAATTTATTAGAAATTATAAATGCATCAGTTACTTTTTAAAATCATTGTAATTAATTTCTCAAAGTTTTGAATCTATTTATTCTTTTTTTTATCTTAGTAATGTTGTGCCCATGTCGACATAGTGGGAGGGACATTTTTGTTGCTTAAAAATTAGCATGATCTGTGGCATTTTATTAAAGAAGGTAGTTTGTGATGTCATCTGCTTTTATTTAGTCACAGTTTGTCTAGACATTGGGTCCATTTTGATCTATTTTCTAGTTTGAAGGCTTTCCATTGTTGGACTCTAACTTGAAATTGGAGGATTAGAAATTCAAATGACTAAGTGTTGGCCCTCTAACTTAGAGGATAACTTGTAGATAATTTTTTTTATCAATTGTTGGTTTTAGGTGCTGTCCTCTCAGTCCTTAACACATATTCAGAAAATTTGAAGTGTGAAAAGTTTAGAATTTAACATTTATGCCTGTTAGTACTTGTAAGTTTCTTACATGTCATGGCAGTCAATTTGAAGTTTTCAGACCTTCAAAATATATGTAAGAATTAAGGATATTTTATTTTGTATTATTACCTGGTGAAAATTTTTACCTTTACAAATTGTAGTAAAATAATGGCCTAAGAAAAAGTATACTTTACTTTTGGATGAGTATAACTGCAGATGGTGGTATGTTAAAGCATAATAAAATTAATTTAATACTTATTTCACCAACATGTTAAAAGTTTTCTCTTTGTCCTGTTAGACATATTAAGCAGCTGTCATGTTTCCGTTTAATTGTCAATAAATGATTTGTAACTTTTTGGAAACCATATTTTTGAGCCGTCTCTCATTGGCATTTGATTATATTCTCAACAGTATAATACAGAATAGTCATATTTATACAATATTGCAATCAGCTATTTTAAAATATTTTTTTAAAGTAAGAATTGACGAAATGCATTGTTATTTAATAGCTTTTAAATCTCTACAAAAGTTTTTTTCCAAAAAAGTTCAAAATTTAATAAAATTCATCATATATGCAGACTAAACTGAAGTAAATTTTGCATTGAGGCCAAACAAATAAGTATGTGTGTTTGCTGTACCCCTACCATAAAGTTTTTTTGGCCATTTTTGATTAAGCACTGTTAAAGTCACAATGTTGCTCCAATAGACTCCAGGTAAACAAAAACAAAAAATTAAAATTACCCCTACCTACCAACCTTGATTTTATTCAGCATTTGACAGTAAACACACATACTTTTTTGTTTGGCCTGATGTTTGGAACTTTTGGGAAAGTATTTCCTTCATACAACATGTATTTTAAATATAAAGAGATGTCTTGGATGATAGCCAATGAGACAACTTATCCACAATAAATCAAATGACGGGTATGTAAATCAACTGCAGGATACAATACTGCCTTCAACAATAAGCAAACCCCATATGCTAATAAGTCATAAAAGACTATAAACTATTGTATTTACTCTCTTTATTGGTTTTTCATTGTGTTGATTGATAAAGGCACCAAAGTTTTGTTCTCTTGTTTACTGGTTTAAATAACAATCCAAACAACCTCTTGTAATCTAACTTAAATATTGACAATGATCATAGTATGATACTGTTTAAAAGTCAGAATTTTAATATACTTTAATTTAATGTTTTTTGAATGACTAAAAATCTAATTAATGTGTTATGAATCACTTGTAATCTTTATCACCTTCTGACCAATCGGACAATGGTTGATAATTCAGTTTGTCCAGCCAGGCGGAATATAGTGGACATTTATCTGTAAACCATCCATGATATAATCTAAACTCTGGTGACCCCCGCCTAAAATGTCCAACTTCATTTGTTACCTTTAATTACCAAGATACCTGACTATAGAGCTTAGAAGAGAATAAAATTGTAGCGTGACTTAAAATTAGCCCAACGGAGTACGAGAATGTGAATATTTTATACATAAACTGTATTTGCATGTAGCTTTCTCACTCATAATTGAAAAAAGTAATTTCGTTAACACCATGTAACAAAGATGCCGATGGAATGACATTTAACATATAAGTTGATTGGGAATTGAATTACATACTGTTTTCTTGTACAGGTATGTTAATTAATTATTGAGTTGGAGATGTACCTTAAACCTCTAAAAGGAATTAAAAAAAGTGTGAAGATGGAATAAAAAATTTCCAAGAAAATCAATCCGCACTAATTTTTACATTGCTATAATCTCATTCAAACAGTGGAAGGATTATATATATTTGTACTTTTCAGTTTCATAACTATATGAGATTTATATATCTATGGAAATTCTATAATCTTTTTCTTAGGACAAATGTGAAATATTGATAATCTTGTTTGAGACACCTTTAACAATTTGACATTGCAAACTTGATATAAGTTAAAATGATGCTTAGTTGTGGATTGATAGAAACCCTCATAACAGGTAAATTTAAGAGGTAGTGAGGTTTATAGTCAGGATGCATTACAGTCTTAATGACCATTGCTTTGAGTGTAAATTCAGGAGGAAGTCAGGTCTGTTGCCAGGTTGTCTTTGACCATTGATTTGAGTGTAAATTCAGGAGGAAGTCAGGTCTGTTGCCAGGTTGTCTTTGACCATTGATTTGAGTGTAAATTCAGGAGGAAGTCAGGTCTGTTGCCAGGTTGTTTCTGACCATTGATTTGAGTGTAAATTCAGGAGGAAGTCGGGTCTGTTGCCAGGTTGTCTTTGACCATTGATTTGAGTGTGAATTCAAGAGGAAGTGAGGTCTGTTGCCAGGTTGTTTTTGACCATTGATTTGAGTGTGAATTCAAGAGGAAGTGAGGTCTGTTGCCAGGTTGTCTTTGACCATTGATTTG
The DNA here is from genome assembly GCA_019925275.1 of Mytilus edulis. Lineage (NCBI taxonomy): Eukaryota > Metazoa > Mollusca > Bivalvia > Mytilida > Mytilidae > Mytilus > Mytilus edulis. The sequence continues at coordinate 36,789,513 of CM034360.1, forward strand.
AGTGTAAATTCAAGAGGAAGTCAGGTCTGTTGCCAGGTTGTCTTTGACCATTGATTTGAGTGTAAATTCAAGAGGAAGTGAGGTCTGTTGCCAGGTTGGCTTTGACTTTGAGTGGAGTTATTTGGAGTAGTGACACTATTTCTTATATATTATCTGTCATCATGGTCTGAAGGTTATAATTATCATTTTTCAGATAGCTCTATAAATTACTCTGGGCCATGCTTATCTTTTCCTATAGAATTGATTCTTTCTCATCAACCTGTCTGTTTGAGGATGTTAGTAAAAGTTTTATTGATTAACAAGGTGTTTAATGACTTCTTTATTGGTAGGAAATAAAACAATAATAGTTATTGACCTACGAAAAGTAGATGGTCTTGATAAGCAGCCTACTACCAATTATTGGAATGACAGATGCAACAGGTAACAAGGGTCAAAATCTGCTGTACATGATTTAGAAAGTAACAAACCATTTTATTGTAGTGGCAATCTGGACAATAGACAAAAATCTGCTGTGCAGATTATAGCAAAAACAGTTGTATTGAATGGCAAACAGGAACACATTTCCTACTGTTTCTGCTACAATGATAGCCCATATTAAGGTGTTAGATATAATATATTATTTGTAATATGCCACTTCAAAAAAAAAAATTGGTGATGTAGAAAAGCATACTAGCACATATTGTATTAAGAGATTTGGGGTGTTATGCAAAAAGGTTAAGAAGCATAGTATGTTGCTAGTTCTTTATACGCCTGTTTACTGGACATAATATGGTATCCATTGTCTGTCTGTCTGTCCTTTGTCAACATGTTGGAAAATAACTTAAAATTGATTTAACTAGTTTTCATCAAACTTTGGGGAATGGTTTCTATCAAATAAGGGGTTTTATTCATAAGAAGGGGGAGGTTATTCCAGTGATTTGTACAATAACTCAAAAATGCTTTGAGCAATTTTCATGAATCTTTGGTATATTCTTTTTATCAAATTAAGAGGCAGAGTCTTTCATCATTGAGTTCTGTTTATATAAAAAAAAACACCAAGTTAAAATAATAAGTGGTTTGGTCTTTTGAAGTTAGTAAGATCAAAAATTTATACTTTTAATTAGATAAAAGTACTCTATTACATACATTTTATGTTTGAACACAGAAGTTTTTTTGAATAGAAATACTTAATTAATATGATGGTGACTCTCCAGCTAACGGAAGTCAGTCACTTTTGATATAATACCTCCCTGGTAAAGGAAAACAATTAAGGCTACATGAGATTTTGTAGATTCTTCACAATGTATGAAATAAAAAATAAATTTTACAATATTTTTTTGGCAAATTTTGGAATAGAATGCTTAATGCATTGTTACAGTATTAATTAAAAAATAAGTTATAGCGAACCCTATGATAGTTTTCCATAGATTCACCTGCAAGTTACCTGTCGATTTAAACTTTTGGCAGTTCTATTGTCCCATCTAACAAATACAACAGGTATTGTTCTCTGTGTAGTTTATTCACTGGGACCTTTAAATTTCTTCTAGGAGAAATATATCACTCATTGATTAATTTACCTGAACAAAAAATTGAACTGTCAATGATGAAAAAATACTTATACCAATACTAAGAAAGGACTCACAAAACTGCATGTGGTGTTGTATTTATTCAAAACCAAAAACTTGTTTTTAATGTGTTCAATATTAATAATGATTTAAAAATTAAAAGTTTATTTCTGATCAAATATTCAATAAATATTTTTGTGTGTTTGATAAATAAAAATTTGAATATTATTATTTTTAAATTAAGGTCTTCATAAACATAATCTATAAATTAACAACAAAAAAAACATGCAAATTCATTGGAAAATACTAAAAAATGTGTCTAAAATAAACTTTTTATTATTAAATCAGATTTTATATTGAACAGATTGAAAATATATTAATGATATATATTGAATAAATACAATATTGCATACAGTTTATGTGAGTTTATAGAAGTATTTCAATAAAAAAACATATAATTTTTTGGTCAGGTAAATTAATCAATGAGTGATATATTTCTCCAAGAAGAAATTTAAAGGTCTTGGTGAATGAACTATACAGAGAACAATACCTGTTGTATTTGTTAGATGGGACAATAGAACTTACAAAAGTTTAAATCGACAGGTAAGTTTCAGGTGAATCTATGGAAAACTATCATAGGGTTCGCAATAAATCGATTTCAACTTCATTGAAATTGTTGTTCTGGCACATTGGTTTTATAAGGAGACCGGAAATGTTCTATCCTGTTACATGGAGATGATATTAAATTTTTATAGTAATGTGATACTTTGTTTTGTGACTGTAAATGAATAACTGCAGATGTAAATATTGATTATATATGTGGTAAATGATGAGAAAAGCTAAGTTTTAATATAATGATAAGGAGATTTGAGGTAAAGCTTAGGTCAAAGAGACAGCAACACAACAATACTAAAACTAAACAACATCTAGAGGTGTATTTTGTAACTACACAACACCTAGAGGTTGCATTTTGTAACTAAACAACACTTAGAGGTTGCATTTTGTAACCAAACAACACCTAGAGGTTGCATTTTGTAACCAAACAACACCTAGAGGTTGCACTTTGTAACCAAACAACACCTAGAGGTTGCATTTTGTAACCAAACAACACCTAGAGGTTGCACTTTGTAACCAAACAACACCTAGAGGTTGCATTTTGTAACCAAACAACACCTAGAGGTTGCACTTTGTAACCAAACATCACCTAGAGGTTGCATTTTGTAACCAAACAACACCTAGAGGTTGCACTTTGTAACCAAACCACTTTTGGAGGTATTATACTCATAGATTGTTTGTTTTGTTAAACAAAAAAGGCTGATAATTTGCAAGAAATATTCTTTACCAACCTTTCCCCAAAGTCACTTTGTCCTTTTGATCACACCTATAGAAGATGGTTAGACTATGTGTGAGATTTAAACTTATGAATGGATAAACCCCAGGAATGCTATATTTATAATTCATATTTTAATTTTATGACCTAATCAGATATAAGAAATCTTAACAGTTCTTTAATACCAAAATTATTAAAGGTTTATTATGAATCACTGTATATCCATGATTATATGGGGTAATTTAAATATCATTTTTAATAAGTAGGAGTAGAAAGATAGGTGTAAGATATATATTCACTACGTTCATAGGGTACATGTATTTCTCAAATATTAAAAAATCTCAACTCAGTTATTTTTCATCACAAATATTTGAAAATTTATACTAAAGGGATTGATAGATAATTATTGTATTTTTAAAGCTTGAGCTCTATAATACCGTTTGATTTCTATTTGAGAGGAGAGAAAAAAGACAATAAAATACCAATTCACAAAGTTTACAGGGTATTTTTTACATATTTAAATTCACCGAAATTCACCGATTATTTTATTATTGACCTGTGATTAAACTCAGTTATATTTCATCACAAATAGCTCGAAATTTATGAATGGGATTGAAAGATACAAATCAGAAATTTTAACTGTTTACAATATATTCATTATTGAATGATTGCATCCTAAAAACTGGCCGTGCAAAACCCTCATTGGTAGTCAATGTTAAAAGCCACCCTCATCTCATCCTGAACTCTATACCTTTCGATTTCTATTTAAAAATAGAAAAAAGACAATAAAGTACCTGATTTGATCAAATTGTCTAATTAATTTACTTAATTGTTTTGGGTGACTGCTGACAGGTTTTTTTACCCAATCTTATCAGAATAATGATTATTAATTGACAATAAATAATATTATTTTTGTATTTAATAATAAACTTTCATTAATTTCTGACACGAAGTGGAACATTTGATATAAACGGTCAATATTTATTAATAAAATCATTGATATTATTGGAGATGTGTCACATCATTTCTCAATCTCAAAGTTTGGACTATATATGATACTGTTTCCAAAATAAATATTGACGCAAGGCCATAAGAAAGGGGTGAGATAAAAATGGGTTATCGATCTGTGTTACTAGAAAAAAAATACAACACAAATATTTTTTTTTTAAATTCCTTATCCCTGATAGATTGTGACATTTACTATCTTTTGAAAATTTGCTCTGGTTTTCGGACCTGACAGTTTTTTTTAGAGGTGACTTACCTTTGACTTTAATATGTGCATGTCTCAGACCTGGGACAAGTACATTTTTTTAGAACAATTAAGGACAAGAAATGGTAAAGTTTTTTTTTTCTTGACGTTCTTTTGAAAAATTAGGGTATCAATTTTCACGGTTTTTGAAAACTTGGTTTGATCGAATTGTTTCAATAGTACATTGTATCAAAATTCACACATTTAGAATAAAAAATTAGATATATGTATTTCTTTGAATACTAAATTTCATGGTTGATGGAACCAACGAAATGATATAGAGCTCTGTGAACTGGGCCCTAGCTATCAATAAAAAAAAAATCACAGGAGAAAAATGTATTAATATGAATCCATGCAGAAAAATTCTGATATTATACAACAGAGGGATTTTATATTTAAAGATTATCTACTTTTTGGCATTGCACTTCATTGCATTGAATGGTCATAACCCTTGAGGAGGCATAAATTGTATCTAAATGATTGAATATGAGTGAAATTCAGATTTTTAGAAATTATTCTCTGCATAAGCCTAAAAGTATCGGTGACTGTCATGAAGTAACAATTATAACCTTGTCTGAGGTCCCCATCAGAGCTTAAGGATATGTTACTAATATGATGAAAGCCAAACATATTACACAGTAAATGTTGATAACAACACCTGTATGACCAAAAGGGGTTATGCTTTGTTTGATAATAATCACAACTTAAAATCAGTTCAATTTGCTATTATCAGGTCATAAAAGGTCAAAAGGACAAATTTAGTACAGTTTTTCTAATTGAATTGTTTGATAATCATCAAATCTAAACATTAGGTCAATTTCGCTATTATCAGGTCATAAAAGGTCAAAAGGACCAATTTTGTGAATTTCAATCTTATTGAATATTTAAGGTTAATGGTTAGATAAGTAGTGATTCCATAAAATCTTTCTTTTAATACCTTATGTCTTAAGAATTATTTAAGCATAAAGAATTGACTGACTATCTATTACAGAACATTTAAGGTGGTACCTAACACTACAGGGAGATAACTCTGTATAGTCAGTTAAACGTTTTTAAAAGGATTGATATTATTAAGCTTCTCAATGATCAAAATTGGTGTTTGTCAAACTACTATATAACCAGTGTAATTTTTCTGACAAAACTGTTGGTGTTCAAACATTTTGATTTTTTTTATATTTTTGTTTAGGAATCAAAGTAAATACTATTACTTTGGCAAAATTTTAGGAAAAATAAACGAGCCAAATATTAGGTCCGAGACCACAATTGTCGTCCCTTGATTTTCGTTGTTCACGAATATAGTCCCTAGTGTTGACAGTGGGTTACTTGCCATTAATTTTTATACCCCTTCCAAATTTATTTCTCCATGTTTAATGCCTCAAATTGCAAGTAAGGGGGTGAAATAACACTGTAAAAAAATTTGGGTCCAGAATTTTAAAGGAAAGTAGTGATTTGGTCCAGCTGAAAAAGGTTGAAAACTAGCACTTCGGAAGCTGTCAAAAGATTTCAAGACGCCCTAAACATAAAATTGTCCATATTTTGAGTTAGAGCCGATGAAGTTTTCTATAATTTTGATATAATTTGTCCCAAAAGTAGTACAACACACTGTAAAAGTTTCTTTGAGAAAGCGCAGGTGGGATTTTTTTTATTTTCATTTATGTTCTAAAAGAAATGCACTACGAAATAATTGTGTTCTCGGACCTAAGAGGTGAAATCTGTAAATATAGAATCTGTACTTTGGCAACTTCGCTAAATGTTTTGATGGTGTCAATTTGTCAAATAGCATGAAACTAAAGGATTTAAACTTTAATTTTATAGAATTTCTGCAAAAATGACCAATTTTGGCATTTTATGGTCAAAATAGGCATTTATAGCTTTTTCAATATTGATGCATAAATGGCATCCTGACTTTCTATCTGACAGGTTTTCATGTGTCAATATTTGTGTTTCTATGCCTTTATCTAGTTCTTTTACTTATTTATGAACTCTAAATCTACAGAAAAGAAGATCATCTCAGACAATATGTGCAAAATGTGTTGTATAAATGACCCTTGTCTAAAGCCCTGTTTGGATGAAGTAAAAAGTGGGGAGCTTGGTACATAAAATTTGAAGTCCATAATAAAGACCTCACTAAATTTGTATCAAAAGCACTTTACAATGTCTATTGTACCTGTTCCATTTCACATAATATCTTTCTGTTCTTCTGTAGGATAGCAAGTGATTTAAATATAAGCCTGTTGAGAATAAATTGCATGCAAGTTTTTCCCTAAAAAGGCAAAAATCTTTGTATCAGACCATACTGTTTGTAAGAAAAGTTAATTGGAAGAGTCTTTTTGTGCTCAGATTTGTTGTATCATGTCACATGAGTATAGAAATGATAAAAAAGACACAAATTTTTATTTCTTATAGCCTCAGTATGCATTTTTTAATGTAAATATATGGCACCGCCTAAATTGACCCTATATTTTTTCCAGTCTTACTTGGCCTAAGACCCTTTTAAACTAATATGATATGTTATTTGTAACTTTTCTTTCCATTTAAAGTACTTTCAATACATATGTAAGGATCATTTATAACCAAAAAGCTTCACAAATTTAAAATTGCTGGAAAATATTATATCTTCATGTAAGGCTCCCCTTCATTGAAAAACCTCAATTTTTAGGCGCAGGCTCATATAAATTTTACTTTTGAATAATTATGCCAAGTCTGATAAATCAAATTAGTACTCTATTGCTTTGAGTACAGGATAAGTTATATATTAAGGCATTTAAAAAGTATTTTTTTGCAATATTTTAATTTTTAAAGCCCCAAATGTTGATAACTGAAATTTTTCAATTTTAACGTCAAAATTTTACGCGCAAAGATGAGTATAGAACTTAACTTATTGTCTATAATATACATCCTATTGTCATGAAACTTTGTAAGCAGTGTTATAATTTATTAAGCTTTGGTCATACCAAGTTTTTTTAAGATTTGTCAACTCTTTCTATCCTATTAGGTCCGAGACCACAATTGTCGTCCCTTGATTTTCGTTGTTCACGAATATAGTCCCTAGTGTTGACAGTGGGTTACTTGCCATTAATTTTTATACCCCTTCCAAATTTATTTCTCCATGTTTAATGCCTCAAATTGCAAGTAAGGGGGTGAAATAACACTGTAAAAAAATTTGGGTCCAGAATTTTAAAGGAAAGTAGTGATTTGGTCCAGCTGAAAAAGGTTGAAAACTAGCACTTCGGAAGCTGTCAAAAGATTTCAAGACGCCCTAAACATAAAATTGTCCATATTTTGAGTTAGAGCCGATGAAGTTTTCTATAATTTTGATATAATTTGTCCCAAAAGTAGTACAACACACTGTAAAAGTTTCTTTGAGAAAGCGCAGGTGGGATTTTTTTTATTTTCATTTATGTTCTAAAAGAAATGCACTACGAAATAATTGTGTTCTCGGACCAAATTAATTTTAGTGAAAGTGTTGGGTACCACCTTAAGAAGATAGAAATTGCCCTATAATTTGATACTTAGGATGCTCAACAAAGTTTCTTGTCTTTCATTAATGTATTAAGACTTTTATTGTATACTCTGGATTTAAGAGTTATATAAATAAGTACTACATAAGTAAATTAATATGAAGATTTACTATAATACATAACTTTTTTGATGCACATATGCTTGCTGTTCAGTGTGAGCCAAGGCTCCATGTTTAAGACCATACTTTGACCTTTAAATTGATGAGGTTTACTTTTACAAATTATGACTTGGATGGAGAGTTGTCTCATTGGCACTCATACCACATCTTCCTTTATCTATATACCATAAGAAGACAGATAATGTCAGCGGTTTTGCAACTCTGCTAGACAAGGATTATGGCATAATACTTTGAAAATGCTCTTATTTGTAGTGGCCAAATATTCATTGTTTTAGTTATCCACAAATTTCAAATTCCTAGAAAACTCATTATTTTCTACCATTTTAATATTTCAATGTTATCTGAAAGTTAGAATCATGATTAAAAAACTCAATGAATGAAAGTTTTAAAACCCTCAATCAACAGAAATATTTGTATTTTTATAATTTGAAGTTTAAGTATTCTGACCGTTTTTTTACCTACTTTTCACATTTGGTTACAAATGATTTATTTTGGTAACATACAACTGCGAACAGTATATCTGAAAAATATATATATGTTCCTGCATACAAGTACTATGATATGAATGACTTAGGGTAGAGTATGAAACATAAGTTTGAACTGAAATACATTTAATTATCTTAAGGTGATCATGTTCCTGAATATTTGAATATAAATAAGAGCACAAGATCTTATCCGTCAAAAGTTCAACAGTCTTGCCGTAAACTTGATGTTAACTATACATGTATAAATGATTTATAATGTTTATAAAATGAAGCAATTGGCATCTTTGGATTAGTTAATGGTATGCTCTAATTTCAAATATTAGATTAAACATGTCTAATTGTTTTAAAATAGCTTTAAATGTCTTTTGTCGCTAACCAATAGGTCCAAACCTGGCGATTTAAAAGGCGAATTGGTTCCTTCTATTCGATTGTTTAACAAAGTCTCAAAGATTTCATCAGGGTCAAGTATTTGACAAAAATTACGTTTATATTATCCGAGTGACTGAACTCGATAACAAAACAAAGTAATTTTGATTACAAATTATTAACAGTTAATTAAATTTCTGGCACTGGTCCAGTGAAATAGTATTTATTCTAGCACTGAGATACAAGTTTACCAGGGATGACTATATAAAAATGATTTGATTAAAAATTTGAATTTTAAAAATCTTTGAATTTTTAATCTGTTCCATTCAAATTCATGTATTCAGTTTATGAAGTCTGAAGTTTGGATAATAAGTGTCATCTTCCCTGCCTCCCACTTTGATATTTTGTCCTTAACTTTTTTGAGACGTCATCCTTCTGACATTTTATAATTAAAAATGATTTAAATTAGCATTTGTAATTAATAATGTGACAACTTTAATTATTTTTTTGATGATGTTAGCATATTTATTGGGTCATCCTGTCATTTTAATGCTCCTTAAAAGTCTTCTTTTTATTCAAGTACATAAAATTGTTAATCTGAAGACGATTATCTCCCTTTCATAGTTTTTTTTTGTGTTGTTTATTTTTTGTTTTATAATGTTTGCTTATGGAGATTAAAAGAACAAATTACAAACCCAAGTGATAAATTTAGCTTAACCCAAATCACCTGGCCAGAGAGAAAAGTATGGTCAGTTTAACTTGAAGCTCAACCATTTTTATGTTGTTTTTTTTTGTTGCAAAATTAGAAAAACAACAGACAAGAAGTTTATATGATAATTTCACATATATCCAAATAAAGTGTGGAAATAAAAAATGTTATCAGAATTGATTTTAATTCAAATATTTTATTTTTGATTTGAATAATGGTCCCTACTGTTAATTTGGATATCTCAGCATTACTAAAATAGCTTTCCTATCTTTTGAAATTTATTCTGTACTTAAAAACTGTTGTTTTTCATTCCCGCTCATTCATTGTTGTTGACTTGTAACAAATTATATTTAAACATGTCATACAAAAAATTAATTGAGAACTTAATCTAAAAATACAAAATGTATTTTTTTTTATGTTGTGACAAATGATGATAGATTAATGTTATAATTCTAGATGAAAATTATAGACAAAAATTAGTTCTCAATGGCCTAAGGGGCATGTGCTTGCTTTGTCTTTATGGTAGGTCAATAGTCAGACAGTGCTTAAAAAAAACAAGGGAATTAGTACACAAATAATTAACAAATCTGAATCATTTCTGAAAGGAAACAATAACTTTTAAAGTAAGTTGGATTTGAAATGACATATTATTTATAGGCATGGTATACCAGTTGTTTATGAAAACCTTGTTGCTTAGTCAATTTATCATTCAGTTGTTTCTTGAAGGGATACATCTGTTCATGTTATTCTTTATTTCATATAAAGTTGGGTAACTAATACAGACTTTGTAAAGTGTCTGTATCAACTATTTATGTGCATTATTGAGTTACTCCCCTTATATATATATATAATATGAGTACACAATATATATATATATATATATAAGAGACTAAGTAGGCTTTCACATAACAAGAAAGCGCTGTAACAGTTTACACCATCTTAGTCTCAGTGGAAGATATCATATTTGTAATTTTTTTATGAAATTGAAACTACCAAAGGTGCAATATCACAAAGTTAAAAAAATTTTTTTTTTTTTTTTACCATTTTATCAATTTAGAGTACATTAACTACATTTTGTTGTTGTCTGAAAATGGTCATTGCGAAATGCAGTTTTTGCCTTTGAAGATATTGCCTATGTGAAAAGTCAATCATTAGATCATATCCAAATATTTGAATTTTAAGTTACTGGGAAGAAAGGAATTATTTTGAAAGAAATCTTTTTTCAGCAAATGTCTGTTTTGATAAGATGTCTGATAAATTAAGTTTTTTGTTGAAAAGTTTTGATTAAGATATTAAGTATTGGTACTTACAATATACTTTAAAAATTCAAGTGTTTTTTTTTTTAAATTTTGTTGTCTATGATGGCTTTATAGTTGTCCCGTTGGCACTATACCACATCTTATTTTTAAGTGACAAAAAGTAAGGTCTGATGAAAATAAAATCAGCTAGTTCATACCAAAAATTTTGTAATTTTTGAAATCTCAAGAAGAGAAGAAAATCTGCACCTTAAGTTTGAATTTATGGGTAGTTTATATATCTATTTGCAAATTTTTCACATTCTTTATTTTTCTATTTAACTAGGAAACCATGAACACATAAAATAATTTCGAGTATATTTTAAACAAAGCCAGGTAATATTTTTAGTGTTTTTTAGATTAAGGTTACTATCTAGGTAATTAAAACTGCATTTTATAAATCTGATTCACGCAAATTTTTTCGAAAGCCATAAAGTACATGTATGGCTCATAACTAAGATTAAAATAAATTCCCCCCAATGTACCTCCCTGTTATCCTCAAATTTGGATTACAATACAAGTATTATTGAATATGATAACAGTTATATTAAGATTACCCATTTTATTCCGGATTATTGCATGGATTTTCAGATTTATTTTGTACTCAGATTTAATTTTAACAGATTTACAAATTGGTTTTGGGATTATGATATTGCGAAGATAAGCCAATGAAGTCATACTGTTGGCATTAGGAAGGATTTTTGTCTGGGACTTGGTTCTTCATAAAGTCATTGTTGCTCTGAAGTGCATTAGTTTGTGTTGTATAGTTGACCTTGCTTGACGTAGGATTATTAACGTCCACTTGTTCATGGCGGAGACGAGAGGGTAAATTGAAATGTAATTGAATATTTGATATCTTATAAATTACATAATTTGTTTCTTATTTATGTATATTTGTACATTGTTAAGGTGGTACCTAACACTTTAACTAAAATTAATTTGGCTCGTTTAATTTTCTTAAAATTTTGACAAAGTATTTACTTTGACCCTTTGACAAAAATATAAAAATTTCAAAAAATTTGAACCAACCGTTTAATCAGAAAAATTACACTGGTTATATAGCAGTTTGACAAACACTTATTTTGATCATTGAGAAGCTTTATATACCCTTATGAACACAACGTCATTAAAACGTTTAGCTGATTTTACAGAGTTATCTCCCTGTAGTGTTAGGTACCACCTTAATGATAACTATTCACTATTGAGTTGACTATTTGTTGTTAGTTAGGTTGGGTAATGTTATTCAGTCCAGGGGTTTCATTATCTTTCATGTTGACTGGTACTTTCCACGTTTCTAGGTGATACTTTTCAATTTATTCCATGAATATCTTATATAAAAATTCCTACATTTAGGAGGTACTTGTCAATAGCATAGGAGGGTAAAAGTACCGGGTACCACCTCCTAATGAATGGCCTGTCAGTCTTTAAAAACACTTTTAATAAAACTTGTAATATGCTAACAAAAAGAAATTTGTCTTTGGATTTTGTTAAGAGATTTGTATTTGGTAAGGTTGAATTGAATTCTCATATTTTAGATAAAACTAGAGTTGAAGCAGGTATTCATTAAAACTTTTAACCATTTTATATCTCAATTTTTGGAAATACTAAGATTGAAAAAAAAAATGCAAATCGTCATGATATTACATTTTGTATTATGAATAAAAAAAAGAATGCTTTTAAAGTGTGGCGTAACTTATTGAACTTACATGTAATTCAAAGATGTGGTTCAGAAAGTGCAAAAAAATATGACTTTTGTATAAGAAATAGAGAAATAATCTTGAACTTATTCACTGCACTGAAAACATGATTCCCCATTCAAGAAATAATTACAGGAATGAAATAACAAGTGCAAACTATCATCTTACCGTCCTTTTATCATACTTACACATCTTTTCAATGAACAAATTTAAAATGCATCTAATATGGTGCAGTCGGTTATAATGACACAATTCAATATATACCTAATATAGTTTGTCCGGACAATAAGTATATCTAGCCAATTTAAAGATTTATAAAGCTATTAATTATTACTGTGTTTTCTATAGATTATATACATCATGTAATTGACGAAACTAGTTGGGTGTAGAAAAAGATCTTTTTGACTGATCATGAAATAAAAAACAAAATTTAATACAGTTCTGATAAAAAAAGGAATATTTTTTTATACAAAATACAATCTAAAGGAATATTTTTTTATACAAAATACAATCTAAGTTGCCCCCTTCTAAAAGAAAATGGTTGAGGTCAGCCTTTCAAATGTTAAAAAGATCAGTCATTTCTGTGTACTGCCTTTTTGTTTAGACTACGGTTGAGTAATGTTTTATTTTCACCTTTACCATCATTTCTGAATTAAAACAAAATGATGTAGGCTTATGGCGAAATGATCAAGGCTTCTGATTTTTATTGCCTGACCTTGACACCCACTATTTATTTGTTAAGAAATGTAACATTTTTGAGGTTTTATGAATCCCACATTTAGTGTTAACAGACCTTACCCTAGAATCATTAATTTTAAGTAACATAGTAACTTGCTTAGTAAAACTTGTTTAGTGTCAATGTACATAAGGTACTAACCGCTTGTGGTTTTATTAATGGTTTCATTTAAAGAAAAAAATCTTTTAGCTGTGACAACTGAAAGATGTTTTATTTTGATACTAAATTGTTTTGTTGTTATTATTGTAATGTAAAAAGTCATCCTTATGCTTTTTGGCAGGACAGCACGTAATTTGTAAAATCTTTTAGCTGTGAGAACTGAAAGATGTATTATTTTGATACTTTGTTTTGTTATTATTTGGAAAAGAAGTCATCCCTATGCTTTTTGGCGGGACAGCACGTAATTTGTAGGAGTGGGAATAATTGATAGGTATATCAGGTACATCGACAGGTGTTAGGAAGGCAGGTCGTTAACAGATAAATCACCAGGTATGCTTGTAATTTAAAATATCAAAATGATAAAGGTTTACCTGATAATTGTAAGGTATAATAAGAGCAAATAAATTCAATGCTTATATGGTGGTACCAATTTTTTTTAGTTGAAACTCAAGAATCGTCTAACAGCTTATAAAAGGTCATAAAAAAGTTAAGTATGTGATTCATCTTTTTATTTCTGTCACCAAGCTCACACAGCTGTATATCTTGAATATAGTTTACAGAGGTACGCATCGCTTCAGCTTCTGATAAGGTTTTCCTAGTATATAACAAATAAAGGGAGAAAATTGGTCTAATTGAATCCTATATTGAAACTGAAATTAAGAATTGAAATTGGGAATATGTCAAAAGTAAAATAACCTAGGAGTCAAATTATATGTGTTTCAAAAATGATTTGGATATACATCGATGATACAGCATTCCTAATTACCTCCTTTTTATGCCCCCAAAAATACTGTAGGGGGCAATTAAGTGTGACTCTTGTCCATCTGTATGAACATCCAAAATTGGTTTACGTTCTTTAACTTTATCTCAATCAAATGTTAAGAAACCTATACACAATGTTAATTACCACAAAATATAGATCAAATCCCAATTTGTGCAGTGTCACATATACCAATTTTGAGTTATGCCTCTTTAAAATGTTACATGCAAGCAGGGGCATCATCTGTGTCTCTGATGGACAGTCATTCTCCATTTTTTTTTTTAAAGTATACTAGTTATAAATGGGAACAATTTGAAATTTATTGAATATGAAAATAAGGAGATGTGGTATGATTGCCAATGAGACAAATATCTGCCCGAGTTCAAATAAAGTGGATATAAGCAATTATAGGTAACCGTACAGCCTTCAACAATTAGAAAAACCTTTACTTTATATAGTCGGCTAAGAAGATGGTTTCACCCTTGACTTGTACATTAATCTTACTATTGATCTGACAAGATTAAATGTCACATTATAAATATGAATAAAAAGTAATATAATATATGATTTATGTAAAGCTTTAATGATATGAGTAATATATATACTGATGACAAGATAGAAGATATAATGTATGGGTGAATAGTGCTGGCTAGGAGGTAGACACATCATTATGTGATACTGAAAAGAAAATAATTGGGTTCTTGAAATTGGAAATTATAATAACACATCTTTTGAATTAGATTGTGCATGAAAGTGGACTAAAGTGGGTTGCTATAGATGCGAGAGAAATGTTGACAGTTGCAATTGTTGGAAATGTTTAAGATGGAACCAAATAAGTCACCATGACAACAAAATGAAGTTGTCAGTGTTGTAACATTTCTTCGTGTACATCTCACCAAAGCTGTTTTTTAAAATTATGTAAACATAAGTACATGTGTATAGTTAATAAGTGAAAGCTTTCTTTAACTGCAAGAAATTCAACAGGAGAAAAATACACTTTGAAAGAATTTGCAGGCATGTGGGTATAATGCAGTTAAAACACAAAGAAAATTTTCCAATTGTGATCTAGTTTTAAAAGTTGTATGTGGAAATAAATAAAATTTTATTTCTTTAGTATGTGTATCATGTTTTGGGGTGTGTTTTTTTCCATTGATCTAATCTTGTCTGTCCTTCAGTTTATCCAATTTTTTTGCAGAAATCTGATAATTCTGTATCAAACAATATAGTATAGGTAAAAAATGGAAATAGAATGTTGATTTTATTGAATAACATGAGATATCTTTATATTTTGTTTTTGTTGTTTAGTTCGGGTTCATGATCGGCTAAACAATTTGTTTATCTTTTATACTCCCCTTTCAGAAACGTTAAACCAGTGCGAATAGATACCCTTGCATGTTTTTGAAACTTTTCCTTTGTATATCGCTGGAAAATTATCCTTAAATTAAAACTTTACATCTTTGTGGTTCCCAGACATCAATTAAAATTCAGCCATATCGGCAATTTTTGGTTACAAAATTTTTTAACATTCCTGCACATGAAAAAAGAACTATTGTTTATCTGCATGTAGACGACTATAATGAATTAATGATCTGAATCGAATCATATTGTTGTGACGGGGAAATAAATCTTTACGCTTTTTCTCTTTGATAAAGAAATCAGTGACTTAACTTGTCCTATTGAGTTCTTATTAATTAAAGTAGAATTTATTATCATAATTTCGTGTGTTGTAATTTGGAAATTTCTTACTTTTTTAAAGGTAGGCAAATAATATACAGTTATTATGCATAATTAATTTGAAGACAAAGTTTTTTTTCGAACTATTGATAAATGAATAAAAAAATGAAATCAATCAGCATAGATCACACACACACTTTAAAAACAATGAAAGTTATTCTCTATTTTCATTGCTTGTGCCCAATAAAGTTCTTACAATACTTTGAAAAATAGTTTTTTTAAATTTGTCAGCTAGTTTATACTTTAAAAATTTTTCAACAAAATGACATATTTCGTTATTTTTATCTTATCAATGTATTATCCTGTAATTCAATGTAATATTATGGCCAATAAATCATATTTTGAAATTTTAGCTAGAAACAGGGGCCATATTGGGGTCTTAGCAAATATACTGCTTTATTATTATCCACAGTAACAAAGATTCATTCAGCTAGTGAGGAAAAGAATTATTGGATGCATGTAATACTATAAGAATTGTAATCCAGTAAAACCTGTCAAATTCAAACCACCGTAGGACGTAGGTTGTTTTTTTTTCTTTTGGACTTTTGCAGATTTTTGGTTTTTATCATGTTCACAACGCATGAAATTTAAAATGACTGGGCTTAAAAATATGTCGGATTTTTAGCCAGGTTTTTGGTATATGCAAGTTTTATTTTAACAGGATTTACTGTAGATTTAATATTCTTTTATTTTTCATATGATAATTTGAGTTAATAGAACACAGGTTTCAAGTTCTTTGAAATTTACAAGCATACTGAATAAACTTAAATAAGATTAATGGTTTGAAATTGAGATTTTGATTATTATTGATAGTATTTAATGGTTTTAAATAAGAGACAAATTAACTACATTTATCTTGCATAAATCATAAATTGTATAAAAACTGAAATGTTAAAGGAGTTTTTTACTGTCAGTGCATGTTACAATGGGAAATGTTGTTGCATAATAATATGTTTTAACTTCTTGTCCGTAAATAGTTTGAAATATTTTGATTTTAATTTGCCAAATTTGATTTGGTTGATGTATCGTATTGTGAATTAGGAATAATGAGTTGTGCGTATGAAATCGCAGATTAAAAGAATGCTGTTGTCGGCAAAGTTTTATAAGTAAAAATTCTTTCAAGCTCAATTTTTTTAACTGTCTATCTTGACGGACTGTATTACCAGTGACATTTGACAAAATTATAGGAAATGTTTTTATTTGAATTGTTTTGACATTCATGGCAGAGTATATGGTTTGTTACCATACATGTATCTTACTGATATATCATATGCTTTCAGTAAATTACATCATCAGGAGTATAATTTTGTTTGTGCTTTGCGACTTTAATAATTTCTTGGAATAGTTATAATAATGAGTTGAAACGGTAAGCATTGATGTGAATATGTTTACTACACAAATATAAGTATAATTCTTGACAAAGGAATTCTTGGGAAGGAAACTGAAAAATCAATGTGGATATTGTATGCAATAAATGAGGGTATCCTTGTATAGGGAGGAAGGTTTTGTACACAGAAGAAAGAAAATTTAATCTTTTGCATTTGTTATCTCGGAAATGTCGCATGCAATCCATACAAATGAGGAAATATTTGCAATGAATATTAGGATTATTGAACAGTACTAAAAAAAAGCATGAAACATTTGCTTGATTATGCTGACTAAAAATAGTCAGTGCTCTTAAAATTTAAAATGTGAGTTTGAAATAATTTTATATTTCAATCTCCAATCGTATTTTAAGCTCTTCAGTTGTTGCATATATTGCTTTTCTAAATGTAAATTCGAAAAAAATTGATGTAAAGGTTACAACCATTGAAAATCAACAAATTATAATCTTGGCTCCAAATTTAAGTTTAAATGTAAAAATTACCACAAGTACTTATGTGACAGACATTTGACAAATTCAAACATAATGTTTTATTGTTCCAATTATTTGTATATTATGTTAAAGTTGTTTTTATTGTTATGTTTATACAATTTTTACAACAATACATATTAAAAAACATTTATGACATTGTGTGAAGATAGAATCCTATTTAGAGTGAAAAACTGTATAACAATATTAGTGTAATGTGGTTCTACATCACCCTGAGCATCCATAAAATATGGTCCTTGATCTAAAAAATTTATTTTTATTTCGAAAGACCTTTGAAGTATCTGAAAATAAATAAAAAGCATTATGTTATTTTAATTTAAAGACCATAACTAGGATTATTCCAGTCGATTTCCTAGGCTAATCATGTTAAGTTAGGAAAATCATGTATGAGTTGGCTTAACTTTTTATCGTATTGCATGTATTCATTGAAAGCTGTTGCAAAGAAATAGATTTATAAAGGTTTTTTGCATATAATTTTTTATAACATCAGTATTTTTATCTTTAATTCACTTTTTTACTGAATTTCAAAAGTGTGTGATGTAAGATTGAATTGTTATTTAAGGAAAAAATCTACATTTTACAAAACACAAATTTGGTTGATCTCCCTTTTAGAATATTTCAGAATCGCTATTTTGAAGGATGAGAAAAAAAGGAAAAAAACCTAAAGGAAGTTTTTTTAATGTGTAAAGAAAGTCAGCTTTGTTTACAACTGAGGAATTTTTGGGATAATTCATTGGTTTAATCGGTATATATTTGTTTTCTCTCTTCAGCTTGATAGTTGTGTCAACTTTGAAGAACGGAAAAAGATCAGAGATGCATTACGTGAAGTACAGGGGCTCAACAGAGAAGCTTGTGGAGGTATCAAGCCACTGTCTTTCCGTCCAAGAAATTTAAGATTAGAGCCTTCAAAATCATCCAAAAATTATAAAGAAAATTCAGAAAAGTTGCTGAAGAAGGATGAAAACAAAACTGATTTTTACCACTGTCAAGTTGTAGAACAATTAGTGGAGATTAATTCTAATGTGAAAGAGACAGAAGGATGTTCTTTGCATTTGCAAGATAACAACAAAATAACAATAAATCCTGAACTGCAAGGAGAAAAATTCCTTGAAATTAATAGATCTAGTTCAAGGTCAGAAGACAAAGTCGGGTCAAGGTCAGTTTTATGCTCAGATTCTAGTACTGTATCAAAAGATACTGAAATTCCAGAGTTTTCACATGAGGAAATTCTAAAGTCTTCATCTCCTCAGGATAGGAGCAATTATCTGATATTTCCTGATTCAGATAAAAGTAATGTTACCGTCAATACAGCAGACATCAATTCTGTGAAAACTTTAGTTGATAGTAATTTGAATGTGGAACCTTTAGTTGATGAAATCAGTTATGTAAACACTTTAGTTGTAGGTAATTTGAAAGTGGAACCTTTAATTGATAAAAATAATTCTGTGAAAAGTTTAGTTGATATTAATTCAAAAGAGGAACAACCTGTAGTTGATGAAAACAGTTCTGTGAACTCTTTAGTATTTAACGCTTTGAAAAAGGAAACTATAATTGATGACAAACGTTCTGTGAAATCTTTAGTTGAAAGTGCTTTGGAAGAGGAACCTTTAAGTGATAGGAAACAAGTCTGTAGATTTTTTAGTCGTGGGAAAATCACATCAAACATACCAAAAAGTGCAATAAAATCCCAACAGGAAACTGCCACTCACACATCAAACATGGAAGGTCCTGTGAAAAGTTATAAAAGTCAGTTGGTCATTGGTAGTATAGGAAATTCAAAAGCTGCCAACTTACCCTACCAGTCACATGTGTTCACGAACGATAATTCTGAAAATACAGATCAGACTCTGAAAAACACGATCTTAGGAGGTCATGAGGTTAAAAGAAGCAATTCCCTTAAAGTTCTTAAAAAGAACCAACTTAATCAAGAAAAAATGCCCAATGAAGGCGGAACTGTTATAACTGAAGAAATCAGACGTAAATCTTTAGAACAAAGTTTGATAAATAATGGCAAATATTTTACCACAGAGAAAAGAAAGCGGCGCTATTATTACTGAAGAAATGCGACGTAAATCCTTGGAACCAAGTTTGTTAAGAAATATTGTTATTTTACCAAATCAGAAAGAAAGTGGGGCTATAATAACTGAAGAAATGCGACGTAAATCTTTGGATCAAAGTTTTTTAAGTAATGGCGATTTTATGTCAAAGAGTAAAGAATGTGGGACTATAATAACTGAAGAAATGAGGCGTAGGTCAGTGGATTACAGTTCCATAGAAAAAGAAAATGACAATAACTCACACAGTACCAATGAAATAAATGGTAACTTCATCAGTCAAACTTCTCAAAAGACAGATGAAACTGATAAAAGTGAATGTAACGAAAATAAGAAAGAAATTTCTGTTAAACAGAATGGACATGAATCTTTCTCTAAAACTGATAATGAAGAACTTGAAAGTGAGGTATTTCACCTAGAATTGCAGGCAACTGTTGAAAAGCAAAATGATAGCAACTGTTCCGTTAAAAATGAAACAGAACCATGTAGTTCATTAATGGAGGACAAAAATTCATCTTCTTCAAATTCAATAGATGTTGATGAATCTGCTGATGGTTGTAGCGACTGTCAGAAAAACCAGGAGGCAAAAATTGCAAGCAGCCATGAAGGTCAAGTTCAAGGTCAGACTGAAGAGGAATTCACACAACAAATACAGGTGCTTCAGATACAGGTAACAATATGATGTAGATATATTATTATTTGCTGCATTTCAGGGGTAAAGAAGAGAGATGGAAGATACCTAACATGATATTTAAACTCATAAGTCAATGAAAAACAGACAATGCTGTGGCAATAACCTCCCTCTCCAAAAAAAAAAAAAAAACAACATCAGGCAAACAACAGTATACAGAAGGCAACATGTTAAAACTATATACTGAACAATGCAAATCCAACATAATAACAGGAGTTTTTATATATTTAGCACAAATTTTAGAGAAAAAAAAAGCCACCACAAATACAAGACCAGCAAACAATCACAATAACATGTACACATTTACTTCTAAGCATAATTATCTGCTGTATGATTTGAATTAGATAACATGGTTTTGTCTATTTAAGCTGAAGGAATGTCAGGATTTTACAAAGAGAAGAAAAATCAGAGGCAAAATAAGAAAACTAAGAGAACAGATTGCAGGTAATTTTAAAAACATTCAAAGGCGTGTTGTCTGCATCTTAAAGTTTTATATCTTCATTATTTTTAAATGTTTAGCTAGTCTTGAATATTTTGAGAATCTAGACTGGAAAATTAATGTAAATAACAAGGTATAGATAGTTTTCCATTGACATAATTTGATTTAGAGTTATCTCCCTTCACCACCATGTTGTGGACAACAGGCACACATTCCTAAAAAATTCAACAATTTAAAATTGTTATACAAAGGAACTCCTAGACTTCAGAAAAAGTTGTTTTCCGAACAATTTTGATTTGTATAATTCATTATTACGCGTACCATCTAGTAATGATCTCTAATCAGTCTTGCTTGTAAAAATGTATTATCACATTTATCAAATAAGAAAATTAACCAGTACGCTACCCAGCAATTCAGCCAAGGGAAACAACTCCAACGTTTCCTCAATGATAAAGAGTCGATAGGGTAGAATCTGTATCTATCCAACAAGTTTTATTAATGTGATAATTTCCATGGCATATTTAATAATAACTATCAGTTGATAAGTATATAGTTCAAATATTATTTTTACAAAGAGTTGTATGCAGTTAATTCTGATTTCTAAAGCATTGACCTATGACCTACTCCGATTCATTTCTTACAGCAGACGGATAAACACAATGATTAGTGCACCGAATTCTCTGTAACTCATTTTAGGACATTCTTACCATTCATAACTTTATTCTGTATGATATAAAAAATTATTCCACTTAAACTATAGAATTTGAATTTCATTAAAAGGTTTATCAAATAAATACTTAAATACATTCAGTATATCTGTTTTCCCGTTGTGAAATAAGATTCCAAATTTGTATGTGGTCTGGCAAAATTTCATTTTTTAATTGTAAGCTATGAAAAAATATTTTACAAATGACATATCTCGAATTGTGTCTTCATTTAAAAAACTAAGTCAGATGGAAAGTTTTAAGATCATGTTGAAATAAAATAGATATTGAAATAACACCCATCAGCATTGAAATAGTATACTATAAAGGTTCAAACTCGTACGCTCAATTGAAATTTGATAAATGAATTTTTATATATTTGAAACATCATATTGAGATCAGTTGTAAGTAAGTATTTTGTAGGCCATTTTAAGAATACTGATCCAACTTGGTGAAAACATCGCTATATTGATTCACAGTTTCAAGCAGAGTGATAGATTGGTCGTTCACCCCATATAATGTGGTTCATATCAATACAGATGCTCTTACACCATTTGTACACTGTGCTGACTTGGTTTTCGTTGATGTTACTATTGACACATATTTTTTAATAAAAATTACTGCAGCAATAATCCCAAAATAATCATTAAAGTATTAGTTTCCTTCAAGTAAATAAGCATATGTTTGAAGGTTTCGTCAGATGAATAGTAGAGATCCAAGATTCATTATAAAAAAACTGAAAGTGAAATACTTGTCTGAGCATGCCTTCAGGTGGATATTTCATTTATGATTCCACCTTATGTAATAATGCTGTATTTTGATTGGATGAGAAACATGGTATTTTTCACCAATTTCTATATATTGAGATTTTCTTTTCTCTGCCGGGGTATTTGCCATTAGGGAATTCCATGTGCCGGGGTATTTGCTAGCAAATACCATGGCAGATGGGAAATACCCTAGCAAATACCATGGCAGATGGGGAATACCATGTCTAAAAATAACTCAATGAATTATTTCTATTCTGATATGACAAATTCATGGTCATTCTAAATATATGGTTCCAGATGAAATATTTAGGATAAAAAGTATCATTATTGAATTTGGAGCGAATGACGTAAACATTCTAGGAATGAGGTCATAAATAAAACTCAACGGAAACGAATTGTCAACCGGTCACATAAAACTGGAATCCACTTGTATTACGCTTCACTGACACTGATGAACACAGTGAAGTAGTCAGCCGAGAACCAGCTTATTATCATAAAAAGGGAGATATATATATACAGTCAGTGACTGTACATAAAAAAAATGATAAGAAATGATTATACACTGTCAATGCAATTTGACTGCGCAAAGAGCACAGCTACAGTGTATACAAAAATTATACATTCAAGTCGAAATTTCATATGATACCTGATTATAATAAACTTTCTGAGGTGGAACATTCGGTGGAATTAAACAATTATATCATGCTTACAAGGGGTATTTGCCAAAAATACCGGTTTCGAGGTAATCAAATTTCCCTCGCCTCACGGCTCTGGAAATTTGTACCTCTCAACCGGTATTTTTGGCAAATACCCCTTGTAAGCATGATATATTTGTATAAAATCATCCATTTAATACCTTCTTCTAAATTCTTGGCATGATTTGGATTAATAAAAAAATCTATAAATTGATAAGGTGGTACCCCAATATTTTTCTAAAAAGAGGTTGATGGATAAGTTTAAAGTGTATTAATATAGCTATGTTACCTCTTAATAGCTCATGCTTTGAATACAATGTCTGCTCTGGGTACATCGAGAATATTTCAATTTTACAATTTATATCCAATGCTAACATAAGTGGAAGGTATACAGTATTCAACATGTTTTATTTACTTTAAATCATGAGCGATTTATTTTTCATGACTTTTGCAAGGAGAGAAATAATGAGAATATAAGTACACTTCAAATTTGAATCTTCTCTTATATATTTATTGTACATATATATATTTGTCAAGAAGTTGTATAGAAGTCGTCTAGATAGAACTTAATGCTAAAATAAGTTGGTTTACAATATATTTTCTGTATTGAAACATTTTGTTACGCTGAAAACACAATTTGTTTACTTTTAATTTTAAACCAGTGATGAAGGAATATATAGGTTGTTTGTTTATATTAATATTGGATCATATTGCTGTTATAACTTTCAAATTGTATAGAATTTTTTTTGCTTAGCTCGGCAGGATATTGTATCTCTCTCATTCAAAAAGTGAATTAGAATCACCGAGCTGTCAAATAGATTCAAATAAGTGGGTATTAAAATTGAAATGTTCCCCGCCAAGTCTGTTGACATCAATGAATGGGTGAGCATGAACCTTTTTGCCTCATTGTTTGGGTTTTGTAGTATAAAAAGATGGATCTTGACAAATTTCATCCAGATGTGTATTGGCTAAGTTATACCTGTTGACAGGTACTTTTATCTTCAGCGTGTATTGGATTACATTTTTGGGGATTTTAATTTTTCGTGGTTTTAAGACAAAGGTATAGAAATAATATTGATTTTGAAAAAATCAAACAGATCTATTTGCCTTTATATCTTGTTTAATAAATTTGACAAGTTTGAATTATGCTACAGGAATTAATGAAAAGTTAATTTTGATATTACATCTTTTGACCATTTTCAAATGTGGCGATTTGTTTTAAATGCATGAAAAACAAAATGTGAGTACTGTGGATTCAGTTTTATTTGTTGGATACCAATTTTCGTGGGTTTCGTGGGTACAGGTGAATCACAAATTCAAATATTCAACGAATAATATATTTTTAGTAGGCTTTGTATACAGAGATTAGAAAAACCACTTAATCAAATATTCACTAATATGCAGGTTTTGAACAATCCACGAAAATTGATACCCACGAAAATAAAGGAATCCACAGTAGTATCTGCCTTATATTAAGATTTTATGCACTTGTTCAAAACACATTGCATTTGTGTAGTATTAATCAGAAATAAAATATGAATTGAAAGTTATAATATATTTTTCATTCAAAGATCTCTATTAGAAATTATTCAGAAATCTGAGCAAGCGTGGGTGATAAAAAATTGTTATGAACCAGACTTTATTTTGGTTATATATCCATTTCAGACACCATTTATATTAGATAATTAAAATATTAGAACACAATCAAATTGTTGCATTTGATATGTTTAAAGTATGAAACTTAAATAGGGCTCAGAACATTTAAACCATTATTAATTATTGGTTAAGTCCCATGTACCCTTAAGGAAAAAATAAAGCTTTAAATAATTGATAAGAGCCTAATTTTATCACCTTTAGTAGTTTTAAAGGATTACGATTATCTAACAATTGAATGATTTATCTTGGATTCCCTTTTGCCAGTCAAAAATTAGGATCGTAGAGGTGATTTATGACCTAATTTTCTCCCCTGCGATGAAAACCAATGTTTGTCTATCCCCATAAACAGAAGATTTAATGTCTGATTTTGTTTTTTTTGGGGGGGCAAGTTTTCTATTCTAGATTTGAACTATGGGTTCTTGCAGATATGTTTATTTGTCAAAATGTGTAAATAAACTATCCCTGCTATATGTAGCCTTTGCTTCCAGCTGTTTAATGGGGACCACAAACTTCCTAAAGTAAGCTGTTGAAAGGATAAAATATTAATTTCTTTGGTTTAAAAAGATTTGAATGAGCATTATTTTAATAGTTTTGAATGCAAAGAACACAAACTAAAATTTCAAAATTTTTTGATGAGAAGGAAATGTTTTTTGCATCATAATTGTTGAATTTCAATGTAAACAAAAGAAGTGCATTTGGATTTATTTTTTAAAATAAGTGTTTAAAATGAAATAAAGTTTTGTAATAACTGACCTGTAAACTTCTATGATTTGATTAAGCGATTCATGTATTTATGTTTTAGGACTAGTTGATATCAAATTGATTGTTGTAATTTTCCACTCAATTAGAAACAGATTAATCTTAAATTTGATGCATATAGACCATCAAAAGAAAAGGGGATTTTATGATGGTCTGATTCCGACCTCCCAGAAATGGCAAACCATCTGCGGACATGACACACAGTATTGGATGACAACCTTCTTATGACATTTCCAGGGGTATCAAATATGGTGGGATCAATATTAATAGCTTTCTTATTAAAATGATAAAAATCTATGACATATAATCTTAAATATTGTGAATGGAAATTTGACTTGAATAACCCCTTTACTCACATTGGAACGGATAACCATCTAACAAATTAGACTATAATTAGATCGTAAACTTTAATTATTACATTGACGATTTGTCATTATGATGATTGAATTTCTATCAATGTAAACCAAAGTACATCTTAAATTGTATCGAATTATAAAGGCCAAGATTTTGATAGATGTTATTATTTGAAACATATGATGATTATGCCTTTGATATTTTGATCCATTTTTTTGGTGCCATGAACCAACTGGCACAAATAATCAGAAAAATATTTTTTTTTAGATATAACTGTATATTTTGATTATTACCTTTCACAAATATTTTTCAACTGTAATAATTTTTGAAAGCATTACTTATTTTTTAAACGAAATGTCAGTTTTGATATTTTGAATTACAAATATTGTAAAAAGGAGCAGACAATACTTCTATAAAAATGGGCCGTTATTTTTCTCGTTTGAATTGCTTTACAGTTTTTTTTTCAGTTAAAGCTGACTATGTGGTATGGTTTTTGCTCATTGTTGAAGGCTGTAGGGTGACCTATACCGTTGAGTCATTTTGTCTCTTTTTGAGAGTTTAAGTCAAGTGAAGCCATGCACTTAATGGGTCACTTAATTTGACAGTTTACATAGCTAGATGAACTTCCTGTTCATAGAAGAATTACGAATTTGCCGGTATTTCAAAGGAATATTACTTATGAAATCAATCTCAAGGCTAAGAAATACGGGTGAAATCGGGTCATTTTCGGAATTCCCGGGTTATTTCAATGACCCAGCGGGTGTTCCGGGTGATCCGGGTGATCCCTCAGAATTGTGAAAATCTCGGGTCACACCCGCAGAATACGGGTCAGTTGACAGGTATGGAGTTATCTCATTGGCAATCGTACCACATCTTTTTATTTTTACATTTTAACTACATTCTCTTGCAATAGGACTGTCTGCATAAAAGTTTAGTTTAGTTTAATTAAACATATTTTTTTTTTATAGTAGACTGGGAAACAAGTTATTACAACTTAATCCCTTTCCACTTTGCTGGTGCAAATGCAGCCTTGTAGTGGCATTAGCCTGCTCTTTTGCGAAATCTACATAGGTGTCTTTTTCGTGCAAGAGATATTGCCCTCCATTAACATGTGTCACCCATTTATCGTCCTCTTCTGAAGGACTATCATCATTTCTCAAGAACATACTCGCAAATGATGTCAAGGGAGAGCCGAAAATTCATTTCCTGAAATTTTCTCCCAGGAACAGGGATCAAACCAGGAACATTTTTAGTCTGATGCGCTAACAGCTACACCAGTACTGCTCTCCTAAAAAGCATTGTTTGAAAGCAGTTTATGTATTGAATTAAATTAACACTTGGAAATACCATGATGATGTATTAAATATTGTCATCATACTACGTTTTAACTTAAGAATTCCTTTGTCTTAACAATTAAAGATATTTTTTGTTAAACATGCAGATTTCATCTTCTGTAAAAATACCTCTATAGTTAGATGGTATGAAAAATCAGATTATAACACTTTATTATTTCATTTAAATTCTGCGGTTTTTATTAACAGAAGGAAGAATTTAACAATTCTGACACTTGTATATTTAACGAGGTTGCTTTTGGCGATAAAATCTCTCTTCTTAAAACAAAGGTCTTTAAAAATCAAATATTGAACAAAGTCAGCATGACAATGCCAACAACCTACTCATATGTCAAGCACGCGAGTCGTGGGGTATTTTGCACATGTATGATTTAAACCCTTTGCCCCTACCATGTCAATAACCTAGACAGGTCTTATTCAATATTGCATGCACTGTAATCAAAGTTATCAAACGATTGAAGTCTCAGAAAAGATTACGAATTATGTTAAGTTTATATGAATGAAACGATAACCGTCTTTTAATTCATTTGAATATCAAAATGTTTTGGTAAGATAAAGAGCCTACCTACGTTGTTCTATAAAAATTTGACAAATTCAGGTGTTTAAACAATTAACGTTAAATTTAAAGGGAAGTCAACATCTATCGGAAAGTCCAATATTAGTCATGTCTTGGCAGTAGATAAAATAAAGTTTTCAAAAACAAAGAAGTAAAGTAATTGATAAAAACATGTAAACATTACAAACAATAGAATTGATATGAGACATATATTTAAAGCTTCGGTCTCAAGCACTCCTTATTAGATCATAGTTAGACTTACTTACACATAGAGAAGTTTATTTTTTGTTTATATTTGGAATATCTTTACATAAAGGATCAGACATTAGAAAAACAATGGGAATCTTAAGAGGTTAGTTCAAGACTTAGGAATTTACTTACAATTTTGACGCAATTGCTTTGAATTTTAACTCAATAAGAAATGATTCTAACTAACATGCTTCTTATGAATGGCTCTGTATTATCTAAATATTATTTTGAAAGTTTAAACTTGGAAATAATTTTGAAGTGCACTTGAACAGTAAAACTACTTTGTTTAACTTCTGAAAAAAAGATTTGTTTGAAATACCATTTATCGTATCTTTGAGCCAAAGGCAGTGGATTATAATTGTTTATATTTGCTAATCTTAAAAATTTTGGGAGAAAAATTACTTTTGTTACATGTATAATAGTTCATCATGACAAAAATCCTTACTACCCTCCTTTGTTTTAAGCCAAAAAGGGGGGTCACTATACTGTTCAAACTGTATAAGTTGTTTAAGGTGACATGGCAATTGTTTACAACATCTTTGTTAATCTTTCCGACTTACAAGTTTATCAGACTGTTATAATGCAATTTAAAGTTGAACAAACGAGAGACACTTATTCTTTTTTGATACATTACTTTTTGCATCTACATTCTACATTCTATCAAATGAATAATAAATTTTGTATATTAACCACAAAATACACTTAAATTTTAAAGGTGCATTGTATGACTTCACTTTGATTAAATAGTTCTAAAGATGATTTTAAATTTCCTTTTACATATTATATCAATAATATGGTTGTTTAACACTTGGTTGAACATAGTCCAAATATGCAACTTATTTCATGATTTTGAATATGTTTTATGCAAATTAATAGGTTTTTACATGTTTTATGCAAATTAATAGGTTAAGTGTGACCTGGTTCTGTTTTATGAGGATGCACATTAAAATTGCAGATTTTGCATGACCTAATATGTAAATATTTAAATCTCTTGTTTAGTCAAATCTACCACAATTTAATATTCGTCTTATTAAGATTTGGTGAATTTATTGACAAAGTTAATCTCACATAGGATCATTAAGACATATTTAAGAAATTATCATACCCAACCAGCTACATATAATTTTTTGCCCTTTTTGTGTGAATTAATAGTCAAAGTTTAACCTAGTTCTATTTTATAATAATGCACATTAAAAATGCAGATTTGGCATGAACTTAATACTAAAATATTGTTATTGCTTTTTTTTATTCACATTTGACTATAAAGTGGATTATTTCGGTACTTACAAGAATTCAGTAGTAGGATTTATTGTTCATTTAGTATCAGACATATGCATTAGACATGTATTTAACCGCAACCATGCTTTTTGGGCCGTCAAAATTGTAATGATCGTACAATCCATGTCATTAATCTTTACTATTAGGATCTATTACTTCGGACAAGGTTGTAACACAGGGGGAGGGGAGTGGGGTTGGGGGTTCTGATCCTGAAATCCTGGGCTTAAAAACACAAAATCCGGAGGTCCTGAATTTAAATAAATTTAAATACCGACATCCCGTAATTCGAAAAAAGAATTCCTGGATCCTGAAAGGTCCTATCCCCCTCAACACTTGTTAGGTAGTAAAATGTATTTTTTTATAAAAATTGAACACTGTTATGAATTCCAGTTCCCTGACGAAGCAGAATTTAATTTGAACGTTAATCGTCTCAGTATTTATCGTAAAAGTACAAAAATTTACATATTGCATTGTGGGAGATCGTCATATTTCCATGATGGTTAAAAAGTCATTAGGAATGACAAACAAAAATTATATCATTTCCTGAGAAAGTATTGTAAAAACTGTCAATACTTGGGTTGAACAGTCACATATCACAATATGTAAGACTTGTGCCGTCTGCAAAATTTTGAAAAAAATGTCAAATTAAAAAAAATGAAAAAATTATCACAATTTTTTTTTTTTTTTAAATATCTCACTGTTTTTCCTATACTGCAATTTCATACCAGAGTAAAAACCATGATAAGAGTCATAAAACTAGACCAGTTTTCTGTAAACATTTACACTGTATAAGTTGTCTTGTTTGTTTACTCTCATAGTAAATTTAAAATGCCAAAAAAACTTCATTATATACCAATGAAGTTTAATTACGGGTAGTTCATGTAAGATTAAACTATTCACATTCATGAAATAAGGAATACAAAATAATAAAGATTGACATGATTCCTGTGGTGTTAAAAACTTTGGTCCACTGTGTTTATAAAAAAGACTGCTGCACATGGAATTGACAGCTAGCATTATTCATACAGAAAAAATAATGTAGTTACTTGACACTTTTAAAAATTGCCACACATGCTTACGTTCTAAAATACCCAAAGTAATTAGTTTAGATGAAATATTATATAAATATACCTGATACCTTTTATATATGACACAGTTTTTTTAAATTTTTACTTTTTACAAATTAAAGACGTACATTGTATTTGTTGATACATTAGGGAGTTTATGGTGAAGTTTTGTTGAATTGTTTTCATGTGGCTTTGACGTAAACACAGTAAAGTTTTAATTCGGAGTGATTGATATATTTGGTTGAGCTGGAGGAGATAGATTATGTTTGTATAAGGTTTTACCAAAGAAGATATTATACATACACAGTATGATACTCATACAAAAATGATTTGTCACATTTTATTTAAACTATTTGGTTCATATTAATAAAACAAACTGCAAGTCATACAAATAATTTAGGGAAATCATGTCTTGAAACACTCCCTGTCTTGAAGAAAGCAGTACAGTTACCGTTAGTTGTTAATTTCTGTGTCATTTAGTCTCTCTTTAAGGGTTTGTCATTCAGACATTGGCAATCATACCACATCTTTTTTGGAAAGCAGTTGAAGTTAGTGACATGGTCAGCAGGCTTCCATTTAGTGTTGGGTCTACAGTTGAATCCCTGACCATACCAAGACTTACAGTGTATAAATTTTTAAATTGTGATACACCTCTAAGTTTTTGCAAAAAAAAAAGAAGCTTTTTGACTGTGAATAATAAAGGATATTTTTACATCCTTGTTCGTTTGTTTTTTTGCAGATAGTCATCTCATCTGCAATCATACCACATCTCCTTATTTTAATAAATACATGTTTCTATGGATAATTTCGCTATGTAAGGCTATAAACATCAATCTAGGGATGTTAGTCTGGTAGAAATCATGTTTGATATTCACATCATGGATGTATGACAATAAGGTGCACTCTAAATTGCTGTAAATTGTGCATATTATTCCTGGCTGCTTAAACAGCAGACTTGTAACATTGGTATTATTTTCATCTCTGAGTTAATCATGTGGAATTAAGAAGTTTAAGGGTATGACTTGTTAAAAGCGAAGTTTCTGATCAATGTATCAGTTCTGTGTTACACAATTTCTTGCGAACTGTTTCATTGTGAGCTTAAGCGTGTACTAAATCAATAAAAAAAAAGATGTGGTATGTTTGCCAATAAGAAACTCTTCACAGGTGATAAATCTGAGTAAAACATTATTCATAATATACATATCGCATAACAATTTGTTCTCATGGTTGAAAAATTACCGGCTTGTTCTTGAACATTGATCCATCTATCCATCTCTCATCCATCAATTCTTCCATCCATTCATTTTCTTTCATCCATTTGTCCATCCATCTTTCATAATCTATCCATACAATTTTTTTCCCATTTGTCCATCCCTCATTCCATTATTCCATCACTACATCTTTTATCTATAAGCTGATTTCCCTAAACTTTTAAAGGACTTCAATTCAATATGTAGATTAATAACAAAACAACTAGTAAATTTTAAGTATTATTTACAATCATTGAATTTGTATACTACATAAGAAAAGATGTAAAGATTTGATACCTAGGTTTAAATGTCCTTGAGCTGTTATGTGTATTTTGTTGGGTTGTTGTCTCTATGTCCCCATTTCTATTTCCATTCTCTTTTCTAAATAATAGGAACCTGACACTGTGTGGTAATTTACTTGATTAGTTAGTACTACACAGCTACTTTTGCATAGGTACTATTTCTGTACTAAAAATATGTAGTACTGGAAATTTACTTTCATATTTAGTACTATTTCTTTACTTTAGAATTATTGTAATATTTAGGTAAGTTTAACTTGTATTTTACAGTACGTGATTTGTACTTAATAATTTGGTACAGAATAAATACAATATTCCATGTTTGAAAATCATAATTTTAAGAGATTTGAAATAGAAAAACTTTCAAAATGCTGAAAATGTAACGGTAGTAACCAAAAATCTGTAGTACCTAAATTTCAAGTACAAATACAGCACTGTAAAATACAGGTACCTAAATATTACAATAATTTTAAAGTAACAAAATAGTACTGAATATTAAAAGTAAATTTCCAGTACTACATATTTTTAGTACAGAAATAGTACCTATGCAAAAGTAGCTGTGTATACTTGAATAGATGACCAAATTGCTACTGTTCCATGTATCAAAAATGAACGTTTGAATGAAATAAAATGTAAATATTATGATCATTATTGAAGTGTTGTAGTGACGTGTCTCATATGCATTTGACGTAGTTGTACTGAATATATTCACATGATTGACAAGTTTATCCAAAATAATGTCTTTGAAACATGTATGTTTTAGTGATCTATTTGATAGTTTCTCGAACAGACATATATATTAGAACATAAACAAACAATAGCATACGAAATTAAAATGTGACAGACATTTTTCGAATGATTAAATGTTTTCAAATCCAAGCCATTAAGATATATCAAGATGTCTTCAAAAAGAGATTTGTATATTTACTGTTCTCTGAGGTCTGTGTGTAGTATATATTTAGGGTACTATTGGACATTAAGATATATATGACATTGAATTCTCAGTATAAGCAACTTTTCTGTCGTAAAACATTAATTTGGTAAATTTAATTGTAATTATGGATTACACTTTCATGGTATTTTATGTGGGTTCATAGAATTCAAGTCTTTATAGTTTTAGTTTTGTTTTATATCTTAAGATAAATAAAGTGAAATTAATTCAAATGATATGTTTCTATTTCAGCATTTGAGTTACGAAGGAAACCAGTGGTTCATCAATTTGTTGATAGCTGTTTGAGGATAAATGGTGTCAAAAGGGACTTAACTCTAGATTCTACAGCTCAACAAGACTACAGTGGGGTTGATAGTAAAGACGAATTAAGAAAATTGGTATGGAATTTTATTTAAATCTTTGATTTATTTTTTGCAAACCTGCCATTTATTCTAAGTGCAAAATTAAAAATTTTGACAAATAAATAAAAAGCAAGGGAGATAATGTAGAATTGTTAGAAGCTGTATGACCACAAAGTGACATAAAAAATACCTAAATTCATCTGAAGTCAACTTTGCCTGAGGAAGTTTAATCCTTATAGTTTCTTAATAAATTTTTATTTATCAACATAAAATTTTTAAAAATTCCATCTGGAGAGCTTTATTTAATTTCAGATGTCAACATTTTTAGTCATATAGATTTACAAAACCAAACTATCTATTGACATACCATAATCTTTTTTTTTTACTTTTAAAAACCCATTCAGTTTTTCAAATAATAAAGATATATCAATGTTTGACAAATACAACCAAAATTTATTTTATCAATTAAACCATGAGTCAAAGTTTTATGAAAGACAACAATGAAATTGAAAAGTAAGTGTCATTGATGATGTGATGATTTTTTATTGTTGACAATAGTTATATATATATTTTATTTACAAAATACTTATCTTAGGAATCAGTTGTGACACAGAATATGTAGAAATTACAAATTAACATGCAACCAAGTGATTTATCGTGTAGATGAACATATTAATATCCTGCCAAAGCAACACTACACTTACCGACACTAATCTAGCATTGATTGTAAAAGATATCGTAAGTTTGGCAAGAAATTGACAAAAGTGTGAAATCGGAGAAATAAATTGAGACCCATTTGAACATATAATTGTTTGAAATTAACTTGAGTGTTTGTTTTATGATATTAATCAGATATTGAAAGCCTTGATAAATGTTTGTTTCACAATGAGGTACTAAGACTGATGGTACCTTGTACAATCTCTGACAGGGAACCATTGTCAGAGGTTACCAGTGTTGGTCCTTTATATAGTAAATGTTGATAGTACATGTGTGACAGATTACTTTCATTTTAATCAAAGTTATTTTTAGGTGCTAAATCTTAATGAAAGTATCGCCCTTGATTTATAAATACATGCAATGCCTAAAATAAAAGTTTATTGATGGAGGGTTTAAATGTCTAATGTTTTATGTCTAATATAGCTATTATGAATTAAAAGCCTGTGGTACAATAAGTTTTACTGTTGATAAGTTAATTACTTCTATAATCTTATGGAATATTGTAAAAAAAGGTAAAACTTAAGGGGAAAATAAAAGGGTCCAAAATTAGGTTGAAAAAGAGAATGAAAACAAATATATGTCTACCTTTTGATGTCTATCTTCATCAGCTTTTCTGTTGTTAGATCTCTGAATGAATGATTTTTTAACCCGATCTTTATTTTACAATGGATAGTTTACAATTGATGTTTACCAGTTGTCTTAGCAGGACTGTTCCCTTAACTGTTGAATATTTTTAACAAAATTATTATGCAGCGAAAGTCTGTCCCTTATATGGGTTTACACTGTGAATGCTGAAGGGCAATTGGAGGATATTGACCGTTATAGAGACAATTTCTGCTTTTAAAGTTGCATAGAAGTTGAAGATATTATGTGACTTTTGACTATCCCTTTAAATTACATGTGACAGATCAAAAATGTGATTGGTCTAAACATTGCATTGTATTATCTATAGGAATAATACATGAAACTATGAGCTAGAAGCAAATTAAGTACTTAAAGTACATACATGTAGTTAAATATTAGTCAATATTTTTCTTCTTGAGATATTCCATTCACAAGCTAACTAGGAGGTCTGCCCCTGTCAGTGTGCAGTTTGAACCATGGTTAGAACCATGGTTAACCATGGTCAACCATGGTTGTATGACCATGGTTGACCATGGTTTGACAAAATTGTTAATTGGCCGACCATGGTTAACCATGGTTTTAATGACCATGGTTGACCATTGTTAGAACCATGGTCAACCATGGTAGGAACCATGGTCAACCTTGGTTACAACCATGGTCAACCGTGGTTCGAACCATGGTCAACCGTGGTCCCAACCATGGTCAACCGTGGTTCCAACCATGGTCAACCATGGTTATTAATGAGTCAACCATGGTCAATCATCTCCATTAGACCATGGTTGGCCATTTTACATTCTTGTCAAATCAATCTTCAATTATCTTGAAACAGTTAGTCTACTTGTTATGGAGCCTGTATACTTCTCTTCCTTTTTGTGTCAGGACTACCAACAAATGCTAAATTGCATGAAACTTTTTAAAGCTACCCTTGCAGAAATGTTCATCCATAAAATGCAAAGCAGTTTCCACCTGCAAGAACATAAAATTTTCCACAAAGAATCAATTGTTCTGGATAATTTGTATACAATAACAGATTTTAAGGATCAAAAATGTTTTATCTTCTTTTGCAAATTTTCAATAATAAAAACACCCAACAAAATAAACATTATGAACATGTTTTTGTTTAAACAAATAATTGTAACCCCCCCCCCCCTTTTTTTTTGGTTTACCTTTCAAACAAAAGAATGATTGTGTAAATTATTTTACCATTGACAAAATTTTCATATTGTACAGTTTTATCAGTTACACCTGGAATTAAAAACAATTAAATATAAAATTTATGTTGATATGGATAACTGACACTGACAAAAAAATTTAAAGACCCATTTCATGTGGCATGTGTTCAATTAATGAAAGCCAAATCAAATACTGTAACAATTTTTACATCTTTTAAACAAAATATCAAACAGATTTCCTGTGAATGTACTTATCTGATAACAAATCTTCTTTACGTGACAACACTGGACATCAAATCCTTCACTTGATTTTTAAAGCGCGAAATAACTTTACTGAGATCACGTGACGTTTGTTCCAAGTCATTTAAATGTTTCGCACCGAGTGAATCATTGTTAACGGTTGGTGATAATAATTGATCATGACGTCGCATGTGTTTCCGGTTGGGGAATAAACATAAACAATAAAGACTAAAGATATCACTCTGAAATGTTTTCAAGTTCTTAAAATATGCCGTATAATGATAAAGAAAGGCAGATTTATGAACTTGGAGAGAAAGTCAGAAATTACGTCTTTGGAAGAAAGAAATACATCGTTAAATGACAGCGAACAACTGTTAAAAAACAAGGAATACTGATCGAAAGTAAGTTCCAACTTCCAGTTTGTAAAAGTTTGTAAGTCCCAAATTTGACCCGACTGTAACTAGCATTCTCTGCCACTATAGCTTTACTGCTCAGTTTATGTGTGTTTTAAAATGTATAGAGAATATATTATTATTGAAATAATCATGAAAGGTCACAATTTACCTCTTGGGAAGAAAGAAATTAAAAATTGTCAATAACATTGTACCACTGAAAAAACGAGCACGATTTTTTAATATTGAAAGTCTCAAAGTAATTTACAATTTGTTATAAATTCCCATGGGTATAATCCAGATCAATATTTATTCACCATGGTCCAGGTTGTCAAGTTGACCATGGTCAGGTGCAAGACCATGGTTGTCAAATTGACCATGGTTGATTAGACCATGGTTGTCAAATTGACCATGGTCAACCATGGTCAGATGTTTACCATGGTCACAAACGTGGAAAACCATGGTTAACCATGGTTAAATAGAGCATGGTCAACCATGGTCAGATGTTGACCATGGTCACAATCATGGTTAACCATGGTTAACCATGGTTTTCAGCACAGTCAACCATGGTTTGACCATGGTTATCAATGGTTAGCGATGGTAACCATGGTCAACCATGGTTGCATTTTGACAGGGGAGATCACGTTAAACACAGCACTTGACAATCTATATATAAAACAAAAAGGTGTTAAGAACAAGGATTAATATTATGAGCAAATAACATGTTTATTTTGTTATGTTCTTTATACATATTGAACTTGTACGATACAATAAGAAGCTCTGACAATTCGTTGTGTAAATATGATAAAGACATTTTATGGGGTAATTCTGACAAGTGTTTTTCTACTGTTTTGTAAAAAAAATCTTATTACTTTGTGAGTTTACATTGAATAGCATAATTTTGCAGTTTTCATCTCCAAGATTATTTTTTTTACTCGTTACATGTGCAGTTTTTCCAATGATTTAAGCCACATTATTGAAAATTATAGAATTTTTTTTATTAAAAAAGAATAGATTTTTCAAGACTAATCGCATATTAAATGCTTCTAGAATTTCAGTTAGGTAGTTCATCTTACCCATTCAAAGTTATCAAACTGGGTTTATATACACTATGGTGAAATGAAGTATCAGAATAAACACTGAGTATGTTCAAGTTTGAGTGCCACACAAAATTGGCAAGTGCGTTTGACCCCAATATTGATGACTAGGATTGTCAGTTTTCCTGCTTAAGGTTGATTGTTTTCTTAGGGCAATCTGGCTTCCCTCAATAAAAGCTGGCCTCAAGAGATAGCCAATTAGCGCTGGGAAAAAAAACCCACCAAAAATACTCAATTAATTGGAACCTCATAAAATTGATTATACACAGTGTATATGTTTTTTGAGAAATAATTTGAGTCCTTGTCCCCCAAGGTTGCTGTAATCTTGGTAACAGTCACACCCTAATATATACATAATAAACAGTTGATATTATAATTCCAAAGGAAAACATTGAATGAAATATTATGAAATTCTATAGTAATGTGGTACCAAATGTCTAAATTTTTTGTTAAGAAGAAATTTTTAGGAAAGCCTTGTAGCCTGACATTTATCATATCTTCATTTAAAATGTTTTAAACTTCAAATTGAAATTTCAATGTAAGAACTTGGTTCCATTTCTTTAATTGCAACATGTGTAATTCCACCCTGTTTTACACAATACACAAGTTAATTATTTTATTACGTAACTAATTTGACCAATTTTGGTCTTCACAAAAGAACATTTATATCTTTTAAGATATATACCATTTTAAATAATTATTTTTCATTTATTTCGTCATGGAAGTAATTGCCTTCAAATTTTGTCACCTTAATGTTCACCGTTATGACTATAATCCCTGTTGATTATACGGGTTTACATAGATAGTTATTATCAAAACCTTGGCATGCTATTCACCATAATAATGAAAGGCCGTGTTTACTTTTTGTCGGAAATTCCTTTCATGTATTGGACTAGCATATCGTTAAAGAATCAATCCAAGATTTATCAATATATTTATTTTTCGTTAGGCCAATTTATTACATATATAGATAGATAGAGCCAAGTTTCAACAGAATGAAAACATTGATGTGTCTCAGATAATTTATTTTTCATATTGGATATCGAGTCATTTTTGGTGTTATCATGAATTAAGAAGTTTTTAATTTTTCGTACAGGACAGTGTAGATTACGATAACCTTTTATAAAAAGACGGATTTTGTGCCGATTGACATGATACACGACATTAAGATAGCAATTATTTTTCCTCAGGAAGAATTGTAGAATGTTTTGGACAGTATATTGAATAGCCTTGTAACAGTTATATCAATTTTGAATTCTTTTGAATTACTTTTAATTCGGCTATTTACACAATGTTTAAATCCTTACAAGTAAATATTTTGAGTGGGGGTAAATACCGTTTCAAACTAATTTTGCTCGAAGTCATGTGACAGCTAAATAAAAAAGAAAATTATAGTGTCATAGACATTAAATATAAATGACATGGATTCTCTTATATTTATTACTGATTTAAAACTTCGTAATGTATGGATTTAGTTATGGGAATATTTCATAACCGTTGACAGCTGGAAAATTTAAATGTTGAAAATTGTTCTTCAATGGAGATTTATTTGAAATTATAAAAACGTAGGCTATGTTTGTCAGTTACATGCATCGTAAATTAAGTTTGGATATGCCTACTGAACCACGATCACATCTTCTGTGGTCGCGGTCGCAGAGTTTGATCAGTACAAAGGTAAGGAACTTACGATTGAATTTTTTTTCTTTTGCAAAAATGTGCCATGAAAATATGAAAACAAAGTATTTTAAAAAGTCTTACAATTATTAAGACATTTAGAGAACTTATGGTAACTTGAAATTTCAGCAAGCGCTTCATGTCTAGAAATTATGTTAAGTTGTCTGTCACTGATATGTAAATAGTTTCTCTATTAAATTTGTTACTGATGAAAGACAATTATCTTGGAATTAAGGATATAGAATATTTGTTCTAATAGAGGAATTTAGAATTTTCTGTTAGTCTTAGCTTTTGCTAAGAACTTGGGGTTAAATTCAAATGATTATGATTAAGGGAGGAAGCTGAAATTTACAATATACACTTATGTTCTTAACCCAATGCTATTGTTTTCCACAGCAACTGTTAACCTCAGGATGATCAATTTTGGTACCCATGACAGCTGTGTCATAAAATTTTGCACCATATCTTCATTTCTCTTATTTTGAAAATATCTAATCAAATGTGTGAACTATGTAATCATGTATACAAGGTATAAAAAGAATAACCAGCGATAATTGACAGTAAAACTTACCATACCAAACCCCATAACCAGATTCGTCAAGAAAAAAAAAACACCAGAAAAAGACAGGAACCATGAACTCCACTTTGAGTGAATCTGAATTCAGATCTAAACATTTTTATAATTGAAAGGACCCAATTTTTAATTTTTAATTTTTGGGAAAATATTTGTCATATATCGGTCATCTACATTATCAAATATTCCTAACTTGAGTACTCATACCCACATCTTCTTATATCTATATACAAAACTATTTAATTAAAAATTACCATTTTTAGAAGAAGAAAAAAAAGAGAGACACCTGTATTTTTACAGTTAAGCTTACATAATGTAAACCACAGGTGTAAAAATAGAATATACCTGCCAATTGATCTCTACATTCTTTAATGTTTTTAATAGATTACAGATTATAAACATTGGTTCTAGTCAGATCAATATCTCCTATGTGTTGAAACAATTTTTTCCACTACAACAGCTTCATAAATTTAATGAAATTTTCCCCTTTATTGACTAATATGGAGATTGATTTTCCACCTTTATACTTAAAACAAGTGTTTTGTCTTATTTATTGTATGTGGTATAGACATTACTGTGGATTCATTTGTTTCATGGGTACAGATTTTTGTGGAATACGAAAAAAGTACATATTTGTTGATATATAATTTGGTGGTTTTGTCAAAGTCTGCCTCCAAGTCTATAGAAAATTTGTTATTTGAGCGAAAATCAACGAGAATTGGTAATGAATCCACATAATAAGAGGAGGGTATTGGGGCCTGGTTGTGAAATAGATTGAATTGGGGGTTTTATGATGCACAAAAGGTCTTTTATTATGGTTGAATGGTCCACTTAAAATAGAAAGGTATAGATAATGACTTTTCAGCTAAAAAAAGTGAAATTTGCATAAATCAAACAGCTGTCTTCTGCTCTTTGGTCTGGTTGTTGTCTCTTTGATTCATTCCCAGTTTCGTTCTCAAATATATGTACCGTTGTACTATTATATGTAAATATACATAGGCTGTACAAACACCCAAAAATGCACCAACAATAACAAGGATTATAACTCAGTTTCGGTTTTCTTTCTGTTGTTGCCTGTCCACTAATAATGTATGTAGAAGTTGACCTTTTTAATGCACTTATTCTGGTTGAACAAAAATGCAAAAAACACTGAATTACATAAATGCTTATTTAGCATTCATAAACACGGTCCCCTGTTTATTGATGAACTAAACAAGCACTGAAGTGCAGAAACCATAAAATTAAACATGTTTGGTACAAATAACTATGGATTAACCTAAATATTTTTTAGTTCTAATTCTATGAAGCATTGGTGGTATAAATGTTACAATATATCTTTCCAGCTTACACAGACCAATGATTATGAAGAGAAGAAGCAGATACGATTAGCATTACGACAGCTTCGACAAAGAGATAGAGGTAATATATTGACATCAAAATTACAAAAAACTTTTGGCGTACAACTTTTCTTGCTTTTTAGCTCACCTGGCCCGAAGGGCCAAGTGAGCTTTTCCCATCACTTTGCGTCCGGCGTCCGTCGTCGTCGTCGTCGTCGTCGTCCGTCGTCCGTCGTCGTTTAACTTTTACAAAAATCTTCTCCTCTGAAACTACTGGGCCAAATTGAACCAAACTTGGCCACAATCATCATTGGGGTACCTAGTTTAAAAAATGTGTGGCGTGACCCGGTCAACCAACCAAGATGGCCGCCACGGCTAAAAATAGAACATAGGGGTAAAATGCAGTTTTTGGCTTATAACTC
The DNA here is from genome assembly GCA_019925275.1 of Mytilus edulis. Classification (NCBI taxonomy): domain Eukaryota; kingdom Metazoa; phylum Mollusca; class Bivalvia; order Mytilida; family Mytilidae; genus Mytilus; species Mytilus edulis. The sequence continues at coordinate 36,830,802 of CM034360.1, forward strand.
AAAAACCAAAGCATTTAGAGGAAATCTGATGTGGGGTAAAAATGTTAATCAGGTCAAGATCTATCTGCCCTGAAATTTTCAGATGAATCGGTCAACCTGTTGTTGGGTTGCTGCCCCTGAATTGGTAATTTTGAGGAAATTTTGCCGTTTTTGGTTATTATCTTGAATATTATTATAGACAGAGATAAACTGTAAACAGCAATAATGTTCAGCAAAGTTAGATTTACAAATAAGTCAACATGACCGAAATGGTCTAGTTTTTATCACATCAAGTTGCTTTTTAAAAAGAGAGTTTTTGGTTGTTTTTTTCTGACATTCAGTCTTAATTGGTATTGAGGTGCCAGAATTGAAATAAAAGTCATTCTCTATATTATGCTGTATGGAAGCAGTAAAAGGTTTCCCAATGTTTAAACTGTATACTTTGAGTGTAGACCAGGAAGTTTTAGGTCCACTTATTCACAATTTGAATACTGTATTAATTTTCAGGCCACTTTTATTTGGCCATTTCAAGATTGTATATACCGTATATTTATTTTTTTAAAGTCTCAGTCCTATAAACAGATTTCCAATAAAATGTTTGCTGCATTTTAATGCGATAGTAGAAGGGCATTATGTTTTCTGGTCTGTGCATCCGTTCATCCGTCTGTCCAGCTTCAGGTTAAAGTTTTTGGTCAAGGTAGTTTTTGATGAAGTTGAAGTCCAATCAACTAGAAACATGATACACATGTTTCCTATTATATGATCTTTCTTATTTTAATGCCAAATCAATTTTTTTACCTCAATTTCTTGGTCAACTGAACATGGAAAATGATAATGCGAGTAGGGCATCCTTGTACTTTGGACATATTCTTGTTATTTTTTTCTTTTTAGCTCACCTGGCCCAAAGGGCCAAGTGAGCTTTTCTCATCACTTTGCGTCCGGCGTCCGGCGTCCGTCGTCGTCCGGCGTTAGCTTTTACAAAAATCTTCTCCTCTGAAACTACTGGGCCAAATCAAACCAAACTTGGCCACAATCATCATTGGGGTATCTAGTTTAAAAAATGTGTGGCGTGACCCGGTCAACCAACCAAGATGGCCGCCACGGCTAAAAATAGAACATAGGGGTAAAATGCAGTTTTTGGCTTATAACTCAAAAACCAAAGCATTTAGAGCAAATCTGACATGGGGTAAAAATGTTTATCAGGTCAAGATCTATCTGCCCTGAAATTTTCAGATGAATCGGTCAATCGGTTGTTGGGTTGCTGCCCCTGAATTGGTAATTTTGAGGAAATTTTGCTGTTTTTGGTTATTATCTTGAATATTATTATAGATAGAGATAAACTGTAAACAGCAATAATGTTCAGCAAAGTAAGATCTACAAATAAGTCAACATGACCAAAATGGTCAGTTGACCCGTTTAGGAGTTATTGCCCTTTATAGTCAATTTTTAACCATTTTTCGTTAAAGTAATCTTTTACAAAAATCTTCTCCTCTGAAACTACTGGGCCAAATTAATCCAAACTTGGCCACAATCATCTTTGGGATATCTAGTTTAAAAAATGTGTGGCATGACCTGGTCAACCAACCAAGATGGCCGCCACGGCTAAAAATAGAACAAAGGGGTAAAATGCAGTTTTTGGCTTATAACTCAAAAACCAAAGCATTTTGAGGAAATCTGACATGGGATAAAAATGTTTATCAGGTCAAGATCTATCTGCCCTGAAATTTTCAGATGAATCGGTCAATTGGTTGTTGGGTTGCTGCCCCTGAATTGGTAATTTTGAGGAAATTTTGCTGTTTTTGGTTATTATCTTGAATATTATTATAGATAGAGATAAACTGTAAACAGCAATAATGTTCAGCAAAGTAAGATCTACAAATAAGTCAACATGACCAAAATGGTCAGTTGACCCGTTTAGGAGTTATTGTCCTTTATAGTCAATTTTTAACCATTTTTTGTAAATTAAAGTAATCTTTTACAAAAATCTTCTCCTCTGAAACTACTGGGCCAAATTAATCCAAACTTGGCCACAATCATCTTTGGGGTATCTAATTTAAAAAATGTGTGGTGTGACCTGGTCAACCAACCAAGATGGCCGCCACCGCTAAAAATAGAACATAGGGGTAAAATGCAGTTTTTGGCTTATAACTCAAAAACGAAAGCATTTTAAGGAAATCTGACATGGGATAAAAATGTTTATCAGGTCAAGATCTATCTGCCCTGAAATTTTCAGATGAATCGGTCAATCGGTTTGTTGGGTTGCTGCCCCTGAGTTGGTAATTTTGAGGAAATTTTGCTGTTTTTGGTTATTATCTTGAATATTATTATAGATAGAGATAAATTGTAAACAGCAATAATGTTCAGCAAAGTAAGATCTACAAATAAGTCAACATGACCAAAATGGTCAGTTGACCCCTTTAGGAGTTATTGCCCTTTATAGTCAATCTTTAACCATTTTTCATAAATCTAAGTAATCTTTAACAAAATCTCCACTGAAACTACTAGGCCACAATCATCTTTGGGTATCTAGTTTGAAAAATGTGTCCGATGACCTGGCCATTCAACCAAGATGGCCGCCACGGCTAAAAATAGAACATAGGGGTAAAATGCAGTTTTTGGCTTATAACTATGAAACCAAAGCGTCTAGAGCAAATCTGACAAGAAGTTAAATTGTTAATCAAGTCAATATCTATCTGCCCTGAATTTTTCAGATGAATTGGACAACTGGTTGTTGGGTTGCTGCCCTCCAATTTGTAATTTTTAAAGAAATTTTGCCGTTTTTGGTTATCTTGAATACTATTATAGATAGCGATAAACTGTAAACAGCAATAATGTTCAGCAAAGTAAGATCTACAAATAAGTCAACATGACCTAAATGGTCAATTGACCCCTTAAGGAGTTATTGCCCTTTATAGTCAATTTTTAACAATTTTCATTAATTTGGTAAATTTATGTAAATTTTTACCAAATATAGTTCTCTGTTACTAATGGGCAAAGTTCATTATAGATATAATTGAAGCAAAATCGTTCAGTAAAGTAAGAACTTCAAACACATCACCATCACCAAAATACAATTTTGTCATGAATCCATTTGTGTCCTTTGTTTAATATGCACATAGACCAAGGTGAGCGACACAGGCTCTTTAGAGCCTCTAGTTAACTCTTACCTCAATTGTAGTAAAAATAAAACTGGTAAAAAAAAAAAAAAACCAGAAAATTTGATACAAGTTTTAGTCATGATTTATTAAAAAAAAAAAATCATATACATTTACAACGATACAATGCAATCATTGGAAATCGAGTAACTCATGTCAGGGATACAAATTACTCTCCTATTGAAACTTTAACAGTCTGTATATCTATCAAGTAGTCATACTGATAGTTTTGTTTAGAGGATTACAACATTGTATAGAATCAGACTTCCTATAGGGCTAACTTACAGATAATCTGACAATGTTGTCGAAACAGGTTCCCATCAAGATAGATGACTACTTTTGACTGTCTCATAGAAAAACGAAAAGTTTGCAAGAATTTTTTTTTTTTGCATACTTGATTTGCATAGGATTTTTTCAATCAAATGCTGAAAATATGCTTTAAAGTTATAATTGCATTGCAAAAAACAAATGTATCATCAAAAAAATTTATGTCAAGATATTCTTATGAATATCCTTTTCATATTGGATACAAATTTTATTAAGTCTGATGCAGACATTTCGTCAAAGCGTTTCAACTGAGGTACTACACAGACGTCAAAAGGCGTCATTATGGAGTAAAGGGGGTGGCGTCAAATGGCGTTATTATGGAGGAAAGGGTTAAGGAACACCAAATTTTTGCAACAAATTACAACTTTAATGGCATGATATGCTTCATTTAAACTTGAAACTGAAAAGGTTGCATGTGTATTTAGTGCAATGAAATATTTAGGGCAGTAGTGCCAAATTGTTTATATTAAAATTAAAGTTATTTAAGATTAGTGTTATTAGAACTACATAAAAATATTAAAATTGAAGAAATTTGGGTGAATTATTTTGATGAAAAAGAATTAAGTTTGGTAGGAGGGGTGGCCTTTTTACTGAACAAATTTCACCCGTTTAAAAACTGTTGTTGAATTGCAATTCTTCAGTTATCTTGAACAGTATATCCGTTCTCAAATACTTAAATCAAATTCCAGAACTTTAACGTCATTGTGATTTCTAACACAATTTTAAATCTCTCTTATTATGGGGCAGATTTTCTTTTTTGACTTTAACATGGATTTAATAACTCTTTCTTTGGTCAAATATTTAATTAAGAAATAAGGTTGAATTTTATTTTGACAATGTATGTACATATATATCTAGATCAGTAGTAGACCATAGTTTCGTATAGTAATCTGATATTAAAATTGGTCCTTGAAGAAATATTTGCGCAACACCTTCATTCAAATCTTGATATTTGTCTTGACTCTATGGTTTAGACACTTAACATTTTCATGCTCAATTTACAAGTTAATGTAAATATGATTTAATAAATTCAGCCTGTCATATTAAAATTCTATGATATTTGACCTTGATATTGGACAGTTCTAGAATGACTAAGTCAGCAAAACCACTTTAGTTATTCCTTGGCTGATGTGATAACTTAATTTTTTGAATGCCTAATTTTATATATATCCATGCCTTGAACCAAGGAGACCCTCTATCCTATAAATTAGAATAAAAAATGTTTTTTTTTCTCTGATTATTTATAACTTTTGGTGATGGAACAGTCAACTTTCGATTTAGTAATAAGTACAAAATTAGAAAGGAAAAAAAGTGCTTGCCTATCAAAATTCAATGATTTCATACTTTTTGATTACATAAGGTTTCCCCTCTATCTTAACAGGTGCTTGCTGTATTAGGACATTTTTTGTACTCGATAATGAGAAAATTGATTGAATAAGGGCTCAATGGAGTCTTTCATCAATGGGAGGAAATTCATTGTTGTTTGAAAATCTTCCAAGATCAGCTGCCAAAAATTTTCCAATTTAATAAAATTACATAAATAATCAATGTTGATTTAGAGTTGAAATATCTTGAAACAGTTTATCCATTTAAAGCACATGGACAATTTATGGATCAATTTCTGATGCAGGGAAGACTTAAACTTTGCTTTATTGTTTCATTTAAGGTAATTTTTGTTGACAAAGGCCTCATAAGTGATCATAAAATTGGCAAATTCAAAGATGATCATAAATATTTTTCGATGGGTTTTTATAAATCGGTAGAAATTTTGATAGGTTTATACATTTGTACTTTGTCGAAGGTATAGGAATATAAAGAAAAATGTAAGTTATAATGTATTTTTCTTTTGTAATATTATTTTAATATATATTTTTAATAAAAAATTACATATGATTAAAACAATGAAGCATAAATTTAACATGTAACAGGTTTGTTAAAGGCATGAATAATAAATATAAATACTTTTATACAAAAACTTGCAACAGCCTGACACTGCTAGATAAACTTGTTATGTGCAAGTTGTATGTTGTTGCAGAATAATGTTATACCAGTAGACTTAATGCATAAAATATTATCTTCAAGCATAAATATAAATATCCAAAAGAAATATTAAAAAATGTGGCTCCAAAATAGCCATATACAACTTGCGACCTTGAGACCTTGAAACTTTGTCTCATTGGAAAGGACCTATGACCTTCAAAAACAAAAATCAAAACCAAAAATATTGAAGAAATTATGAGACTTTGAGTAATAGTGGACAAATTTGCATACAAGTGTAAATATGTAGTTGGCTTATTACTTCTGAAACAGTCATTTCTGCTTTTATTATTTTGATGAATATATTGAATAATATATGTCTTTTGAATATTTGAAAACTTCAGGTTCAAAATGTTACCAATTCAAACTACTATACATGCACAGCTGTTTTAAACATCTCAATTCAAAAGAAACTTTTTATTCTGTAAATTTCTTGAGAAGAACTAATTGGTAGGACATATGTATATTACATGAGAATTTTAATAATTGAAAATAACAATTTGCATACATATGAAACATTAAAGAACATTTGATAGTCTTTAAATTAGTAGCGCTATTATCAATTACTTAATTGTTAATGATTGAAGTCTAGAAGACAAATATTAGGTTTTTTTTATTTCGTTAATTATGATATCCAATTTCTCATCAAAAGAAACTTTGTTCGTGACTTTATATTGATATGTCTTTTCCTTTAGACATTTAATTTTTATCTGATATCATAAAAATATTATTAATTTTTACGATCAACATAAATTGTGTGTGAATAAAGACAGATACTCGAATACTTTTTCGATTGCAAGTAGTCTAAATAAATACTTCCGACCCCCTGGACTCTTTTTGATGTTGGAGAATGTCATCTAAAATACCTTGTTATTTTTCAATACATTATCTTCTCAACCAGGCAACCATGTTTGTATGGGAAATTGCTGCACCTTATCGATGAATAAAGTGCAGATTTCAAATTTAAATTACTCATCCTGAAATTCATTAAAGATTTCATATAGCAACTATAAAGTGGTGAAAATATGTTTGTACTGTGTACATGGCTATAATATACTCATTCATTATTTCTTACATCTGTGTGTATGTCAGGTTTTACAAAACATGTAGCTCTAGATGGATTTCTAACATGTAAACCATGTAAATTAGCTTCATTTAAAGTATTGTGTTTGTAAAACTTCAGAATAACAATTTATTTTAATAGTCATCCAAAATAAATTAAAATGTTGACTTGTACCAGTAATAAGCATGAGAGCAGATTCAGGATTTTATGTTAAAAGTACTCAATACAAAAATATTTTTCTGTTTTCTTTTTTAAATTCAGCATATTTTGATAATTTTATTTTTGATGCATGTGATTTAATGTTCAATCGAATGCTAGATAATATTACTGCTATTTTCTGAATTTGGGTTTGGTATGCATTTGCAATCATTCTTCATGTGATGCTTCTCGAACTAAGAATGTTTTTTTTATAAGTCCAGTATAGTGAGAATTCAATGATGTCATACTATCAACATATATTTGTTCCGCCTAACAGAAGTTCCACTGGGGTCATTGAGTTGTCTAGGAAAACACCTATGTTTAAATGATCTTTCAGATTCCAGGATGTTTCTTAGCTACATCTAATATTGGGGTTATCTCCCTTTCATGAGATTGCAGTTGAAAAACCTCGTCTTGTTTAAAAATCATTGATAATTTATAATAAGATATAAAAAGATGTGGTATGAGTGCCAAGATACCACTCCAAGTAGCAATTTGTAAAAGTAAACCATGATAGGTCAAAGTATGTTCTTCAAATAAGTATTTCTTATACCTTTTATAGTAAATAATATGGCAAATGGTATTTGTCATAAAGGTCTACCATCTATAAAACACCTATAAAGTTAACCAAGGACCTAAGTTTATAGACCTATCGGAAACTGGGCTAATAGCTGCAAGATTCCTAACCAACAAATAAAACTATTTTTTATACAGATCATAAATTTTCAATACCACCAAAGCAATTACGTAATTAAGATATCCATTACAAATGATGAGAAAATATTGATGTGTTTTGTCAATAGTTTACACCTGATTTGTTTGTTCAACTTATAATCACCTTTTCACATCAAAGGGAATTGATGTTGCATATAAACATAATATGTGTATTGAGGTAACAGGAAAAGCTATGAAATCTGTCTCATAATAGTTTCATTAATCACAATTTTAACTTTGATTTATGAAATTTGTACAAAACGTAGGTTTCTACTCATATTGCCTTTTAAAAATATAAGTTAGAATAAATAAGCTAGATCTTCCTGGCTAGATCGAATACATCTGTTCTCTTCCTATTTAAACTGTTACAATTGAATATTGATGTTGTAAGGTTCAAATATTTTACTCAGCTGGCGATATAAGATGGCTACATGTAGATTGATGTAATTTACATGCATTGAGTTTCTTCTGTGCAATGGAGTCATTTATAAGCTATAAAGAGATTTTTCTCAAGTCTAAAAGTAAGTTAATTTCGCTGAAAAGATGCAAAATTTTAGTCAATACATTGCATGGTCAGGGTAAAGATGAAATGTTGCATTGTGGAGGAATTTGTGATCATTATTATAACTTTTGTCAGGCATCATCAGGTGAAAAGGCAAAAGTTCATTGCTTACTTTTTGAAAAGGCCAAAGATCATTGCATCCTTTTAAAGAGATAAAAGGTTACATTTCTACCTTTTTGAGAAAACTGAAGGTCATTGCATCCTTTTTGAATAGACTAAATGCCATTCCTTACTTTTTGAAAAGGCTGAAGATCAGAGGAAATTTTTTAACAATCGATATGAAGATAAAACTCATCTTAATGATTTTTGATTTTTTTTTATAGAAATAGATATTTTATATGTTTTGTGTCATTTGAAAAGAACTCAGATTTAAATGTAAAAAATGAAACCAAACAGTATACCACCTGTAGAATGAAGTGTCAAAGTTTCATTTTTAATTTGTTTTCAATGGAAGATCAGATTTGACTTTTTTATGAAAGGAAGCTGGGTATAGTTTCAAATTGGTTAACATATCACAGATCATAGATGACAGACATCCAACCCTAACTGTCTCTGCACTAGATGGCTTCTAAAGTTTGTTATGAATAAATTTTGATTTCAGTCAAATTTTGAGCACATTGACATATAGTAATATATAGTAAATAGACCCGAGTTCAGATGAGTTTTGAATTTAATCAACAGCGACAACAATTTATACCCCAACTAAACAGTATGGATTTTGCTCATTGTTGAAGGCTGTAAGTTTGTATCATCCTCATTTAGACTATAGTGGATAGATGTCTCATTGGTAATCATTGCCATCTCCTTATTCTTATACAAACAAGAAAGTCAAAGGAGACAAATCATATAGATATTGCAACAATTAATAATGATATTCAGGTAAGAATCCATGATTTCTCAAATGAGGAGGGTATTTTATCATACGAATGAAATAATTATACAGAGTTAAGCCAAGGTGGGAAAAGTTTTGACAATTTTATGCTTAAATAATATATACATTATTTTCAATCTAATGGGGAGGGTGTATGCCCTCTGCAGACCCTCCAAATGTGCCACTGATATTATTGACTGGTTAACATACATTTGTATATCAATGGCAAGGTCCAATCCTCTACCTGTTACAATGTATATGTCTGTAAATGGAGTGACCGCCTGTTTGATGGCCATTATATGACCTGTTATAAAATTAATGCTAAAAGACTCCAAGCTATTTTTCAATGTTTTGAACATTAATTGGAAATAAATAAGGTGTTAAAATTTAAATCTAAAGCATATTTTATAGAATTAAACTTCAATAATTTATGACTTTTAATTGACTTAGTACGGACTAAGTCTATACATAAACAGTTGGTTCTTGGACAAAATGTAGATAGCAAGTTGACAAAATATTTTTTAACTTGTTCAGAACAGTTATAATTTTTTTTTGGATTTTGTTGTTAGGTTGTTGTCAAATTGATGTTTAGTGACCATCTCCTTCTCTCCTGGTAATTATTGTTAGTCAAAATTTAACCCAAGGCGGACAAGCTCTGCCTGAAATGAAAGTTAAAAATCCTTGCAAACATAATATCTAATATCTTCCTTACTTAAAAAATATATATTTCACAATTGCTAAGTGACACATATAGAGTAAAGGAATGAAGATTTTCTGTAACTGATATTTCAGAGATGTCCTCTTCGGAGGAATCAAAGTGTCAGTCAAATCAAGGATATAAAGATAATATCAAAATCAAAAATAAGGGTATGAGTACAAATGCCCTACAATATTCATAAGTTTGATCGTAATGCCCTTGTAGATTTGTAGAACCAGGATGTTGGTGGATCTCCTGCAAAGAAGAGATTTATAACAATAGATATATATAGCTTGAAAAACATATTTATATATATGAAATTGCAATAAGAAACAAATCCATGCACAAGTTCCTTATTATTAATTTAACTCACTTCAGTGGCAGATTCAGGGTTCCTGAGTTTCCTAGGAACCCCCCTTTTTTTGAAGAATCATTGCATTTGAATAGGGACATATGGTTGAAAACCCCATTTATCCTGGTTGGACCCCCCCCCCCCCCTCCTTTTTGAAAATTACTGATCTGCTATAACTCTTTAGATGGCCTGGTTTGGCTAAATTTCTTTCTGTATGTCCTCACATTCTAGTTGCAATCAAAGTTTCCCTTCCTCCCAGTCGAGCCCCTATTGCAGGACATAATCTTTGATTGGTTCTCGTCCTGAACATACATGAAATATTTGCCACTGGATATTCAGCAAACAACAATCAATCTATGAATGAAAATTGATTTTCAAGTAAAATCCATTGATGTAAAGAAGTATTGCTTTGATGCTTGACATCCAAGTGTTTGGGTCCTTTTTTTCTGAGCTGTATTTTTTTACCCTATGAAATTTGACGAAACCGTGTTAATGTATGCCTTATTGTATAAGATGTAAAATTTAGGTATCAGTATATGACTACTATGGGTTCAAACTACTGATGTTGGCCTTTTAAACTTTGTGACTTGTAATATTAAGTGCAATATTTTTTCTGTATTATTTTACAGTCTATGAATGGAAAGAGGGAATATTATATTTCTGACTTGTAATATTAAGTACGATATCTTTTCTGTGTATCGTTTTACTAACTTTGAATGGGAAGTGAGAATATAATATTTCCTATTATTTTGTAGTGGCAAAATGACAACAAAGATTTGACAACGTAAGCAATGTATGGCTCCTATTTTTTAAAATATACAATAAAAATTGCCTCCTTCAGCTGCAGATCATATAACCTGTATTGTCTGCCCCGACCTTCACCTTTTAATAAAATGTGGCAACATTTGGTGGGTCTTTTATAATTATAAGGATGTTTTTAAGCAGAAAAGGGTGTTGAAGTTTATTTCAGGTAGGGCGTATAATTTAGTTATGTTACTAGCAACAATATCTTCTTTTCATAAATATGCAGTTTATTTTGGCTTTATTATTATTTGTTGGATAATTTTTTGTTGGTATGGTGGGTACAGATGAACCACATATTTAAACGTATAGCAAATTGCTAATTTTCTATAGACTGTGTATGCAGTAATTGTAAGACCACAAAAATTTTCATATAGAATATTTAAAAAAAATAATCTTAAAAAGTGACGGAGAAAAACAAACCTTTATCAAAAGACGAAAAAACTGAAATATTTAAATGCAGAACCTATTTATAACTGATAATTATTGGATTTCATAATAACTGTGATGTAGCATAAAAGTAATTATTTTAATTGAAATAGTTAGTTTTTTGCAACAACTTTAATGACTTCCCATACAAATTCCTACTATTGATACTCCCACAGCTTATGGAATAATAGAATATCTATTTTAATGTTTATAAATCATGAGGTGTCTCTATACTAATGTCTTGATGTAAAATTGCACATATTATTAGATTTAAATGCCGTAGAAAGTTTTTCTTCATGACATGGATTTTAACTTATCCTCATTAAGTATCTATTTGATTTATTGACAAAAGATCGTTAAAGATTTTGTTTGTTTACCTGGTATTTGTATCAACGTACCTGTCATGCGTACCTGTAATTTTGAACGATGCTTGATACCTGCGGTCTCTGACAATTGCAGAAATTCGGAAATTCGTTAAATGTTTTGTTAGTCTTTAATCCCTCGTTCAAAAGTGTACAAATGTGCTAGACCTAATAAATGAATCTTAGGATTAGTGAGTTATTAAAAAGTGGATAATTCTTTAACGACTTGTTGTGACAAGGAATTAAATAGTGCAGACTGCCTAGACTCATACAAATCAGCATGACTTTTTGTGGACTTAATTTAAATAAGTGGAAGTTAAAAAGTTGTGTCATTCATTATGTGGTTTTGATTTCAAATGATATAAATATGAATTGTAATTAAGAACTTTTAGACTTAATTTTTTACATTTTAACATGGAAGTTGAAAAGTTGTGTCATACATTTTTTGTTGTGATTTCAAATGATATGAAGATGAATTTTAAGAATACCTCGGATATTTCAAGTGTCTAATATGTCTGGATAGTTTCATAATAGTTTTTGGAAATAATGTGAAACATAGACTTAAGGATTAAAATGATTGGAACAAAATATAAATATATTATAGCAAGAAATGCTATTGAGGAGGGTAAGTGTTTATAAGAAGTAAAACTAAATATAGAAAAAAAAAAGAAAAAAAAAAATAGCTTATAAAAAAGTCAAAAGACTTACCTACAAAGACTTTTTGGTGAAGTTCTGATAAATAAATCTATTTACTTGATTAGATGGCATAAAACATAAATCATTGTCGGAGGATCATGGGGACGATTTACCCTTTAAATATGAACTGGTAAAATTGGAAGAACTGAAATGACTAAGCATGAACCAAATTGATATAAGAGCTAAAAACAAAAAAATATAAAAATTAGAAATACAGCGGAATGAACACATAGAAACAGACAAAAAAAGAACATTGTTAGTTATGTTCCAATATGAGACACTTTAATTAATTTTTTTTTATAACCAAAAAAAAATAGAAAATAAATGAAATGCAATAGGTCACAAAAATAACAGTATTTTTCTGTTCCTTGAAGTCTTTAATAATTTTTTCCTAACAATTTTTGTTTATTTTCATGCTTAAATGGTCGGAAAAAGATTATTTTCAGTTGAGCGTGTACTTTGTATGAATATTGTATGAAGTATCAAAACATAATCAATGGATTTTTAATATTTCATTCGGTATTGGATAGATCTGAAATAAATCGGAAAATATCACGTTGAAGATTCTTTTATTTTATTTGTATAGAAGGTGCCATCAACGAAATGGATAAATGAAGGGCCACTCTCGACCGTGAAGTGTCCAATGTTTACCGTATCCATCATAAATGTAAAGCTATAGGTTTAATATACAACTTCAAAAGACTCAATAACGACTTTTACCTGTCTTTTATTCGAATGATATGCAATAAATCATACGAAATCACTTAAAATATTTATATTTTGGTCAAAAGGTCGCTGAAGATTATCTTTATATAAGAGATCTTTGGGTGGGTTGAGTTCTGAAATCGGTTTAGTTTTCAGGAAGGTCGAAAGATGAAACTTTGCATGCCCTTGAAAGGTCGTAACTTTAAGTTTTGAAATAAAATGATAAAACAAGCGTTAAAATATTCATATGTAATTTCCAAGCAAACACTCGGGTAGATCTGTGCAAATAGCAAAATAGATATTAAGAATTTACCGAAGGCTGACATTAAAAGACATAGGCATTAAAGATGAACCTTACATTTTTCATATGAAGTGTTATCATACCTTGCAACAAAGAAAGAAAACTTTGTCCTAGATTTGTTGATCTTTGAGAAGCATGCAAATATTGATGCTGGAAAAAGAATAGAACAATTGTGACATGAAAAATTAGCCATACCAAAAAGTAAAAAAAAAAAGGAATAGTTTGTAATTGTAATTCTAATATCTTTTGAAAATTCTTGTACCATATTAGGAGGATGACTGTTGCCCTATAGTTGTCAAAGTACACAGTTTGATCAGGTTTTATTATTTATTTTCTCATTTGATATTTTTTAAATCCAGTTTTTATCGTTCTTCTCTTTCTGCCCTTACATAGTGCTTGTGCTCTGTATATTGGCTAAATATCAGTTTTAAGTACCTATGAAATTATGTTTTATAGTATATAGGTTTTTAGCTCACCTGGCCCAAAGGGGGGCTTAGTTTAACATAGGACCCTATGGGAAATACATACAAATTTCATCTTTTAGAGAACCACTGAATTGAATGAAACCAAACATAGTATGAATGTTACTTACCTAATGAGGTGCTGGCCAAGTGTTGTTACTTTGTAGCCAAATTTTATCTTTTTATATATATTTCAAAAACCCAGGTAGAGTCAGGTGAGCGATACAGGCTCTTGAAAGCCTCTAGTTTACCGTTGTTTTCCTGTTTGACTTGTTTTACACTAGTCATCTTAAGGCTCTTTATAGCTTGCTGTTCTGAGTTCATTCTCTTTGGTTTGAATCAAGACAGCTTTTAGGCTCTGTATTGAAGGCTGCACTTTGACCTTTACTGGTTTACTTTTTATACATTGGGACTTGGATGGAAAGTAGTATCATTGGCACTCATACAGCATCTTAGTATTTCTATTCTATTTGAACCAAATTTTTCTCATTGTGTGTTGGTATTGGATTTCTTTTTGTTGACACTGCTTTTTTACGTCGTTGACAGAAAATGCTGCGTAACCATGATGTACCTTTACATTGAGGTCATCATAGAGGTCATTACTGATGTCGTTAGAAAATCCTTTAAATTTCAGTTAATTCTTTCTCACAGACTTTCATATTGATTTCAGAATAAACGGGATAAAATAGTTAATCTTTGGACTCCGAGATTGTATAGGCCTTCTGTAGAAAATATGTCAAGTTAAGTAAGACGACAAACAAATATTGTGATTGTTATATTACTGGTAAGATTTGTACCAGCGGGATAGATGTGAAGTGTCCGGGTTGACGGGGAAATACAGATTAAGTGACCGGGGATATAAAAATCTCGGTTTTGAAGTGACATCAATTGGTGAAGAGGATTAGTTGGTCTATGTGAAACCATCTAATACTACTTGTGATTTATTTAAATTCCATGTTAACTTGATAGGCAAATGAGTGGGAACTTTCAATGAGAAGAATTTCAGATCTGTCTATCAACTTTGAAATTCAGTCAAAAATGTATTTATAAGTCAATTATAAGGTTGTGCATTCTTTGAGGGTATTTTTCCCACAAATTGACTCAATGATATTTTGAGACTAAATGCTTTTGATTGATAAAGTCAAATACAAAAAAAATTTGTATAAAAAATAAGAAGATGTGGTATGATAACCTACGAGACAACTCTCCACAAGAGACCAAATGACACAGAAATTAACAACTATAGGTCACCGTAAGGCCTTCAACAATGAGCAAAGCCCATAACACATAGTCAGCTATAGAAAGCCCCGGGTTCTGAATTTTTTTTTTTTTTGTGGTACTTTAAGTTTCAGGTTTATTATTTTTTATTTAACGTCAGAAATTAAAATTCATTTAAAGTCTGTCTTTAAAGCCTATTTAACTTTGGAGATCTCTGAAGTATTCAAAGATAACCTGGCTTTTCGTGGTATTTTGCACTTTATCTCTACCCATAGGAGTGATGATTTTTAGAAACTTCTTGTATCATTATTTTTTAAGTTTGAAATACTTCCCAGTATTTGATGTTCTTGTTGATTAGCACTTTCGACCTTCAAATAAATCTGTTATTGTAAACGGAAACTTTTCTTCATTTGAAATTATCCTTTAAAATATTCATAAATCAAGCAGTTATGAAAAAACAAATCATGTAGATATGAAAATTACATCCAAAGATCGGATTCTAATGTCGGGAATCTCACCTGATACCACCAAGGTCTTGACAGGTAACCAGTATAGAATGTCTTTATTGTATAGCTCAACAGGTAGTCCAACTTTGGTGAAAACTTGTTACATGGACCCATTGAGTTTCAGGTTCAGATAGACACTTGGATATTTAGTTATAATCAGATTATAATTTTTGACCTATTTCAAGACCTACATGATAGTATATACCACTTGACTGACATATAGATGGGAGGTGAAAGGAATTTTGTCATAGTTCATTGATTTATTGGCAGATAAAAAATAATCCATTAGAATCAAGCACAGCAAGACATGTCTTTATTGGAAAAGACAGGATTATTTTATTGATATTTTTTAACATTATAAATGAAAAATTCATTAACATAGAAGGGATGTGGGCTTTTGTAGGTGTATATGTTGAAAAATAATTTTTATGAAATACTTTAGGACTGACCAAAAGTCGGCTGAGGGGGATTGCCAATCTTTTACACTTAAATTGTGGTTGCTTGTATGATGTACATGTAGTGGTTTTTATCTTTAAATGATGCTTCTGTTTGTCAGTCTGTTCAGATTTGTTTTCATGTAGTTTCCACTTTTATTGTCCGATTGTATTTTGAGTTTCTGACAGGTGGTTCAAGGAGACTAAATTTCTGGGGTTTATTTTACAATTGCCTAGACAAGTTTACAAGAAATTTACTACAGGTAATTAGAAATAAGAAGATGAAGTTCGACTCAATGAGACAACTCTCCATCCAATTCACAATGTGTAAAGAGTAAACAATTATAGGTCAAAAGTATGACCTTGAACAAAGAGCAATGTCTCACACCGAACAGCAAGCTATAATGGGCCCTAAAAATAAACCAAAATAATTATTACGATCATTATGAAAGCTTATTTCAAAAATAAGTTTATATGTCCATAGTCTTGTATTCAGATAACATCATTATGAAAGAGTACCAAAAATAAGTTTGTGTGAGGTTTATTTATGTTAGCGATTAAAGGGATTAAGTTGAAGGGTTAAAAGAAACAAAATAAATATGTAAAAGAAAACAAATGATCGTTCACTAAGTGGTCTGTCTTTAAGATGTTGATAAATAGAGGGATATACCCTGTAAGGAGATTATTGGGTAATTCTCTATAAATATTTACTTAGAAAAGAATATTTCTAACACCTAAGTATCATAATACCTTTTAGAAACTTAACTTTATGACTTATATTATTGTGTTAGTCAACAAAAACAGAACAGTTTTGGTTAGAAATGGTCTTCAAATAGGAATAATTGTTTTTGGATGGTTGAAGATATGCAAAATGTTTAAAATGCATTGCAAAGGTAGGATTATTTAAAAATATAAATTTTTCATGGGTAAAGTATCAATTAGTGGAACCATTTCAATTTGTATCAACTTTTTTTTTTCAAAAAGGAGAAAAAAAAATTCAATGGTATTTAGTTTCTGAAATTTCTGAAATTTAACTTTGTTGGTTAATTTTGAAGGTTCTCAAATGCATGTTTGAAAAATGGATCTGAAAGTTTAATAATTAAAAAAAAAAGGAGAAAAAAAAATCAATGGTATTTAGTTTCTGAAATTTCTGAAATTACTTTGTAGGTTAATTTTGAAGGTTCTCAAACACATGTTTGAAAAATGGATCTCGAAGTTTAATATTTAAACATGAATTATTTGGAAAAAGACATGTGCTTTCACATAAAATGGACCACAGCCTTCACAACAAGAATTGATTTTTAAGCACAATTGAGCAGACACCATAAATTTGTAATATATCCATGGTATAATAAAACTCAGCAAGTCCTTGAATCAAAAAGTAATAAAAAAAGTTTTGTAATTGATGTAAAAATCAATAGGCCTTAATAATTGCATTTAGCAAATAATCAAAGCTATGAAAAGTATCAGAGCAAAAAACTTTTGAAACCTGAACAGAGCAAGGATATTTGATACATACAAAACCCGCACAATGGACGGCATCAAATAATTTCCGTCTCAAGTTGTAGGTTGCTATAAAGAGTATCAGAACAAAAACCTGAACAGAGCAAGGATATTTGATACATATAAAACCCACACAATGGACTGCATCAAGTTATTTCCGTCTCAAACTTTAAGTTGATAGCGAAATGTTCACATTTTCATCTGTTAAAAGATTTAAATGAAGTTAAATTTATATAAACTTTAATTTCAAAGGACGAAGAGCATGTCTAACACTTATTTGATATAGTTAAGAATTGTAAGATATCAAAGTTAATATAACATTTGTATTACCCCACTGTAGGTATTGAACAAAAACATACAATTAAAGTATTGAAATTCTTTTCGTTATGACATAATGTACTAATTTTTGGTCGATAAAGTTTTAACTTCTCTGAATACACTTTCAAGCTTTGAAAATTTCATATACCGGTATATCATGTACATAGTGATACAAAAAACTGACTTGCAGCAATGACTTTCTTGTTCAAGCAGAAGTTATAAGCACAAAAAAGATTAGAGAATAAAAATGTGTTCACAAGAAAATACTGATTTTTCTTTTTTAATGAGAATGATTTTCATATTTCTTAAAAATAAGTAAAATGAATGGACTTGAAAACATATGCAATGTTACTAATCGTTGAAATCAGGAAAATTTACTTTAAAAAGGGGCAATAACTCTTATTATAAATTAAACTATGCTACAACATATAATAAATCTCCGAAATTGTATCAGTTTATTTGTAGTCACACTTTTACTTACTCCAGTTTGAATATTTTTTTTATAATGAAGAGTTGTAAAATGCCCTCACATTTCAGTAAACAAAATTAGAAATTTATTTATGTATGGTCATAAACTGTATGTCATTTTGATTATATGGATATGACAAATTTTATGTAAACTTAATTTGAAAATAAAATGGCAGTTAAATTTATACCAGCTTTGTCCATGGCACCTAGATATTTTTAAATAGACTTTCACTTTTAAAAATTA
This sequence comes from Mytilus edulis, assembly GCA_019925275.1. NCBI lineage: Eukaryota > Metazoa > Mollusca > Bivalvia > Mytilida > Mytilidae > Mytilus > Mytilus edulis. Next base: position 36,849,203 of record CM034360.1, read on the forward strand.
AGATGTTATTTGAAATTGTCATTTTTTTAACGTAATAAAAACATGGACCACCAAGGTGTTTAAGATTGTATAGAGTTGTGTCACTTACAAAGGGAAAAGTTATGGTAACAATTTAAAAATAAAATACATTTTTTTTCATTTATAAGGAATTTAAAAAGCTGACTGTGGTTACAACATTATACCATTCATATATTAAGCTGTTTTATCTGTATGGGTCAAATTTAACATTTTTTTAAACACTATTTGAAATTGTGCAGGTGTTGAAGCTCAAATTATTCAAATGGAAAACAGGCAAATCTAAGATATCATGCTTTTACATCTAAGCTATAGTGCTTTCAAATCCAAACAACAATTGGTTCAAAACTTTTACAGAAAATTTTGGTGACCATTTACAAGAAGAAAAAGTTGAATTATTTGTGATGCAATTTTTCTTGCTTATTAGAGCAATGCAGTAGACATATTTTTGATAATAAATGGGGAGGTCATAAAATTATGTTTTAATTGCTTTTTTTGTGTGCCAAATTGTATAATATATGTATATATGTATTTTGTTATTCCTCTTTAATTATCTTATAAAGTGGTACACCAAACATTTGACCTGGCATTCTTAAGTTGGTCTGTATTGTGTAAACTTGATTACAGGAGTGTTTACTTTGTATGGATATAAAATATTTGTGAAATTGTTTCAAAATCTAAATTGAAAAGTTATAAAATCATAATGTAAGTATTTTTACTTTTTATTCAACTTTAAAATACTTTTTGTCTGAAAATGCTGAACAAAACGTTTTGATTCTAAATTTTCAAATTTTTATCCAGTAAGAAGTGTATTCCATTTTCGTGTTTAATCTCACCCCTGAAGGAATAGACTGCTTCATAGAAATATGTTTATCTCTGGACATTTCCATCTGGCTTTAAAGTCTAGGGTATGGGGACGTTAAATATGATGGCCTTGAGTAGGGTGATTAAATGCAATTCTGTCTACACGTCAACAATTTGAGGGACAAAGTGGCTGCCCTTGTCCAACACATCCTCTTTTTCCAGTGAGGGTCCAAATTCCTATTCCTCATCCTGTCAACGATGTAACAGAACATATCTACAGGATTTATTTCTAATTTGTTCTGTCCTGAATATGCATGTAATATTTGTCACTGGACATTATGTAAACAACAATCAATCATTCTTCTATAAATCATTATTTTTTTTCATTTTTAAATTGTTAATGAATTCAGCTTTAGGTTTTCTTGTAACAAACAAAATTTAAACATCTTATGAAAAATCTTGAAAATAATACCCAAAAAATGCTAACATATACAAGTTTCAGACTATGATTAATGTGTTTAAAATGACAGTGTACCATTTAATATATTCATTAAAAGATGTTGAAGCATTTATTGTCATAAAGTTGATTTTTATCTGAAGTACTGTCATAAGAAGCAATTTCAATAAACATTAACCTTCCTTTCTACAGAAATCGGAGAATGACACTGGATAATGACATCAAAATGTTACGATTTCACTAAAAGCTTAGTGCAGAGGAAAACGTGTCACCTTTGTCATCTTCAATTTCACCTTCATTTACATTTTAATATTTTTATAGGTAAAATGTTTTGTACGAACCTATAACTATATGAGAAATGAGAACCAACAAAACGTCTTGATAAATGTGGATATGATAAATGTAAATTTTGACAAAAAAAGAAAAAGCTTTGAGAAGACAGGGATTTGAATTTTTGCAGAAAATATATTAAATTTGAATCTTGCTTTTATCAACATGAAAAGAGTGCTAATTTTGAATTTTGATTTGATCAATATGTAAGGACTTTGCTGTTACACAAGGAAAGCCAGTTTGGAAATAAGTTGAAAATATAACCGAGTATTTAATGTCAAGGATCTTGTTCTTGCTAAAATCTCTTAAACTAGAGGTTATCATTTAATAGACCTGTGTAATTATGTGTTTTATTGCTGACTTTGTTATGGATAGAAACTCCTAATAGTTTCAATTTTTTTCCACACATCGGAAATCAGATATTAAATTAGGGACAATGTTAACAAATTTTTTAGGACAACAATTGAATTTTGCATAATTTTCTGTTTTTATGTATTGTTTTTTTTATTTTTCAGAAAGAGAAGGTGGAAATAGAAGTGGACCTACAACAAGTCTGACTAGGAGCCAGAGTTCAAAGGACTTTAACGGAAGTGATCACCCATCAAATAACACTAATCATCCTCGTATTGGAAGATGTACTAGTGTTATAGACAGACCTAAGGAGTCCAGAAGTGAAATAGAACAACGAGTGCCGTTAACAAATGGTTATTGTAACGGAATTCAAGATGGCAGGAGTGAAAAAAGTATTCATGTAATTCATGATTCAGGACAGTTAGGAAGTTTGAACAGTAGTGGTGAAAATCATACATCAAAACATTCAGATGACATAGATGACAATTCACCACCTTCCTCCCCTCTTAGACGTTCTTTTTCACTGAATTCACTACGGAGAAAGAGAAGTGAGAAAGACATTTTAGTCACATCTCCGAACAGTTCAGCTCGCTATAGTGTTCATTCTGATTCACCAGTCAATTCCTCATCTTCGTCAGAATTTTCTGAACATTCCAAACACACGTCAAGACATTCTAAAGATATTTCAGACAATTCTGAAATAAAAAATAACTCAGTCAGTTTTTCAGAGAATTGTAAGGATAATCATGTTATAAATGATAAAAATAATTCTAAAAATAACGATGCTGTAAGAAGGAAAAGTGTTCCTGCAAGTGCCAAACATTTCAAAGATTCAGATAAATCTGGGTCAGAGTCTGATAGTAGTTCATGTCGTGATTGGTTAGAAAAGAAAAGACGAAATAGTTTAACCGTTATTGATACTAAAAAGTTAAATTCAACCATGGATATCGAAGCAGCATTCTCGGAAATTTTAAATGCTGTTGACACTGAGGAAGAAAACAATAATGAAGATTCACCGGAACTTGAGATCATGGAAGTTGACGGATTAGAAAAAATAAATATCAAAACTCCAAGAATTACAAGTGATAAAATATCAACATCTACAGTGGATATTAACTTTAATTATAGTGAGGTAAAATCATTTTTTTGTCTTCTTTTAAAATTGAGTTATTTCCCTTGCATTAGTATAATACAGTTGAGATAAAAAGTACATTATCATTTGATTCTATTTCAATATTTATTTGGTAAATTTTATCCTTTGTAAATTTAAATGGCAATAATTGAAATAATTTGATGTTTGAAAACTGAGCATGTCTTTTGTTGCCAAATAGGAAAATAGTAACCTATGAAAATCGAGTAACATAAAAAAAAGAAACAACAAAAAACAAAAAATACAAGCATGTGGCATATCCATAGCATACACAATAGAAACTCAACTTTCACGGACTCGGAAAACAACATTTATTTTTATTGTAAAGCTTAAATAACAGTTGCTAGAACAATATAACACTGCAGTTCTGTAAGATAACGATATTTTAAGAATTCTAAGTAACATTTAAACCAAAATGTAAAATAAATAAGTATACAACATGTACAAGTGATGTTAAGTTAAATTTTTAATGCTTGTACAGTGAAACCTGTTCAAATCGTATCTCTTCGGGACTTAAGATTTTGATCAGTTTTGCCCAATGTTCGGTTTTATCAGGTTCACAATGCATACAATTTCATATGACGGTGTTTAAGAACATTTTTTTATACAGGTTTTCTGTTTATGCAGGATTCCGTTTAGTCAGGTTTCACTGTTTTAAAAAAAAAGTAAATATTTCACAACTGACAGTACAACACATGTGATTCCTGTAGATGCTATAGGATAAAACTACCATAAAGAAAAATGTTTTTATTTTATTTTTTAAATGTTTATCCTGTTCTAAATTGTTTGAAATACTAAAACATTATTTTATTTTCTAAAAGATCAGCATAATGCAGAAAACAGAAAAAGTTAAAAGGACACATAAATTTTAAGATCCAAATATCGAGTTTAAAAGAAATTTGATTAAAGCATTTTATTTGTATCTTTTAAGGACAAACCAGTTACAAAAGCCAACAAAGATGAACATATTCAGCAGAAAGAAAAAGGTTTGTTTTATCCAAGTATGCTAGATATGGGTGGTATAAATGAAGGCACAACATGGATTTCCAAATTAACAGCAATGATTTTTTTCCTGTGTGCACTACACAGACCTTCACCAATATTCTATGATATATTGTCTACCTGAAATTGGTATCTGGATTTTTATTCAGACAGAAAACAGACTTATTTAGATAAAAAAAAAGTATTGATTCTAATAGCTTAAATTAGTATCTAAGTAACAAGTCAACAAGAACGTTGTTTCCACAAGTGTCTTTCATTATGTGATTGTTGGCACAAATTCCATTTAGAAAAAAATCCTCGTTTTTTGCCACTTTAGAATATAATTCTGCAATAATTAAAAGCAGGAAATTGTTTGTTTTTTGCCAACAGCAACAATCATTGATAACTTTGGCACTGGTAATCTACATGCACATTTATTTGACAATGCTTACAGATGATAGAATGGGGACATAACAAAAACATTGGTGACACCATTTTTGTTGGAATGGCTTCAGAATATTCTGCATTAGAAATTTGTTTATATGTGGGGGAAAAATACATGTCTAGATTTTCTTCTTGATGCAAATGAAAGGAAGTGTGGGACAAATTTCAACAAGACAGCTATTCAACAAAAACTTATCTAGACTTTTTATCTTGGGTTACAATTTTTCATGCATTGGGGAAAAATTGAATGTTAGTGTATGGTGAAAGAGTTGTATTGATTTTAGAATATATAGAAGTTTATGTTGATTATAAATAGATTGGATAGCAAACCAACAACATAAAAGAGCAAAACAAGACATATAGTGTGATGTAAAATTTAATTTTACAAATGTTTCAGGTTACTATGACATTGTGATCATACCCACTATAAACTTAGTGCATGTACACACGTTCCTTATGAAACATATAATCAAATTCAGGTTCTTACCCAGAATTCTTGATTCGCAAACTTGAAAAGTGATAATGCTAGCAGGGCATGGTGTTTGTACTTATGATTGCATATTGCTTTTTAAATAACTGAAAATATAAGTGATTTAGCTACAACAACCTTACAAAATTTTGGTCAGCTTTAACAATTTAATATTTTTTTTTCAGAGGAAGCAATCATAGAGGAAATAGTCACTCCAGTTACACAGTCCCCCGTATCAACAGAGCTTCAGATTACTCCAGTGAAGAAAGACCGCCCTGTGTTCACATTAGCACCCGTCACACCACTCAACGATTCATTGTCTGTAATAGAGGATGACGACGGGTCCATCACAGTACAGAGTGTCTCGTACAAAGACCAGGGAGACTGTGTTGTTACTGAGAAAACAACACTACGGAGGTCACAAAGTAGGACAGAGGAAGAAGAAAAGGATACAGGTATTTATATGTTCTGAATGGAAATTTTGGTTATGTATTTTTTTTTTTATCAAATCTGTATAAATCTACAAAAATAGATTTAAACCCTCAACCTTATTCAGCTATAGAACCCTCTTTTTAAAAAAATAATCTTGATTTGCACATGACTGTTATGAATAATTATTTTTTTAAACTTTTATCATGTTTATGATGTCCTTTTATTCTGATAACAAAATCAAATATTTAATGAGATCAACAAAAGTTCAACTTATAATGCTACAAGGCAATGGATTTTGTGCACCCACTGATCTGAGTAGCTGGTTCTCAAATAAAAAAAAAATTTCTTCATTAATATGTCTTTATATTTACAGTCATTGAATCAAAGGTTACTTCCCCTGGTGGTAGCGACCATTTTGAGAAAGATGTCATCAAAACAAAGAGAAAGCTGACATCGCGTGGTTCTGATTATTTCTCAAGAAGTCAGTATAAATCTAAATGGTTGAGAAATAAAGAAGGTGAAACAATCGAGGAACACGACGTAACAGTTGAATCGGACAATTTTTCTGTCACTAAAGGTCAGTCCTGGGGTGAAAAGTCAGAAGCCACAGTACAGCTGAATAAACCAACCATAACCAGTGTTACAAGGGAGATTCAAGAACCAACCAGTCATGATTCAGGAGACAATAGGCTACTGGTTCCTGGCAGAATGGATGTATCCAAGGCTAGTAGTGGATATGGTAGTGTGTCAGGGTCAGACGAAGAAGAAAAGGAAGAGGCTGTTGCCACGACAATGCAAGGAAAGTCATCAGGTTTGTAACAAGACATTCATGGTCAATAAAGATAATTTAGTAGCTGCTTATTCCAATGCTTTAAGATTTTAGACATCTTAGATTTGCTTTTAGTTTTAAAAAAATCACTTAGGTTTTATTTTGTTGTGAGAAGGGAGATAAATCTCGTAGTTTGAAAAATATTACAAAGTGTTTCAAAACTATTTGGAAGTGATTAAGTCATAATTACTAATTGATGAATAACATAAAAATACCTAACAAATCAAATATCCAAAAATTTTAATAATAACTGTACTAATTGCTTTTCATAATTTTGACTTATTCCATTGATATTTCAAAATATGCTCTAGCTTGTAACTTTTGAATACTAAAAATTAATGGTTTTACCCTATCCTCTAATTAGAATTGCGATCTTTGCTGCTTGGTTTATCTGCTGTAGAAGAGGATGAGTGCAACCTGTGTTCCCAACCCCTTGATAACCCCATTTCACCATCGACAGGATGGAGAATTAGTATGTTGGTGTGGTAGTTTGCATCCCTTTTAAGGTCTTAGTTGGGAGATTATTTCATATCAATAGATGACATTAATTTTAATTCTATTTTTTGTCAGAATCTAGTTTTGATGTACAAAAATTTCAGATGATGAATATTATTTTGGCTCGTAAAATTGAATGTTGGATCAAAACTTTTTGACACAGGCTAAAATTATCCACAAAAGGTAACAATAAGAAAGTTACAAAGGTACTTGTTAGACTAGTGGCCAAAGTATATATCTTATTGTTACTTTTTGGGGGATAATCGTCAATGCTAGTGCCAAATGTTTTAAGTAAAAATTAAACTTTTCTAATTTCAGAATTTCAAACTAAAAATTTTGGGGATTTTTTCCAGAGAAAAATAACCTGAAAATCAATTCTGCTTTTATTATTTTTGGCTGTATTATCTAGGATTGTATAAAATAATCAATAGATTAATCTTTATCAAAGTGAAATAATAATGATTTGGTTCAAAAAAATTTTTGCATAAAATTTCAAAATAATCTCCCACCAAGATCAATTTGTTGTAGTGTGTTGTTACACCTTAGGATTTCATTTCAACAATTTATTAGATATTTAGATTTGTTTAAACTATATATCATTGTTCAAAGTGTTTAAAAAAAGAAAATACAATGATGTTGAAATAAGATCCAGATGGAACAATTGTTTGGTTGAGGTTTATAAGTTCAATAAGAGCACATGAAGCTTGTAGTATGTGTGTCTGTTGTATCATTGGAGATTTTAAATGTGATAGCACTTGATAAAACAATTAACAAAATTAGTATGTATTTCTTTCATTGTTCATAACATAGAAAAAGTACATGGGTCTTTGAAAGCACTTGTTAAAAGACCACCCATGTATCTGTTCACTCTATGCTCAATGCAAAAGTACAATCTAGACTTAAATCAATAGAAATTTAAATGCAATTGCTTTCAAAGACCTATAGATATATTTTTCTGAATCAACACTTACACTACCATTTACAATATTTGGCAATTGTAGAGTTGTCTCCATTACAATATCTTTTAATAATAAGACAATAAGACAATATTTTATTGGCACAAACGCATTTACAATAAATGGTAATGACCGAATGGATAAACAATTTGCTATACATGGTAGTAAAATACAAACAATTATATATATATGTGTGAATAAACGATTAAAGGTATAATGAAAATCTATTACAATAGATTACTTCTTGCATTTAAACAATTTGTTACGAAAGAGGAAGATAATTTAGTGCCGTATAAGGTGTATTATTAAGTATAAGATTTATTTTATTTTTATCACACAATGTGGATATACTTTTTTCTGTAATTTTGAACATTTTTAATACAAAAGTCTCTCTAATACTGGAGTAACCTCTGCAGTGTAGCAGCATGTGCTGTTCATTTTCAATTTCGCGACTTTTACAGATTTCACAAATTCTTTGATCTCTGGGCACTTTTAAATATCTTCCTCTTTCAATGGCAAGGTTATGAGTACTAACTCTTAATTTACATAATGATGATCGATCTGATCTTTTTTTTAAAGCATCAACATAACCTGCCCGTTCACTCATTTTGTAAACACTTTGGAGAAATGTTAATTTTGGAGATGCTGAAATATTTGCATGTTGTTCCTGAAAACCCTGGTCAATTAGTCTTTGTTTTATAAAACCAAACAGGGGTTTAATAGTAAGGTTATCATTTGACAAATAAGATAAACCTAAGTTTTGAATAATAATATTTAACCTTTTAACCCATGGGTTGCTTTTTTTTGTAGCATTATATATTTGGTGAACTAAACTTCCTTCTGAAGTGATTAAATGGTCCCAGAATTTAATTATAGAGCTGTCTCCCATTACAATATCTTTTAATTATAGAGTTGTCTCCCATTACAGTTTACAGTTGTTGTTTTTTTATTTGCAGTAATCATAGTGGGTTTTTTTCTGTTACAAATATTGAACAGAAAAATTTGTCGGTTTCTAAAACTAATTTCTGATTTTGAAATGCTTGAGTTACATCTTAAAGCATAGTTTTATTGAAACATCTTAAATTCAAAAGTTTTAATCTGACTAAAACAGCAAGGTAAAAATCTGAAGAATTTATTTTAATATTTAGGTCTTTGAATCATACTATTCAAAATCATTTGATAAAAAGATAAGTTAATGTGGAGATGTATTTAAGATGAAGATCAAATGAAACATTATGATTACATAATATTTACAAATCCCAGATGTATTTCACATATTTAATTTAAAGATTGACAGCAATCATTCTAAATAATAATTCAAAATATGCATCAGTCTTCTTATTTCACATTTAGAATGGCTTATCTTCTCTTCAACTCAGCATATGATAAAACAGACAGATTTTGAATGAAAAACAAGTTTCCTGAATGTTCAATTATCGTAAGATTATTATAGGATTATTAGTGATCTTGCTGAAGGTCAGGGATTTCCAGCTTCCTACAGCAATAAAAACGAGCACCATTAAATAGCCAAAAGTGGCATTCAACACCAAAACAATAAGCTTCCTACAGCAATAAAAACGAGCACCACTAAATAGCCAAAAGTGGCCTTAAACACCAAAACAATCAGCTTCCTACAGCAATAAAAACAAGCACCACTAAAAAGCTTAATTTGGCATTCAACACCACATCAATCAATCATAATATATCATTCAAATACAGTTGGACTTTGTTGCTTTGCAACAAACTCAAGTACAACATCCTATTTTAAAGCATTATAATTCGAGATTGATTTGACTATTTTCTTTAAGTGCTTTTGCAACATATTGGTCAGAAGCTGAAAACATAACATAAATATTTGATAAATATTGATATCAAGCATTAGACTGAACTAACTTTCTTGAAACAAACATATATTTATTTAAGACACCTGTCTAGAGTTTAGGACATTTCCATCTAGAAGTCTTTAGTTAATTTTTTTGTTGTGGGTTGCTGTCTTGTTACCTTTTGTTCATATAGAACTTCTACATGCATTTAACAAACATATGACGTGTAAGAAAGCAGTTCTGAAAATTACAACTCCAGAGCCTACATGAACTTTATTTAGGTACTCTTGTAGGCAGAAAGAATGGAAACAATTAATTACTGTAATAACACCAACTTCCCAAACACCCACATTCTAAGCAGTGTTTATAAATAATGATAAATTCATTTTGACCGATTTTTCATTTGGCTGTTGATAGATAAATTGTCGACAGTTGTTAGCAAACTTGTTGATATAAGTTAATATCTCTCAGAAACATAGATGGTACATTAAATCATGGTTATCTATACGTTTAATGTCCTATCTTCACATTCTTGCATTGCAAGATCTATTAATGAGATATTAAAACAATTCCTGCCAATGTTCTATAATTTTTTGTAAATAAGCAGTATGATTTCACACCTTAGCTTTCACTACAAACATTGGTTTGAGATATTACATATGGACCATATGATATGGTTATGAAAATCTTTCAAGGATTTTGCTGTTTAAGCTATAAATATTCAGTTGGTGCTCTGAGTGCTGTCTGATGACTTTTTTTCAAGAAATCTAAAGTTCAAGGGGCCGTTTTATAGAGAGGTCTAAGAATTTCAACTTCTGTATCACTCTAAGCCTTTCAACACTAAGGTTGTGAGTGGTAGGTTTGCTCAGCTTCAATCTTTATTGTTAAGGATTATCAGTTTTCCTGTCAAAGGATGTGGTTCTTTGTCTTCCTCTACTAATAAAAACTGACTGTTTCAGAATATCAAATTGTATGGAGCTGAAAGTGGTATAAATCCCCCAATCAATCAATCAATCAATCAATCAATGTTTAAGTTACAATTTTATCACAAACCAACTTATACATCTGTATGTCCATTTGTATTGGAATTATAGTTGTAGTGCCTTTTTAGAATCAATTTGTACTTCACATATATGTGTCATGATGGTTGTGAGACAGTAGTCAAATAAAAAATCCCTACATAAAATCAAATACTGTACTAGAAACTCCACTCAACAACTTGAAAGTGCTTTACCAACATCCTTAGCATAAACATTGAAAATATTATGACTTAAATATTGGCAATACAACTACTTACCTAAAGCACTATCATAAGCAACAATCAAAGTCAAAATACTGACCTTGACATGACCTTGGGGTTACTTCCTGGTCTGATGAGTTCCTGACCAGACAATGACAATTATAACTTGGCAGGAGTTGCAGCAGATAAACACTATAATAAATGCCAGGCATTATCAGGTGCTATAAATGCCATTATGATTTAGTTCTACAATTATGCCTTAGGGTCAGTCTCCTATAGGTCATGACCAAAGGTCAAGACATGTAGATGTCCAAAAACCAGTGGTGAAACAAATTTCATGTTTGGGTTTTGGGATACACAAACGTGCAGGCATACAAGGATGTTATTTATAAAAAAAATTCTCTGGTGGCCTTGGTGACAGAATGGTCTAAGCATAGTTAGCCAGTGTCAGCATTGAGGCTATGAGTCCGAACCCTGCCCCCTGGCATGTGTGTTAAACTATTATCTTAATTGACTTGAATTCCCAGTATTCCTACTATAGAGTGGGTTACGTCCACCATAAAACCTGTCAGCCATGAGATAGTTAAGTTTGCTGAAAGTGGCAATATACACCAACAATCAATCATGTCAATTTTCATGAATTTTTGAAAATAACTGTTGAACTAACATAGGAATTTAACCTGTAATTCAATTTGACAAATTGGAACAAGCAACAGGAATTTATTTTTGAATGCTATGAACTTTTCTATCTTAAAGCTATGTGAAAAATTGGTTAGCAAATGAGATTACATCGTAACTTTTGACAAATTATGATTGATTTTAACATCGGAATGATAAAACTGAACAGCAGCTAATTGATAATTCTGCTAACCATGAAAATGTCATAAGTCTTAACTTATTACAAAGGTCTGTCATTAACCTATTAGCTTGGGATCATAGCCAAGTTGTTTGTTTATTTCTGCAAGGAAAAATAATAAGCAAAAAGTCGTAATAAGTTTGAGGCGTTGTCTGTGTTTGGTAATAGAATTTGAGGAATAGGGAAACGTACCCAGCATCCTTTAGTTTTATCGGATTTTGTTTAAGGGTAGTTGTGAAGGAAAGATGTTTGTTTATTTCCGCAAGGCAAAATATTAAGCAAAAAGTCATATTAAGTTTGAGGCGTTGTCCGTTTGGTATAGTATTTAAAGAATAGGAAAACCTTCCTTATGCATCCTTTAGTTTTGAGGAGAATGTTTAATGGCAGTTGTCAAGAAAAGATTTCAATAGATATCTGAAGATGTGGCACGAGTGCCAATTAGACAACTCTCCATCCAAGTCACAATTTGTAAAAGTAAACCATTATAGGTCAAAGTATGGTTTTTACCACAGAGCTTTGGCTCACATGGAACAGCAAGCTATTAAAGGCCCCATTCAAACAGGAAAACCACTGTCTAATCTATATAAAAAAAAAGGAACAAGATCTTAGTCTTAATAAAAATAATAAATGAAGCAAATAATAGCCAAACTACCGGTAATTGAAATAACTAAATCTTAGAGTCCATAACTTTTGGTAAGTAGAAAAGCATATGTCTAGTTAATATATTTGTTATAATTCCAATAATTGATGAGAAAAAAAGTACAATCCGAACAGGTGGTTTCTCGTTTAACCCAATATTCCTGGCACTCAAGTAAATATAGCTCAGACATTGGTCATGATGAACTATTATCACTAACATTTGTAGCACATCACTGAGGCACATCATGACAAGAATGATCAGGAAATGAAAGTTCTCTGTTGTTTGATCTGTTTAATAGTACTACTAGTTCAAAGTCTAATATTCCAACATTTTTCTTAGGTGTCTTAACAAAGTTTTGCAAATACTTCCTAGTTTGATAACATTTTACTAGTCTGTCACATCAAACTCGTTATGAACGGTGCAGACTGTAGGATAAAATTTGTCAAGAAGAAAACTGAAATTAATTGGTTTCACTGCAGTTCTCTTGACAAGGACTTTTTTTAACAATGAACAGAACTTTCCCCCTTTTGATTTCAATTTGTAGGTTGAAAATTGGAGTAATGTTTTACTGTACTTGACATCAAAAACTAATTTTAATGGGGTTGTTGCCCCCCCCCCCCCCCCCCCCCCCAAACTATCTTTTCAAAAATCCTGGATCCAACCCTTATTATGATGTTGTACCAGTGTTGGTGTTTGTAAACAGAGAGAGAGGTTTGACAGTTGTCAAAGGATATGTTGACTGTTCAATGTTCCTGAAACAACAACATTTTCTCAGTCTATATCAAATACCTCAGCATTGTTTTAAGTACAAATTTAAAGGCCATTTCTTATTTTAAAATTCCAATAAAGATAATAGAGAAGAGACATGTATGTAAAGAAATTGGTTTTGAAATGTTTCTACAATAATAGAACACGAAAGTAATTTTTGGCGGAGTTAGGAAATTAAGATGTGCATTCTTCTGATTCTCGTGTGCATGTTAATTAACTCTGAATGGTTGGCTTTGTAAAGGATCCACTTTCTGCCATGCAGTTAATTAGCAATTTTAAACAAATTTAAGAATTGAATTTTCTTTAAGTAAATAAATATGCTTCTGTACAAGTTTTCCCGATTAACTCGTCTGTCTGTGTTTTTCATCTTCCTGTCCTCTTAAAATAATTTAACTAGCGGCATGTAGCAGTGATAGTAAGGCTCTGTATTGACTGTTGTAGTATAAACATCGTTATTATTTTTGAGCCAAGATTTACACCACTACCTACATAAAAATTGAATGTGAATGAGTTAGATAAGCTTAGATGGTCGATTGTCAGGATGTCTAATCTGTTTCTCCGACGGAGTAGTCTTTTATTCAACTCGGAAGGTAATTAGTACAATTTTTTCAGGTATTTTTTTTTTACCTGCATGTAATTAGGATCAGATTTAGAGAATTTTGTCATGTTTTTAATTATCAGAAACTTACCAGTATGTGATAATTTTCAGGTATTTTTTATTTTACCTGTAATTAAGTAATTATGATCAGATTTAGAGATTTTTTGTTTTTTTTTATTTATCTGAAACTTATGTTGATTGTTTACATATATATGTATATATTTGTAGTTTGTTTTGAAAGAAAGACAGTTATTATTTATTTTTTTCAGGTGTTTTCATCTTGTGTTGGTTTTTTTTTTAACTCATTCATTCATTATACTGTAGAAATGGCTGTCTCTGTTTCTAATTTCCCTAATCATTAACATTGTAGTTTTTTGTAACATAAATTAACTAAGGTATTTTAGCTACAAGTGTTGTAAGTCAATCACCTACTTAGTAAAAAATAAAAAAAATATAACAGGGTACTTTTGTTTTGACGTTTCAACATTTGCTAAATTCAGGCAACAAAATTCTCCAACCCTTTAGTTAAAATTTGATCATAATTTGATAAATATGAATAATCTTTTTCAGGTTCACCAGAAATAAAAGCAACTTTGAAAGACTTGGTGACACTAGAGGGCAGTAATGCAGTCCTGGAATGTATCGTCACATGTTCCCCGTCACCCGATATCACATGGTACAAGGGAGATAAATCTGTAACAAATAATCGTCATTATGAAGCCAAGTATGACAATATTTCTGGGCGAGCCACATTGACAGTGTTGGGTGCTAAGAAGGAAGACACTGGACCTTATAAATGTACTTTGAGAAACCCACTGGGTGAAGCAGAGACAAAAGCAGCTCTTACAGTTAGAAGTAAGATAAACTCATTAACATGTTTTCTGCCTTCTTTTTACTTTTGGAGTTCTTAAACATTAGCATTATAAACATGGCTAGTGGTAAGGTTGAGTAAAAGAAAAGGTGTAGGTTAGTTCATTATACTTATAATTTATTATACTCCATATACAAATAAGAAGATGTGGTATGATTTCCAATGAGACAACTCTCCACCAGAGACCAAATTACATAGAAGTTAGGAACTATAGGTCACAGTCACGCCTTTAACTATAAATGAAACACATCTGACATCTCAAATTAAACTTATAAAATGACCCAAAATGACAAATCTAAAACAGTTTAAATGAGAAAACTAACTACCTGATATCTGATTTGAATTCAAAACAATAAACAAAAACCAAAATATTATATACAGTCACTAACTACAATCACTGAATAACAGGACATCTTACTTGGAAAAGGCATATAAAGAATATGGTGGGGTTAAAAATTTCTGCAAGCATCTGACCCTTCCCCTAACCTGGGACAGTGATGTAACACCACAAAATAAGAACAAACTATATAATTCAGTTGAAAAGGGCTTAACATATAAATATGTATTCATGCTTTTTAATTGCCTTTTTTTTGCTGAAAGAAGTAATGAAGTGCTTCATTGTGACGATATTTCTACATCTTGTTTTACTTAGTTTTGAGATAGATTGTAATATTAGGATCAGTAACCTATGAAACTAATTTTAAGGGCATTACTTTTGTGATTACATTGATATTAATAAAAGAAGAAAAAATGTATTGTAATTTAAAAGGTCTATTATCCCTGCTTGAACTGGGATAAGAGCATGTTATTATTAATACAAACGTAGAGAAACAGTGTAAAAAAGATTCTTGTTAATTAAATTAGAATTAAGAAAGAAAGAATACTTATAGAATAGAGAAAAATGAATTGTATGACCAATTTGTTGTACAGCTTTTATGCACAGAAAACAAAAGAGAAAAAAAATCCAGAAGATTTTTAAATATTCTTGGGGAAACATCTAAATAAAAAAACTTAGCCTATTACATACAGTTCTTCATCATAATGGAAAGAAAAATGTTGGATAATGATATATTTTATTACAAATAGAGCATAAATTTTGATGTATATGGTAAGTATTGTAATAAATTTCATTTCGTATCCTAAATCTATTGTTTGATATTCTTCCAGGTAGAGCAAAAAAGAAGCCACAATTTACGAAACCTTTAACTAATAAGGTAGCTACGGAAGGACATTCAGTGTGTTTAGAATGTTCTGTTAATGATGCTACACAAATTGCATGGTATAAAGATGGAATTATTCAAAGAAACACTTCAGACTTCAAACAGACTTTCGATGGATTAATCGCAAAATTAGATATTGAGGAGATATTTGTTGACGATCATGGTGAATACTCGTGTGTTGCTAAGAACGATTTCGGTGAAAATAGAACATCCTGTAAAATAATTGTCAAAGGTGAGAATGAGCCGGATAAAATTCCGGTACCGAAAGTTAACAAAAAACCATGGTGTAAGGTGGTGTGACAGGCTTTATATACTGCTTATACTCTTATATTCTGCCTTTCTATCTCTGACGATGTTGTATATATTTGTGTTCCGGAAAAGGAAACTACTTTGTGTAAATATGATGGAATAAGAATAAATTTAAATCATTTTCAAAAAGTCTGGATAAATCGCATGAATTTTTTAAAATTTGGAAAGCATGAGGAAAAAATAATTTTAGAATTTTAGTACTAAAATGGAATGAATTTCCACTAAAAAGAATTTGACAAAATTTTATTTTGGAATGAATCTGTTAAGCATGAAATTATACCATTTTGCATGCAAGCTACCAAAATAAACAATGAGGGTGGTTTTAAAAATCTTGAGGGTCTTGCACGACTTCCAACTTAAACAAGCATGCTAGTTTAGGGATTTTTACCCATTTAAAACTAATTTAAGCTTACCATTTTTTTTATAGATCAATTATTATATATTTATAAGTATATACAGTAACTAACAGTCTCGTAGATATAACCCTCCTACTTCCACATACCATTTCTAGTTACACCTTTGTTTATGTGTTTGTTTGCTGAATTTAAAATACTACAGTTTTTAGCTTATCATTTACGTAATAATCTCATAATAGAAATAATCAAAAGTCATCAGAACTGAGACATATAGTATGCAACATAGCACGAAACCGATCAGATACCATCACCTACATATACACCTACAAACAAAATATTATGGAAAACTTCCAATAAAGAAAAATACGCAAAAACAATCATAAAACTATACTGACATTCATACCGCTACAGCTACCTATGCTTAATAGTGCAGATGAACCTACTTGACAAAACTAATGCTATAGTTTATTGTTTTCTTAATTGGAAAGACAATGACCTTTTGACATACAAAAATACAAAACTGTTGCTTAGTTAATTGTTTTTTTAATTGGAAGACAATGACCTGTTGACCTGTACGATAGGACAATGTAGTTTTCAGTGTAAAAAATAACTGGGAAGCCACTATTAGGGAAAATCAGTTTTCAGTGTATAAAATCACTTCGAAGTCACTACTGGGGAAAATGAGTAAAATGAAGACACGTGTACTCTAAGAAGATTTTAACTTCATGAAAGCATGTAGAGTGATTCTTAGGCTCTGTCTGAAGATTGGTTCACAATAAAACTTTTGAAAGAGCAGGGTTGAAAAGCATATTGTTATGCGTTTACTTTTCATCATTGGCTAGAGGTATAGGGGGAGGGTTGAGATCTCATAAACATGTTTAACCCCGCCGCATTTTTGCGCCTGTCCCAAGTCAGGAGCCTCTGGCCTTTGTTAGTCTTCTATTATTTTTAATTTTAGTTTCTTGTGTACAATTTGGAGTTTAGTATGGCGTTCATTATCACTGAGCTAGTATATGTATTTGTTTGGGGGCCAGCTGAGGGACGCCTCCGGTGTGGGAATTTCTGGCTGCATTGAAGACCTGTTGGTGACCTTCTGCTGTTGTCTTTTCTGTGGTCGGGTTGTTGTCTCTTTGACACATTCCCCATTTCTATTCTCAATTTTATACTTTATGAATATTGGTAGGTTGTCAGCTGTTGAAAGGAACATTTTCTCTATCCATTATTTGATTTCCACACATGGAGTCTTTGCGAAATAATTGGCATCAACAAGTTCAATTGTTTTTTTCCAAAAATAGCCCTTATATTAACAATTGTGTGCAAGGAAATGATTTTGAGCCTGCATTTAGGAGATATATTAAGAGGGATGGGAATGAAAAAAGGGGGGGACTTAATTGTTCCACATGATGCAGAATGTGTTAGCTCTTTTTTTCTACCCTTATCCGTAGGTATGAATATTATATTGCAGCCTAATCTGTAAGCAACTCATCCACTGGATTTTTCACATCAGGAAATTAAAAAATGAAAAGAAAAGTGAAAGAAGATAATAAATCTTCAGCGCTACATGGAATTTACATTTTAACACTTAGCTACTTCTGAAAACTGTTATGTAATTATACAAAACATGGAAAAAGGAAATGTGGTATAACACTTAAATTAGACAGTAAGCCCACACCATTATCAAACCTGAAGATATTTGGAGTTATATATAACTTAATTTTGGGGGAAAGTATAATGTGCTGTTAACATTGGTTGTTAATTAATTTAGTCCTGAAAATATGTACGTATTATTAGCATCCTAGGTCTCCAAAAAAGAAGAAAAACATTACAAAGTAAAACAGATTTATTAATTACTTTTTCTACGTATACATTTCAAATAAATTTAAGGCTGAAAAGTTTTTTTTTGGAAGTCCATGATAATTTCAGCTAAAAAATACCACATAAAATTTAGTCTAAGGATCTTTTTTTATAAATCATGGAACTGTTATAACACCCTTGTTAAATCTATTTAGGAAAGTAGGACTGCTATCCTTGAAAATATCAGATAAGTTTTTTAATGTTTGAAATGTGGAAAATTGAAGAGAAAAACACTTGTAAAATTGTTAAACTATCTTTATTGTTGCTATATTCTATCAAGTTAAGAAACACAAAAAATTCGAAAGATTAACAATCTCATGATGATCTCACAAAATTCCGTTTTATTTCAAAATATATCTTTGATATGATAACAGGTTGGAAATTGAAGGGGAAATTTTTGGTTAATTACTATAGCACATTGGGAGTCAGTTAGAGATATTTATTAAAAGATAATGAAATCATATTGTTGAAATGCAGTAAGCAGCTAATATAAGATATAAATACCACCTTTTAACTCTTTCAACACATGCTAAACAAGGGATCAGAAAAGATAATGTGTTGTAGGTCCCTTGATTGCAAATTGATATTCCAAAAATATTTTACAACAAAAAATTCTGGTAATTTTTATGAACAGTAAAACTCGCAGTTTTAATGATGAATGAAATAAACAGTGGTGGTACAGAAATATTCATAATGGTGCCTTCTAACTTCTTGAGAAGGGACCTGCTCCAGTCATAAAATTGAGAATGGAAATGGGGAATGTGTCAAAGAGACAACAACCCGCCCAAATAAAAAACAACAGCAGAGGGTCACCAACAGGTCTTCAATGTAGCGAGAAATTCCCGCACCCGGAGGCGTCCTTCAGCTGGCCCCTAAACAAATATATACTAGTCCAGTGATAATGAACGCCATACTAATTTCCAAATTGTACACAAGAAACTAAAATTAAAATAATACAAGACTAACAAAGGCCAGAGGCTCCTGACTTGGGACAGGCGCAAAAATGCGGCGGGGTTAAACATGTTTGTGAGATCTCAACCCTCCCCCTATACCTCTAGCCAATGTAGTAAAGTAAACGCATAACAATACGCACATTAAAATTCAGTTCAAGAGAAATCCGAGTCTGATGTCAGAAGATGTAACCAAAGAAAATAAACAAAATGACAATAATACATAAATAACAACAGACTACTAGCAGTTAACTGACATGCCAGCTCCAGACTTCAACTAAACTGACTGAAAGATTATGATTTCATCATATGAACATCAGGCACAATCCTTCCCGTTAGGGGTTTAGTATCATACCATCATAACATATATGAGAAGAACATAACCCGTGTCATGCCAACAACTGTTTTTAGAATAAATGTGTTTAGTTCCGATGCAAAGACCTTATCAATGACTCAATATTAACGCCAAAATATGCATCAGTGAAATATGCATCAGTGATTCCCTATATAATCAACCAAATTTTTCCCACAATATTAGGGGGGCTGGAACCATAGGCGGATCCAGGGGGAAAAAAATTGGTTGATTATATAGGGAATCATTGAAGCATGACTGGAGCCGGCCCCCTCTTAGGTCAGTCAGCGCCCCCCCCCCCCCCCCCCCCCCCCCTTGGGAAAAGTTCTGGATCTGCCACTGGGAACCCTGCCACCTCCCTAAATCTGACTCTGATTAGACAACCAAATGAGGTCCACAACCTGTCTCATTGGCAATCTCACTGTTTATATACATATTGTTCATTAGTACTCAAAAGGTTTTATAGGGGCAAATAGTTCATGTATATTCAGCACTAGAGGGTCTGCAAAGTGGACTGGATGGATTAAGGACATAAAATTTTTGGACGGTCTCTGGAAATAAAAGATAATTTTGCATTGCAACAGGCCACCAACAGACCTCTCAAAAAGTAGTAACAATTATTTTTTTAAGGCACTGAATTGGCAAGCTTCCTACACAGGGCATCCCCATTCTAAATGAATTTCAGGGTGGTAGGAAAAAGAGAGAAACAAACAATAGTATACACAAATAATATACAGACAACTTTAGATTTAGCAACAGGAACTCCACTGGTATTTGGGTGACCTCAGGTGCGTTGGAAGGGAAAGCAGTTCCTGCTACGCTGATGTCACCTGTCATGTTTCTCATTGCCTAGTGATGATTAGTAATGAATGAGAAAAAGAAGGATGGAGTTGTTTCTTAAACAATTAGAAAATGTTTATACACATATGTTACACAGATCCTCTTTGAATCCAGCTGTCAAACAAGACACGATTGTGTTTGCAATAGATGAAAGTGATTTTACAATAAATAACCATTGGTTAAGTAGCTTCTTTGTAAGCAGTATCATGAAAATGACTCCCATGAATACTAATTATATTTCCCATAAACAACCCATAGTGTTTAAAACAGGTTTCTTTTATACATTCAGTACATGTTAACATCTTACTCCAAATACACACTTGAGGAAGTACATATATATGCGGGCTTGGATGGGGTTTCTGATAACAAAGGGCAAAAAAAGAAGAATAAGGAAGACAAAATAAGGAATAGAGAAAAATAGTCTGAAAAATGAAAGAAGAGAGTAATGGGGTTCTAAAAAATTTGTTCAGTAGAGTATTATTGTCCAACAAAAGGGAGAAAAAAGGGTTTAAGGAATATAGTAATAAAGACCCCCATCTAGATCCTCATATATATTGAGTATTGGACAAGGGGATGGCTGTTTTAAGTGTCACTCAAAATCTTATCTCCTGTGGATTTTAAGTATGATTCACAAACTGTCAGCTCAAATTCTTTTCACATATTACACCAAGTCAACACAAATGACACTATTAGCCCTAAGACTTTCATTCATTTCACGAGGACATCATGGATACTTTAGTATCCTGAAATGCTATCGTTCCCCACGCAAAGCTAGACTGTTGCATTAACACAATATAAGCCCAAAGACTTACAGTGATTTTGAGAGGCAGTAGTGCATACTTCAGTAGCATGAAGTGCAATTGTTGCCCACATACAGATGTTGTTGATGGATAAGACTACTGCTAAAGTTTACAACTGTATCCAATTCTGATTTTGCTGTTAGTTATAAGCTCTTAGTTTAACATTGAAAGAGTACCAACTGTGTCATGAAAAACAGCAATTAAAGAACTATTCCTTTGATATTTAAGTTATTTTCTAGTAAATCAGATTTTTAAATGTCACGCAGAAACTATAAGTAATTGTCTCATAACCATTAATTTAAAGCCATCCTGTCATTGTGCCAATATGTCTGCAAATGAAATTTTTGGTAATGTGGCAAGGATCCAGTGAGGAATAAAAAACCATTTTTACATCACTAGAAATTTTCTTTAATAGATTTTTCTTAATGATGTCATTCACAACTTCTCACGCATTTTTTCCAAATTGATATTATTGACGTAGAACAACAACAAATTCCTTGGGGGGAGGATGAAAGGGTTTGAACTCTGTATGAACCTTCTTTAATCTTCTTAATGAAAGGCTAACCCTTCCAGAGCACCTGACTTCAACCCCAACCACCAGTGGTTTTTGATGCTGAATCTTTAGTTTTCAGTGTAGAATTTTATGAACTGTTACATGTTTGTCATTTTGGCTGTGTTCTTATCTGTCTATTCTGCTGATGGTCAGGGGTTCTTAATATATTCCAACTCACTCCACCAAAACATTTGGCCAGCATGAATAAACCACTGGCACTGAAAGTGATGTTACTCAAAAGCAACAATCGAAAAACCTTACTATACAATGTATAATGGTGGTTTACTTGCTATTTTGGATTTCTTATTGTCTTTTTGTAAATATTACCATTTTCCTCAGTTTAGAAATATAGGTACCAGTGAAAACAAATGAATCTTTTCTATTAAGTTTGCACTGACTGAGCCTATATTTATCAAACTGAAGTAAACTAATTAATTTAAGTGGAACATGCATATATCATAATGTAAATAGTTTTACTGAAGTAGAGTACAAGTAGTGGTAATAAAATAAATCACTGTAATTATGTATAAGGGATACTAAAATGCTTGGTAACTTGTAGTAGCTAGTCTACAATTTATTTCTTTCATGAAATTCTCTTTCTCCTCTGAATCAAACGAGTATTACAGACAGACAAAACATTTCCAACCACTTTTCAAAACTAGTGCAGTTTGGAGACACAAATTCTATAGAAAAATATTCAGCATTTGTATAGATATTTATACAAATGTATATAACTTAAAGCAATATTTTGGTGTAGTTAAGTGATCGAATGGGTCTGCTGTTGGAAATTTTGCAACATAGGAGTTGGGGACAATGATATATTGTTAGTTATACTGTTCCCAAATAGAAGCTGTAAAATAATATTAAATTAGTTTTCCAAAGATTTTGCATTTCCTAGAAACCTATAAATATTATTATCATCTTTTAAAGCACATGTTGTTAAACATTTAGGTCACTATGAACTACATTTTATGCTGGTGTGAAGGTTTGGATTTTGATAAAATTTTCAGGAATATATATTACCTGTAATGATATTTTACCACTTACTCTCATTTATATAGTAAATGCTGTACAGCAGATGACAGATGCATCATTTATCATCTTTTATTTGTGTAAAGTCAATTCTAACAACTTTAAACTTAAACTTTTAAAAATATGATGGACATATGTCAAAGAGACGGCAACTCCATGAGTCAATGACACAAAAAATAAAACACAACAAAGGTCAGCAAATGGTCTTCAACTTCTGAAGCCAATACTTTGACCTATAATGGTTTACTTTTACAAATTGTTACTTGAATGGAGAGTTGTCTCATTGACACTCATACCACATCCTCTTAAATCTATCGAACTGTTTTTTTCTGTATAAGACCAAAAAAGGGAATTATTTTTTAATGCTTCAATGTTTATTCCAGAAACTGCTTGTGAAACTGATGTTGTACCTATGTTCCTTACTAAACCTGAGAGTAAAATACATGAATGTAGTGATACTGTTACCCTCCAGTGTGATGTCATAGGATCACCTCAGCCAACCATCAGATGGACCAGGGACCAGCAGACTGTTGGCATTGACAACCACCATAAGCAGACGTTTGATGGCAGAACTGCTGTACTGCTTATTACCAAGGCAACCAGTGAGGATTCTGGGAAATATGAATGTATTGCTGAAAATACCTCAGGAAAGTCTTCTGTTGATGCTCTTATTGTTGTTAAAGGTACTTGAAGCTAGTCTTTGTTAAAAAACACCAAATGTTTTTAAGTAAATTTAAAAATAAAACCATGGTGGTTTTCTACTATTATTGGTGTTTTTTGTACTAATCTTTTTTATTAGACTAGAAAGACAAACTTACATTGTTTTACATTGTCTTATCAGGGCCTTTTATAGCTGACTATGCGGTATGGGCTTTGCTCATTGTTGAAGGCCATACAGTGACCTATAGTTGTTAATGTCTGTGTCATGTTGGTCTTTTGTGGATAGTTGTCTCATTGGCAATCATACCTCATCTTCTTTTTTATATTACATATTGAATGACTCACTTTAAAATTCACAGAAATGCAATTCATTGATTTAAATTCAACAAAAGCACGGAAACTACTGGTAATGTTTTTTTCTTGAAGTCTTGACAAGAATTTTAAAACATTCAAATGAGGTACATGTAGTACAAAAGTATTAACTTTTTTCTGAGCCACTATCTAAAAATGTTTTCTTAATACACATGTGAAACATAACTTCAAGAGCTCATTAGGATATATCTTTTGAATGTCAAAAAAATCAAGCACTTTGAAAGAATAAATCCATAAAAGTTCAACAAGTGTAGCTTATTAAATTGTAAAAAATTATTATTATGTTTTTACTTTTTCTAAAGTGTTCAATGCTAAGAAGATTTCTTCTTGCCGGACACTGAACCCATTAAACGACAATTATTTACATACAACAAAACATACTTAATTCCGATTTCACACATAGGAATTTAGATATTCTATTAAATGTTTTTAAATACATTTGAAGTAGCACTTTAATTGAAATTAGCATGATTTTACATTTAATCAGCTGATATTTGGATTAAAGGTAGCTGATCTGTTTACAAATGGGACTATTACATAAAAAATACTGAATTTATTTTCTTTCTTTTTCTTAAAAAATAATCTTAATTTTTTGGCCATTTTAAACCTAAAGCAGATATTCGAACATTTTTTACACATTTTAAGTAGTGCTTTATTTATCTGTTCTGAGGTACTTTGCTGAGAGTGTTGAAGTTAAAATACAAGAATCATGGATTATCCCCCCCTTTTCTGAGTTAATTATTTTGCACTTGAGGACTGATAGTACCACCTGCTTCATTTCTAGACACTATAAACATTTCCTTTTCACATATATATTTAATCTATGTTATGCAATCAGGGTCAGTTTTAATACTGATATAATTCTGACATATTTTGGCATTTAAAAAATTAAATATAGTACAAAAATAAATCCTCAAGGGAAAATATTGTCAACATAGCTTCTTTACCTTATGAAATGATGTATCCTTTTTATTTACCAGCAAAACAGGCTACTCCAGAAATTTTGAGTCCCTTAACTGATGAGACCGCTGATTGTGGAAAATCTCTCACGTTAAAATGTGATGTGACTGGTAATCCTTCACCCATGATTGTATGGAGGAAGGATAACCGTATTATAGGGAACACAAAAGATTTCCGCCAAACTTACCAGGATGTGACAGCAAAGTTACAAATAAGTGACATACACAAGGAGGATTCTGGGTGTTACGAATGTGTGGCTCGTAATGTTCATGGTGCTATTACTACCAAATGTACTGTAGTTGTCGAGGGTAAGAAAATTAAAATATTTTTTTCTTAAATTCTCTAGTGATATCAAATTCAAACTTCCTGTAAGCTTTTATGATTAAAACGGCCAAATCAAATTTCATTTTTTTTTCAATTAAGAATGTTGTTACCCAAGAAAAAATAAATGAATACATAATATAAAAAACTAGCAATTACATGTATATAGATATAAGAAGATGTGATATGAGAGCCAATGAGACAACTATATATCCAAGTCACAATTTGTGAAAGTAAACCATTATAGGTCAAAGTATGGTCTTCAACACGGAGTCTTGGCTCACACTGAACATATGCACATCTATTTACTAAATGCTCTAGAAATACACAGATAGGATTCTACAGATTTATCGTTTTGAGATTTTTAACCACTTTTCTTATATTTGCAGGAAGCAACTCAGGGTCTGTTGGTGCTGAAGATAAAAGTAAAACCCAGTTTGATTGGTTGGTTGGAAGGGATAAAAATACTCCTGTCATAGGAGATAAACAAAAGGAACCGTCAATCAAGAGAAGTGAAAGTATGAAAATTTCATCAAACTACTCGTTGAGGGACAAATATCGTAAAGCTACTCAACCAGATGAGGCAATTAGAGAAGCAACAATTGAAACTCCAAGTAAAGTAACTGTTACTACGGAAACTATTGTGCCGAAAAATGACAATGACAATAAAGTTGATATAAACATGAATAAAACAAAATTTGAAGATCCTCTAAAACAAAAAGCAGCAATAGCTCGTTCAAAAGGGCCAGAGGATCCACCATGGAAAAATGTGACATTGAGAAGAACTGAGAGTGCAAGAGCCCCTGTTGGTCGTAGAGAATCTCCATTTCTTCGTAAAAGAAAGGAAGAATTGGCTGGTAAGTTGGAAGCTGGATCTTCTCCTCAGAACAATGATGATCCTTCAAAATTGGCTACCAAACCTCCAGGCTGGAGACCAGTCATTGGCGATAAAAAGGATTCAGATACACCAAAAGAGACTGAAGTTTTGTCATCATTTAGACAGGTCAATCTGAGAAGGTGTGATAGTGCTAGAAGCTTGAGGGATGAAATTAAACAAACAGGTAGCAATATTAGTGCTAGTGCCGCCCAACATGATGGTGGTAGCAGGACAGACAATTTTAATGCTGACAAGAAAACAGACAATGAAACTCCAAAACTAGGTCAAACAAGTAGTACACGATTATTGTTTGAAAGAAAATTAGAATCGGATCAACCCAAAGACACAGAATTAACAAAATTCCTCAATCGACCTGGTAGTGGACTTCGTCGCACATCAAGTCTTAAAATAACACGAGATGAAAGAGATGCAGGAACACGACCAGTAGTACATTCCAGAATGAATGGTGGACTTGACCTTGAACAATCAAAGGTAATTTATATATTTTAAATGTTGCTCTAATATCATGTTCATCATTTTCATTAATTAATCGTTATGGAAATTGAACAGTGTATTCCAATACAAAGTAAATTGGTGAAAGCTTCAGGACCATAACTCAGCCACACTAACAGGTACATCAACAGTACAATTAAAGTTGCATGGTAAAGTAAACTATTATGTTCCTCTACTCACTGTTGGATTGGATAGTTCATTTTATGTCAGTTATAAACAATACCTGGTGAACTCTTGAACTGTCTAATGTAATTTTATTGGGTAGTGGGCTAGTAGAATTTTCTATATGAAGGTCCCACATCAGAATCGGATGTAAAAAAAAAATCGTGGGTCTTAATGTTTAGGTTAAGATAGGTTTTTTATAAACAAAAGATTTATCTCTTTTGGTCATATAGCTTTTCACTTGTTTCGGTTCTCATGCATCCTTGGGGTTTATATATTTAGCTTTCAGGGTTCATATTAAAGGTACATGTATATCAAGAAAAGTGCATCCAAGGCTTTAAATTTACAATTGATATTTTATTTTTTACAGTACATTTTATAATTCTGCAATATGAAATACCTCAAAATTAATGGTCTATGCATGCTCTTACAACTTTTGTTTTCAACTCAAATATTTAGATTGTACTAAGATGTTTTGAATGAAGCGCAGCATATCTTTTTTTAAAGTACAAAGTTTCTGATTTCTAAGAATGCATACTTAGTGAAATAAATCAGTTTCATTAAAGACTGGGTGATTAATTCCACAGTTTGATGTTTTCAGTTCAATCCTTTTAAAAGTACATCAAAAAAGGTTTAACATTTCTGTATGAAAAAAGATCAAGTAGAGATTCTTCGTATGCCAACGCTGGAAAACAAATTAGAACAATTTGCTCCTGTATATATTTATTTATTTTTCACTTTGGTTCCTTTGTCTTACTTGAAATAATAAATATTCAATTACATACTCAAACTTTTGAAAATTTTGGTTGCAATAATTACGTAATTTTACTTCTGGTTGATTTTTTTATTGACTATAGTATACGTGATCAGAAGATCATTCTGGCATAGTTACATAATTACACTTCTGGTTAGTTTTTTTACTGTTAGAAGTAACCCACTACAGAATTCGTGATTGGAAGACCATTTCTACTTTTGATGTACAAGTAACCTGTAATGAAAAAGTTATGTAATTCTTCGAGAAACAGGTTGAAAAGCTATTATGATTTCTTTCATCAGAATAAATGGTGCAGTTGTCTTGCATTATCAGGCAGTACCATTTGGCAGGTTTTATGATATATTATCTGGTTATGAATTAAAGAAGGTATCTAGATGTATATCAAATCTGTAGGGGAAAACCAGGGGCCCTCGGCAGCCAAGTAGTGTGTCTATGGGATGTTTTATGATATATAATCTGGTTATGAATAAAAGAAGATAGAGAATGTATGTCAAATTTATTGGCCAAGTAGTTTGTCTACATTGTCACCAGCCTATTAATGCTGATCAGATACCAAGGGAGAAATCAGAAGCTCTTCTTCCCAAACGGACAGTTAACAACACTATAGCTTGAACAAAAAAATACAAAAATAAAAATGGTCTGAAAAATATTTCATTAAGGGACCGTTCAATATTTATCAGATGGATGGGCCGGTGCATTCTTAATATTGTTTCATTAAAAAAGTTATTGCCCATCCTTTTAAATTCTGAAAAAAAGTCCTTGCCCAACTAAAAAAATCTATAAAAAAAAGTCCTTGGCCCTCTAAAACTCTATAAAGACAATCAAAAATTATTTAGGTTCTTTTTCTATTTTTAAGTTTTTAAATTTTTTAGTCTTGAAATCAAAGAATAGACTTTATACAAAATTTAAAATGTGCTAGTTAATTCTATATTTATCTATGTGTGTATCAGAACCATACATTTATTTATTTTCAAAACCAGTATGAATATACATGTCCAGATTTGATTTTATATGTACAGCCTCAAATACAATATTGATTTAAAATAAAGGAAATAATTTAAATTAGGGGACAATAACTCTTGGACTAGTGAACATATTATCATATACTGAATTACTAATTATTGTCCTAAAAATAGAACATGTTTATAGTTCAAATATCAATGTCCCTTTATCTATTCTACTTTTCAAAAAAGAAATTTAATATGGTCTTTTTTTAAGCAAATATAGGCAGACATGTTTTTGACTTTAATGATGCAGCCTTTTTCGCCTATTAATTAATTCCCTAAATTTGACAGCTTAACACAAAACTATAAAACAACCTGGCATTCTTTAAGATCAATATATAAATGAGATAGCTGTACAGTTATATGAAAATTTAAGTTGATTTGAAAAAGTTATAAAAAAAATGAAAGATGACCATCTGAACTTAGTCTAAACTTAAAATTGTAGCTTTTTTTCAACCTATTAACTAAATCCATAAAATGACAGCAAAAAAACAAAGTACTAAACAGCCTGGCATTCAGTAAGATCAATATAAAAATGATATACTAGTAGCAGTAGAGTTTTATGAAAATGCAAGTTGATTTAAAAAAAGTTATGAAAAAAATTAAAGATGACTATCTTGAAATAACCAAAAACTGAAAATTTAAGCTTTTTCTTCAACCTTTTTATTGAATCCATAAGAATGACAGCAACACACCAAACTACCAAACAACTAGGCATTCTATAAGATCAATATATAAATGAAATAGCTGTAAAGTTTTATGAAAATCCATGTTGATTTGAAACAGTTATAAAAAATTTTAAAAATGACTATCTGGATTTAGCCTAAACAAGCTTTTTTTTTTAACCTGTTTATTAAATCGATAAGAATGACAGCAATGCACCAAACTACCAATCAACCTGGCATTCTGTAAGATCAATATATAAATGAAATAGCTGTAGAGTTTTATGAAAGTCCATGTTGATTTAAAAAAATTATAAAAAAAATCAAAGATGACTATCTAGATTCAGCCTAAACTTAAAATTTGAGCTTTTTTTTCTTACCTATTAATTAAATCTATAAATTTAACAGCAATACACCTAACTACCAAGCAACCTGGCTTTTTATAAGATCAATATATAAATGAGATAGCTGTAGAGTTTTAGGAAAATCCAAGTTGATTTGAAAAAGTTAGAAAAAAATTTAAAGTTTACTATCTGAATTTAGCCTTATCTAAAAATTTGAGCTTTTTTTTCTTACCTATTACTTAAATCCATAAATTTTACCGTAATACACCAAACTATTAAACAATTTGGTATTCTATAAGGTCAAAATAATTTAAAAGATAGTCTGAACAGAAAATTCTAGCTTTTTATTCCTTAATTAAATCCTTAAAATGGACAGAAATGAGCCAAGCTACCAGTTTGTAAATTGTTGCGACATGTTTTGAGTGCCTGCAAAAGAAATATCCTACAACCAATAAAATTGATAGCAAAATTTTTCCTATAAAATATATTCTGGCCCATCCACTAAATATTTAAAAAAAAGTTCTTGCCCATCCAAATATTTCCACAAAAAAAGTGCTTGCCCCACCCCATTTTGCACTGGCCCATCCATCTGATAAATATTGAACGGTCCCTAAAGGAATACAGTGAAACCTGTTTTAAGCAACCACTTAATAGAGAGAAGGTAGTCTTTTGAAACAGGTTCACTATTAAATGCACTATGGAGGGACCTTAAATTACTGGTCTTATAACACAGGTGTACGTTTGCTTAATGCAGGTGCATGGTCTCTGAAGGAAGTCTGACTAGTTATTAGGCAATACTTCATCTTTTTTCATACAAACATGAGGTTTACACAAGTGCTTTGAAAGATAAATAGTTTCTTCTCTTCAAAAAGTAGTGCAGCCAATTCAACTTGTATACGTTTTATAAGAATGAGTCAATACAAGAGATTTTAAGGATGGTTATGAAACTCAAGCTTTCTTATTTATAACTTTCAATACATTTGCGGCAGCAGAATGTAAAATACTTTTCAAGACTCAGTTTTTATATTTCAAACAGTAAAATTTATTGCAAAATGAATTTTGATAGATAGTTTTAAAGAGAACAGAGAGAAATAAAACCCCCACTTATATCAGGCTTTAAGTTTTCTCTTATGTAGCTTTCTGCAAGATGCAAAGTATATGTTTTTCCTACTTAGGCAAGAATTTTTTTTTTTTTTTTTGTTGGTCTTACGGTTTTCAATTGTACCCTTTGATACATGTACCTTATGTCTCTTTTTTATCGTAATGAAACACAAACAAAAGAGCTAAAGACAGAATCTTAGTTGCATAATGTAATAACATTGTAATTATTTCTTTAAACGACTTTTCTTTAATTAATAGAACTGTAATTGCATACACAAAAACTTTTGAAGCAATTACCTTGCAATAAATGTCATAGAACCAGTTAAAAACACAAAAATGAGAAATCCAGGTTTTGTGCCGTCTGCTCTTTTTTTTTTTATGTTTTTGCATGCTACCAGACAGTTGTGCTGCAATTGATTGTTCTAAGGAGGCTGTGAGAATCTCAGAGATTTATTCCAAATGGAAACTCTTCTTTCAATAAACTTTCATTTTTTGGTGCATGATTAATTCTAACAAGATAGATTTTTGTGTTAAAGGCGTTACTAGAGAAAATAATTCAGATTACAGAATTTAAAAAAAACATGTATTTCAAAATAAACAATACTATTTTTTTTTTAAAGTTTAATGAAATATGTAGGAATAACAGCTGGTTTAAGAAGATAACAGTCACATCTTTACAATGTTTAAATGATATGAAACAGAAACATATGAATCAGAAAGAAATTTAAGGTGTTTAAAAAAAAACCAATATATATAGAAAATGAAAAATATTTTAGATTGCTTTTTCATTCATTCAAACCCACCTGACCTAATCATTTAAATGATAAGGTGCACTTGATTAATATCTGTCAATTATAAAAAAAAAATCAAATTTAAAGTTAGTTCTAATGCACAGCTACATGCAGAAATAAACAATATAATGAGGAAAAGTTAAACTGTCTCTAGGCTTGTCAAAATTGAGGATCACGAGATTCCCGCTTATCATTTCTGCAACCTTCTGAAAATTCACATTTTTCTTGTCTTGTCTGATAAATTAACATGGTCTTATTTCTGATGGTCACTAATCCAGCCGCTGTAAGACATGATACCACATGATTTGTCTGTGTCATCTGAGAGTTTATCTGTGTAACTTATTGAAGAATTTTAAATAAAATGTAAGAGTTAGACATAAGTTTTTCAATTGCTAACCTTAGTTAAGGTTTATGTACCCTTCTGTAGCCATTTTTGTACGAACTTTTCAAACTTCAATTGTAACAAAACTACAGATATTATGAATAATAGAGATAGGCCATTTTGTACATATTCCAAGGGGAAACTTGATGCAAAGCATTATTTTTTACTGTTCCATTGCATTTAATAGAAAAAGAGGACTTTGTGGCAAATAAATCAAGATTTTTATAGAAAATCCACAGCCTTTATCCTTGTACTCTCATATTTGGCAATTTGATGACTGATAGATATAGGATTATTGCATGCAGTGCTAGCATTGATTTCCTTAAAACAAGTTTATAAATGTAGTTATTGGTTAAGACAAGTATAAATATGGCCAAAATCAAGTACACCTTTTAGGGTGCGCTCGACTTTAGTGACTCAGCACGAGGTGTTTTGGAATTTACAGGTTCCTTAGAACTTTTTGTAAAAAATAAACACTAGCACATCATAGAAAATCAAGTGAGTAATTTATGTTTCAAATTTTATAACAAAAATCTCTGTATTAAAGGCTGTGGATTTTCTATAAAAATCTTGATTTATTTGCCACAAAGTCCTCTTTTTCTATCAAATGCAATGAAACAGTAAAATATAATGCTTTGCATCAAGTTTCCCCTTGGAACATGTACTAAATGGCCTATCTCTATTATTTATTATATCTTTAGTTTTGATACAATTGAGGTTTGAAAAATTTGTACAAAAAATCAGGCTACAGAAGGGTACATAAACCTTAAAGTTAAAATAATAGCAGCAAAACTTGTAACTTTTGGATTTCCTGTTAAGCAGTAAATTATTGTCTTACTTCTAGTAAAGAAACTTTTTTGTTACTTTTTTACGCTCTCAAATCATTTTGATTTTTCCTTTTTCTTGTTTACCAAACTGCACAGACAACAGAAACAATTTAGAACTGACGTGACTGTTATACAGTTCGAGATCCATGTAGTATGTTATGAAACAAGACAGAAAGGAATAAAATCTTCATATTGTTACATCATTGTGTGACAGATATTCAAGTAATAAGAGGTTATTCTGGGAAAACTTTGATCAAAATTAATGAAAAGAAAAATTACATAAATTTCAACCAGCATACAAAAATCTGAAACATTTTTGGGTCAATTATTTTAATTTTTTAGAAGTCGGTTCAGAAATATTGCCAAAATAACATACAATTTTCACATGCTTCCTTCTTGTCATTTCATTCTTTCTTAAATTAGGGTGTGTTTGATTGGCATTTATTTGGCTGAGAAGTCAATGCTTAGAAGTGTTAATTATGCAATGAAATTAGGTAATGCTACTTTTAATCAATTCAAGACGTACCATAATATAAAGACAGATAACTTCTGGTGAAATTCTATAAGAATGCTTGAGTTAATTCCCTTGTTCATATCATTTCCAAATATTACTTAGCAGAAAAACACATCAGTTAAGATGTTTTCTCAAAATAAAGAAAAAAACATAAATACAATACCTCAACCTCAGTCTTAGTCCATTGAATTAATTAGTTTATGTTGAAAAAATAAAAATAAACTGTCCCTCTAGCCTACTTCTAAAGCAAATTTTTAATAAAATTGAGAATGGAAATGGGGAATGTGCCAAAGAGACAACAACCCGACCATAGAAAAAAAAAAAAAAAAAAAAAAAAAAACAACAGCAGAAGGTCACAATCAGGTCTTCAATGTAGCTAGAAATTCCCACACCCAGAGGCGTCCTTCAACTGGCCCCTAAACAAATATATACTAGTTCAGTGATGACTTCTTTTTGGAGCAAATTATTTTGTATCCAGAAGTATTTAGGATCATGATCATATATCAAACATCAGAAAGGTTGCAATTCAGCATTTATGTGTTTCATTTGATTCAAATAAAATTTATTTCACAAGAAGACAGCTAGCAGAATAAGAAATGAAATTCATGTTATTCAAAAATACATTATGTAACATAAGACTTCCTCCTCTTTAAAAGGACTGCTATAAAAGTGCCATATTTATTTACGTTATACCAGTAACCTTTTAAACTCCAAGATTGTACTCAAATTAAGTAATAAAATTGTGTGCCACTTGGCCACTCCTGAATGGATAAAACAGGGCTTGAATTATTTTAAATTGAAAGGTAATGGTAACAAACATCGTGCATATTATAACAAAATATTTCAAATTGTAGAACATATATTCAACGCTTTTACAAGGAGCCATAAGGAATTTGCATTAATTTCCAACTATAGATGTTAATTCTCCACAACTTAAGCAACTTGACAAAATACTTTTTATAGTTGCTGTTATCCTGCGATAACAATTCTGATAATATGAAATACTACCAATTTTTTTCTAGATTGTTTATTTTTCTTGTAAATATAAATAATACCACTGGTACCCTATGGAAAATGCATTACAAATAATTTGTAACCATAAAGCTATAGTACTGTGTCATAATGGCTTTTAATTTGTATACACTTTTGAAAGATAAGAAATTAGATACATTACTGTTTTGAAGTTTATTTGGATAAGAACAAATTACATAAATTCAGATTAATTAGAAGAAAGTAAAAACTCATTGAGGGAAAAAATATATATGTTATTAATTATTACACATCTGTTAATAATAAGTTAAGTATCTGCAATCAGATTCCAATCTCAATGCCCCTCTGACCAGGGATTAATAACTGATTATCAGAAATCAAGCATCTGTAAATCTCCCCCATAATAATGAGGAGGAAACAGGAAAAAAGTTGATTATTATAAAGTTTGGCAAAGGATTACAGTGCTCAGAGAATATTTATATGTGTTGTAAACAGAAGGAGGCACATGTGATCTTGAGAGAATTGTGAAGGTCGTAGGTGCATCTTTTATAGTGGAACAATTGTGATTAATACATTCTGATTTTATAACTTTTAAACAAGGTAAGTTAACCCTGAGAGTTAAATGAAAAAACAGAAAGGGTAAAAAGACTATTTTGCAACAGTTTTTGCTTTTTTTTATATATTTTCTGGCACCTGTTGCTTTAAGGGATTTTTATAATCCGCAAAACTGACAAGGGGATGAGGTATCTGTCACTTAAATAATCTAAATCAATTATTTATGAAGATATTTGAAATTTAATTCTTTGGATTTTATCTTAAAGAAAGGTATTAAGTGAAAATTAAAAAGATTTATTGCAATAAAGAAAAAGAAACTGTCAAAGAATTAGGAATTTTTGTTACCTATTATCTATTGTGTGAGCATCAAGATAAATTAAAAGAAACTAAGCTTAGTTGCCACCATGATTTTGGCAGCATGCACCTGTCAAAAGAGAAATGGCTTTTTTTTTACCAAAGAAGATATATAGCATAAGTGTAAGTTTTGGAACAATTTTTGCATCTCATTTTTGCAGTCAATCTTTCTCAGTTAGACCTGAGACTTCTATAACACACTTCTGTTTTAGGAGTCTCAGGTTAGACCCAGTATTCTGACCTCGTATCAATTGAAAAGATGCTTGTATTTTAGAACTGCAATATAAATTTGATTTCCAGAAAGTTTTGCATAAAGGGAAAGGATTGACTGATTGCAGTAAATTTTATTCTTTAGTCCAGTCTCCTTTTTTATAAGAACCTGCAAGTAATCATTATTTCAACTGAACAGATAACCATTTAGAAATAAGGAAATAAGTGTTTAGAAGAGGTCTCATAAATTATGAAATATTGTTGAAAATGTAACATATTTCTATTATAAATTTGAGGGGGTTGTGGGCCCAGATAAGTTAGCCATAATTCACAAATATGTGAAAGTTATCTATTAAAATTGCACTGCAAATGCATCTACCACCTAGCCTAGATAAATAACATTGCTTTCCTTGTGTAGATATTGATGGTCTAATTAACAGATAAGATTATCCATTAGAACATTAGTGATTGTAATGTATTAGTTCTGCTGCTACCTGGTAGGCATCATCTTACACACTTCCTAAAATGTCAGCAAGCATATCTGCAGCACGAGGGGCTAAGTTCAGGTTAAATTATAAGTATTATACAAAAAGTTAACAAATTAAAATTTAAAATGTTAAGAGGGACATTTAAAGAACTGTAATTTAGATATGTAATTTTTTAGAGCAAGTTAGTAGAATATATTTTGATGTGGACTTTTTATAGCTTTATTTTCCCCAATGGAACCTCGTTCAAGAAGCAGTATGTAATCATGTGACTTTCACACTCTCTTGATGTAACTAGTTTGTCAATATGTTATGTATTTGATTGGTTTATCATACAAATGATGTTTTGTTGATTCCTGGTTTGTTATCTGACAGCAATTCTTAAATGCAACAGAAAAGACAAAACATGTGTGCTTAATGACATATTTTTTTTTTTGGCAAAGGCTTCCTTCCCAAATATTTCCATATATAATATTTATGGTAAAAAAAAAAACAACATAATGAATATATTTGTATGTGCAATTTATATAGTGTATTGTCATTGGTATGTAGGTGAACGAAACAATTCCCTATAAGTGA
This sequence comes from Mytilus edulis, assembly GCA_019925275.1. Lineage (NCBI taxonomy): Eukaryota > Metazoa > Mollusca > Bivalvia > Mytilida > Mytilidae > Mytilus > Mytilus edulis. Next base: position 36,885,416 of record CM034360.1, read on the forward strand.
TGTGAGTTATAAAAAAGAAGTTCAGGAATTATGGCAAGCAAAATTTTTGTAGAATAAAACCTGAAAAACCTTTACACCATATAGTGGAATATTGGTAAGTCCATAAAAAATGGAATATATTATGTGGATTTGTTTTATGTATCCATGACATCCACAAAAATACCCCTATATCATCCACATTTGTATTTCACTTTCATATTTTTATTTGACCAATGTTTTTGCTAATTTCATAGAATTTGTTGTTGCAAGAAGAGTAATCTATTTGTTTTGCTGATATCTTCAAGGTTATACTTGTAAGTTGGTTTACTAGCAGTTGATTTCTGATAGGTAGAGATAAGGATACAAATAAAGGCAGCAGAGTCAAGGTCAAAACTATAGGGTACATATGTATCTAGCTAACATCCAAAGTCATTCTTAAGTTTTAAGTCTTAATTTATCTAACAAACAATTTGTTTTTCCACATCAAGCAGTTAACTGTTTCTCTAAAAAAAAAAGTCAATCTTCATCAATGCAAACTTCTAAACTAAAAATAATTCAAGGAACATAAACCTTTGGTACAGTGGTGCATATTGTTTGAAAATGGTTAAAAAATAGTACTTGGTAAGCCCAAATAGATATAAAAAGATTGGTTTGAGTCTTATTCCAAGTCACAATTTGTAAAAGTAAACCATGATAGGTCAAAGTACGACCTTTAACACATAGCCTTGGCTCACAGTCCAAACAGCAAGCTATAAAGGGCCCCACAATTGACTAGTGTAAAACCATTTAAACAGGAAAAACAGCAGTCTAATCTATATAAAAAACGAGAAAACCATTATTTTTCCTCCAGAAAAGTAATTAAATATAGAATTAAGAAATTAATATGTTCAATTATTATTGCGATTGTTGGACAATTAACCCAAATAATAGAGATATCATAAAAATTTCTGAATTTACTGTAAGTGTTCCCTGTCTGACTTTTTAACTTTCTTTGTTGTTGTTTGCAATAAATATCTGTCTATATCTAAGAATCCTATCATAAACTATAATTATTATCTTTTCATCTAATAACCCAAGGGTACTTCACCTCTCAGAGACCAATTAGAAGAACAATTTTCACTTAAACGCTTCCTCCACAACCACTTTACCGTTAGTAATTAGGAAGGTATGTGTGTACTACCTACATATCTGTGATGTATCTAGTAGGTACAAGTTTCTATTCCTGGTTCAGTGGTTTACATATACTGACAGAATTCCTTGGTGTATGCTAATAATTGGCATTTACAGACCAATGATTATCAAACTTTTTGTAAACTAATTTTTATATATTAAGCAAGACATTTTTCTGATTTCTTGAAAGCAATAATCTATACAGAGATCGACTTGAAAGCAATAATCTATACAGAAATCGACTCTATACAGAAATCGACTTGAAAGCAATAATCTATACAGAAATCGACTTAACAGCAATAATCTATACAGAAATCGACTCTATACAGAAATCGACTTGAAAGCAATAATCTATACAGAAATCGACTTGAAAGCAATAATCTATACAGAAATCGACTTAACAGCAATAATCTATACAGAAATCGACTTGAAAGCAATAATCTATACAGAAATCGACTTGAAAGCAATAATCTATACAGAAATCGACTTGAAAGCAATAATCTATACAGAAATCGAAGTGAATTATTGTTTTGAAAATAAAAGCTTAGTCTGATCTGATGTCAGCTTAACCCTTAGCAACTGAAGTTTTTGGTTTGTTCTTGTGTTGTGCTGTTGCACTACTGTCCCGGATTATGAAGTGTTGAGCAATCCAAAACCCAGCTGCATCCTTTATGTGCCAGCAGCTTGTCTTTCTTTGCCATCTGCCATATTTATTTTTGTTAAATGTTGTAATATTAAATCAGGCCATCAGTTTTTTTGTTTGAATTGGGTATATTTTCTTCAGCATAATTTTGTATCGGTGATGGGTTTTAAAAAGACCATACACTATAACGTTTTTGCGACTTACAAAAAGAAATTGTCATTTTAAACCTGTTGACAGGAATCAAAAAGGTCATTGTCTTTCCAACCTGGGGTACACTCTTAAACAGACTTTGATGTTGGCAGTTCGAGGACTAAGTTGGAAGAATTTTTCTTTGATTGGGCTTTTATTAGTAAACAGATGTATATCTGAAGAATATATTATAGGCGCTTTAACAGTGATTACTTGGAGCATCTTTGATACCTTCTTTATTACATATTGATGTATTCTACGAGATCATTTATTAGGGCCCCGCCGACGGCGGGTCGCCCTATAGTGATCAGTCTGTCCGTCCGTCCGTCCGTCTGTCCGTCCGTCCGTCCGTCCGTAACACTTTCGTGTCCGCTCCATATCTAGAGAACCGTTATGATTTCATACTTAATACTTAACATGATTATTAACCAACACCAGAGGGTGTGTCATGTTGTATGTACAACTTCCTAGGTCAAAGGTCAAGGTCAAAAACTTTGGTTTCAGTTGACAACCCCGTGTCCTGTGGTGAAGATCGTGTCCGCTCCATATCTAGATAACCATTATGATTTCAAAGTTTATACTTGACATCCATTTTAACAACCACCAGAGGGTGTGTCATGATGTATGTACAACTTCCTAGGTCAAAGGTCAAGGTCAAAAACTTTGGTTTCGAGTTGACAATCCTGTGTCCTGTGATGAAGATCGTGTCCGCTCCATATCTAGATAATCGTTATGATTTCAAAGTATATACTTGTCATACATTTTAACCACCACCAGAGGGCGTGTCATGATGTATGTACAACTTCCTAGTTCAAAGGTCAACGTCAAAAAAACTTTGGTTTCAGTTGACAACCCTGTGTCCTGTGGTGAAGATTGTGTCCGCTCTATATCTTGAAAACCGTTATGATTTCAAATATTATACTTGACATCTATTTGAACCAACACCAGAGGGTGTGTGTCATGATATATGTACCACTTCCTAGGTCAAAGGTCTGTCTGTCTGTTGGTCTGTCCATCGCTAACAAATTTGATCCACATTATATTTTGAGAGGACAGCTGTTATTATTTCATACTTTATACCTGACAAACATTTTCAACTTAACATTTATATTAACCAACACAAGAGAATGTGTCATAATGTATGCATCCTAGGTCTAAGATCAGTCTGTCGGTCTGTCCATCTGTTCGTTGTTCTTAACAAATTGTGTCCGCTCTACCTCTCGAGAACCATTAATATTTCATACTTTATACTTGGTGGGTCATAATATATTGAAGGCATAATTCTAAAAATATGTGACAAATATCAATTGGGCAGCACCTTTAAACATATTGTTCAAACATCAATCCATATATCCAGAAGTCACCTTAGAGTAGTAATCAATGAGTTCACATCATGCAGTCATATCACTATTATACTATGAAAGTAAGATGAGAATATTTATCAGTTTTAACTTAAAATCTTAGATCAAAATCACACATGAGACTATGTAATAACTTCAAATAATGCTTCATATCAGATTATCCATACAACTTATTTACCCCACGTTATTGACAGCGGGGCCCACAGAGATGGCTCCCATCTCAATGATATCTAGTTACGATTTAATTCGATTCTTTATGATTTTATTTGTATGTTTAACATCTATAAAGATCCCAGTTTTCTATTTGAAAAAAAATCACATATTTACTATACCTCTACATTCAAAAGATATTTTCAAAAGCTGAATACACAAATTGTGCAAAATTTTGTAATGTTCCAGATCATCAAAGTCATGTTATAGTCAATTGCGTTTTAAAAATGAACCATAACAGGTATATTTAAGTTTGACCAGGTCTTGCCTTCCCGTCAATGCATAGTCAATTTATTCCGATTAACCTTCAAAATTACCAGATTTGATATAGGCTTCTGGATGATCAGAATCTTATATAAAAAGTGCACATTAGTCATGAATCTTATCTTAAACCTCAAAAAGATCTGAGATTTTGAAAATTTGAAGTTTACGGTTCCTGTGGAGAGATAGTGTAATCCGAATGCCATTTTTTTCTGGATTCTATGAGATTAACATTCATGGTACATTGGAATAAAGCCTTTGTTCTGAGTTTTACAGTTTTGTAAAACAACATGTTTCAATGGATGTCTGCTTTTCTTTAAACTGTATAGGAATTTGTTAAAGTTTTCCAATCTTGAAATTAGCTGTTGTGAAACTGGTCAAAATAATTGAATAGGATTTTGTGTGTTCCAAAAAGAAAATTCAAATTTGAGAAGGATAAAGATATCATGGATTAGAAATAGAAAGTCCGGGGAAAAAATCCAACATTTTCTTGGTGAAATATAGACAAAAAAGATTTGTACATTCTGATTATTAAGATTATTTAAGAGACTTTATAATAATGGCTGCATTGTCAGGCAGATCGCCATTCCGTAAACTATCATACTTGAGGAGCAGGTTTGAAGAGGTATGTGGCGTCAAAATATCAATATACACAAGTAGATAATAAATTCTGAAGATGCAATTAAAAGTATTTACTTCTGTGCATGCAGTCATCTTTGGTATCATTTTTTTCCCCAAGGTTATTGTTGACTGTTGTATGATTGAGTTTTGTGGTAATTGCGAAATAGGAAACAAGGTTGAATTCCAAGACTATTACCATGCATCTAGAAAAAAAATAGTAAAGCAAAACAGAAACTGTCTTTTCTTTTGGTGATTTTGTTTTTCATTTTGACTGTTCTGTCCCCCATTTCATGAGGTACCTTTCCTAATTCAGGCTTAAGCAGGCAGATAACATTACATATGTTGTGAGCAAGGCAACATTTGGGTGCCACCAGCTAAGCAAGAACTTCTTTTTACCCTTCCAGAGTACCTGATTTTAAAAGTAGGACCTGCCTTTGACCTTTGTAGAGTACCTGTGTTTACCCGTAATCCTTAGTTTTGGCGTGGACTATTATACTAACTTAGTATAATAGTCCCAGGTTTTGGTATGATAAGTGTTACTCAATTTAAGGTTTTACTATATAGTGGGTCTCATTGGGGTCTAAGAGTGACGCAGGATTGCCAATTTTTTGTAAGCGTGAACCATGAAAGTCAAATTATTGTGCCATGAAAACGGGAAATGAAGTCTAGCAGGACATGGGAAATTACAAAAAAATGTGATTATTACCAAGGAGATAAGTCTTATTAATAATGGATAACTTTCAATTAATCGAAACAAACTTTGATATTTATTTGACATTTAGAGAAGAAAGCAATTAGCATATATACTATGGAAAAGAAGAGTATTGTCTATGAATTTAGCCAGATCTTTTCTCCAATTTTTGTCACATTTACTCTTTAGGATTTTTTGCAAATTTTGGAAAAGCAGATAGAAATATTTACAAAATAAAAATGAGCTCCATCCCTCTTCTACATTCTGTATCAATTTTTCACTCTAAATTCAAATCATCTTTTATTTCTTGATGAATCTTATTTATTTCGTGATATAATTCTTCTCACTATAATTACTCATAGATAGAAATATAGAAGTAAACAAATACATTATCATAAATAACAAAGATTATTCCCATTAGACTCTAAGATATGCATATTTCACGTCTGTTTATGCATATTCCACGTCTGCTCAAGCTTAATTCACCTGTTTACAAAGAACAGGAATACCAGTGGTCAGATAACTAACGCCAGAAGTAGTCTGTCAGTAGCCATATGTACTGATAGATAAATTGTTGTTATAACTGTGTTTATCTCTATAGATAAACCAACAGCTCTGATATACATGCTATAGATCTGTGTAAAAATAAAATTTATTACTCAAAATTCATGATAAGGAGATTATTGTACTTAGTGGCATCTTGTTATTACTTTGAGTGTAAAAGTATGAAAATAGCAACTTTTAAATTAGTTCGATCAATTATAATCAACTAAAAATGAGTAATCTGTGTAAAAATTTGTAAACATGGCCAAATTTTTAATTGATTTTAATTAAATTACTCATCTTTTTGAAAAACATGCAAGTTTTAAATGATGCACTGATTAATCCGTGTTGAAAAGTGTATTTATCTTTTCTCTGACAGCACTTTGTTTCACATTCTTATTGCTTTGCATATTAATCAAATTTCTGGTAAATTGTCAGGTTAATTTGAATTCCATCCAATTTGATTATAAGAATTGAAATCAGTATTGCTTAGTGAAAGAATTATGTTCAACTGAAATTATGGTTTTAGCTTTTCATATTTTTTTTAAACATTTCTAAATGAGATTTTGATAAAATAGACCAATTCAGAAATTACTTTGCATTATCATGGGAATGTTTCTGTTTTGGATGTTCTGATTGGTTGAAATATAGATATTAAAGGACATTGAGACTGTACTATTTAAAAAAAAAATACTGAATTATCTCCCATTTTCAAAAAGACATTTTTGTTAGATGAAGATGATGATTGAAAGATTAAACATAAACATTGCTCTGATGAAGACAAATTACAACAAACTTGTTTCAACAGCAGGAATATTCTTTTTTTTTTTAAATTGTCTAAATAGACATTAAGCAATCAATATAATATGAATAAAGGATATTAAATAAGAAATTGTTAGATAAGAAAACACATTTTGGTAAAAGTAATCATAGTTTCTTGGGCAATGTAGGTTTCTGCAGGTATCAAATCTCCTTATCTAGTTTGAAATGAAAAATATTTAAGAAAGTTTGAATATCTTCTGAAACTCAAGCGTCTAAAGTCTACAGGGTAATTCAGCAGTCCAAAAGAAATTTTGCACTTACTATATAAAATTTTCGCCAATTTAACAGACTTTCCAGGAAAAACTGCGATCTCAGACCTAAACTTTGTACTAATCAGGTACATTGCTTATGTAGGCTAAATCTGTTTTAAATAAATTAAACTTTGTATAAATCAGTTTATATAACATTCAAATAACACGGAAGGCAACTGTTGGCATTTGCCAAACTTGTTTTGAGAACTCTACTTATCGAACGGTGCCAAAAGTGAGAATAAAAACAAACGTTTTGGAGAGATTGAGAAGAGTAATGCATTACATTAACACTTGATTGTTGCCTAGGTAACTTATCGGTAATACAGGAATCTACCAAAATCTTCATTCCATGCTCTTGTCTAGAAAGACAGTATAATTAAATAACAATAATTAGTTGATCATTAGTAAAAAAGAGTGACTCAATATTATATGTTAGTGTCAGGATATCTAGTTTATAACATTCCATTGGAAAGGAGAATTCTAAAATTTGTTATTCCAGAGGAAGGTACCTAACAGATATAGGTAAATTATTATCAGGTTTGAAGGGGGAGTGTTCTAGCTTGTACAAGGCATCATGCATGTTAGAGGTACACTTATTTTATCATGTAGACCTAACAATCAGGATCTTTATAACTTTAGGTTTGCAATCAGATTTAAAATGTTTGAAGATTGATTGCTTTGTAGTGAGTAAGTGAGTTATGCATAAGGTTATCTTCTCATTTGTAGGATCTAAGAGGATTAAATATAAAAAATACTCACAATATTCAAAAAGCATTTTTTTTAGTAGAGGAATATTTCTATTGTTCAAAATTCAACATTAGACTATCTCCTCTAACCTGAACCATTTTTGCATGTAAGAATCTTTTAATAAGTTTGGTATTCTAATTTCAGGGTGAAAAATCCACCTCAAACAGATTTTTAAATAAAGAAGGAGACCAAAAAACAAGGACCATGCCTACCTACGACAACATAGATGATGAGGATGAACTCCACAAAATAGTAAGTTTACTTGATATACACAAAAATGGTCTGCTTATCAATATTTATGAATGGTGTAAATAAAGGTAAATAAAGGCCAGAAAATCAGACAATGTTATACTAAAAAAAAATCTTTTGTTTTATTTGCTAATTTTAGCCTTTCAGTCAGAAATAAAACCAGCACTCAATTAAATCAATGAAAAATTCACAACCTGAAAGTGGGTCTTGTTGGGGTCTAAGCGTGATGCGGGATTGCCGATTTTTCGTAAGCGTGAAACGGAAAAGTCAAATTATTGTGTCGTAAAAACGGTAAATAAGGTCTTGCGGGACCCAGGAAATGACAAAAAAATGAAATTGCTTACGCACATAGTGTAAGCGGGATACAGGAATCTAACAAAACAGTAAGCAGGATCCGGGATCGGAACCCCCCAATGAGACCCCCCTGAAAGGTGATTTTGCAGCATTTAGGAATATTCTAATTAATACAGAATCATGATGTTATGTCCTATATTGTAGTTACCAAACCTTTTGCCAAAGTTAAGTTGCAGAACACATGTATTTAAATCTATGCTGAAACATTTGAACAATTTTCTATAACCTTTGATACAATGTAGGTGCCTTTGACCTGGTTCCCTGCCAAAAGACTTACAGATTCATCATACCTCCTACATAACTTATGTCACCAGGATAACAGTACAATTACTCTCTCCTAATGTTACTGTGCTCTTCAAATAAATCAGAAGCAGGTGATTGATCTGCAAATTATGAGCTAATTGTAGATTGTTTGTGACGTAAATATGTTTTGTTACACCCTCAGTCATATATTGTTGTTACCTGTTTTTTCTGCTCTCTGCACAAAATTCATTAGTGCTTGAGCACTGTATATTCAGAAATTTTTGGTGTTATTAATATTGGGAATATTTCAATGGCAAATAAGCAAACTATGTGGTATCCATATTGTTGCTAATGTTAGTACATGCATTTCTGTCTCAAATTTAATACTTTCGTTTTTTCAAACTCTCAATAATAACACAGCTGATATTTCATGGTACAGGTTTTACTTGGTTTAGCTGATTCCTTTGATGTGGCTTACCTCAATGACAACCTCAATGTCATTGATAATCTCAAGGTCATTACTGGTACCCCAATGTTTTTGTTTACTTCACATGATACCAACAAGATGATCGACTGTTTCTGTAATTATTTTGTAGGAATCAGTGATACTATGGTTTTCTAATTATGTTTGAAACCAAGCCAACAAACACAAGTTTATTTTTGTGATCCTTTAGGCATAAGTTTTCTTAATATTATTGCTTTATAATGTCAGATATATCAGTTTAATTCCAATACTTTCAAGTTGTGATTAAAATCAGCATGTGATAGGGTCATAGCTGTGAATACTCAATTACCAATACAAATTTTATGTCTTATGATGTGAAATTGTTTCTATTTTGAGCAAGAAGTAAACATTATTATCCTATCTGAACCCCAGCTTTAAAATTGCAGTTGTTCAAAAGTTTGTTCTAAGGACTGTCTGACCAAGTCATTTTTAACATGTATGAAAAAGCTAAGATCTTCATCCTTGTCCTTTGACCAAGAAAATCACAAGTAGTCATGTCTCTCTTTGTGAGGTTACTGTGGATTCATTATTATTCCTTGGATACCAATTTTCGTGGATTTCATGGGTACAGGTGAACCACGAAAGTAAATTTCAACGAATAGCTCGTTTTCTATAGGCTTGGATACAGACTTCGGCAAAACCACAAAAATGAATATCAACGAAAATGTAAGTCTTCCTTAATCCACGAAAATTGGTACCCACAAAAATAAATGAATCCACAGTAGATGAAATTTTATTTGATAGATGGACTGTTAACAAATAAAGGGTCATGAGCAATGAGATAAGTAACAGGAGGGAATAAAAGCAATAGGTACTTAAGGGGCAGATCTGTCCATTTAAAAAGGGGGTTCCAACCATATGTCCGTATTCAAAAGCAATGATTGTCAAAAGATAAAGAAGGTTACAACCCCTTGAACCCCTCTGGATCCTACACTGTACCTGCTGTACAAAATAGAGTTTGAATCAACCTCTTCTACATAAAAATCTTCAGTTAAAAAAAGACATACAATAGAGAAATCGTTTGATAAAAAATAATCCTGATTATTTGCACAAATTAGATTAGGTGTGGTGCTTTAATCATTAGCTAAATGTCAAATTTTAATGTTGAATTCTTAATTCTGGCAAGATATTTTGTCAAGATACCACTGCTGAAGAAGGCTCAGACATCAATACTTGGCATATATACAAAGTCTTTGCCCTATCAATGTGTTTGTGAAGACAAGTGTTCTATGAACTTCTATCTCTCAAGAATTATACCTGTAATTTAATATCATCTTAATAGCCATTACAACTACAATGTAATTATAATACCTGATAATTACACAAGTATTAATTAGTTGAGATATTCATTGCCAACATTTACAGCGATGAAATCTTAAGGTTAAACTGGGATGAAGCTAAAGTTCAAATTTCCTGAATTCCTTTATTCTGTCTTTGCACTTTTGAAAGTAAAATTGAATTATTGCCACTAACTTTTTTCTCCAAGTAATTTTGAAATATTTGTCACTGGACATTTAAACAACCATCAATCAAACAATCTAAGTTAGTTTGAGTTTTCTTTTCCATATTTTAGGATATTTGATTAAGTTGGGAGTTTTGTCAAAATGGTGAAACTCAATTCTTTTTCTAGTATACAGCTTAGAACAGGCATTCTTCATATTGTTCTTCATATAAGACCATGGAATGTCATACCACCAGTGCACATGTACTAAAAGGAGCACTCCTAACACCCTATCCACCTCAAGAAAAAAGAAAAAATAACCACTGCTATATGAGTGCCATGTACAACTGCTGACAGAATTATTAAGACATTTGTAAATGTATATTTGAATGATGTAAATAAAATTGAGAAAGGAAATGGGGGAATGTGTCAAACCGACAACAACCCACCATAGAGCAGACTATTTTACATACCAATGTAACATGAAAATACCTCTCATACCAATCCACCTCCTACATTTAATAGGAATTCATTTTGTGTACTTTATAACACCAAACCTGACAGATATTTCAAATTCAAGGAATTATATATGGGAAAGCAAGCACTTTTCCTACGTCTATCACTTGATAAATAGTCTGTGACCTGTCACTTTGATTCCTGCATTAGACTCCATTCATGTAAAAAAATTTTGTATTGACCTTAAGCTTTAACCTTTGATCTTCAATTCAGTAGATGTCACCCTTCTCAACAGCCGAATTTTGTGATCCAGCTTTACATTTTTTTTTTGTATTTCGTTTATATGATGGAAAAAATTATTCTTTTGAATGCCTTTTCAGCTCAATTTTTCTGATTGGTAAAAAAATCAAAAAACAGATTGCTGTACTTTTATCTTATAAATTCACAGATATTTTAATCACTATGCAAAAATAATTTCAACATATTTTGGATTGCTAAGAATGTCTCACCATTTTCCACATCATGATTTTGATACAGATACAAAGTTTGAATGAGAATAGCAGACACACAAAATCAAAGTTTTTGCCAAAATTATTTTGTCAGCTAACGGTTTTGTTGGCTTAAGATACAAATAACTGGTATGATCTAGTATGCAAAAGTTGCACACAATTACATATTACACAACAGTACAACAAATTAATATGTAAGAATTCACCAGTAATTTATCTTGATCAGTTTTTCTGTCCACTTCAATTAATTAAAGTTATCCCTCATATTTATAATGAATAGGGATACAAATTACTGATCAGCAAATGTTGAGCCCCATGACTATAAATATTCCACAACAAGATATCTAAAAAAAACTATTTTTTCATTGATAATAGTAATTTTTTTATGACTACAAACAAGTTCTACACTTTCTATTGAAAAGTAAAATAGCAACAATTCTGAACTCCAAGGAAAATTAAAAACTAAAAGCCCTTTATTGATATCTAGTCTATTGAGCAGTACATTCCTCTTATAAAGCCGTAAGAGAGACAAACTCCAATAGCTTTATATCGTCCAAAACCGTGATCACATCCTTTTTTGTTAGGTTTTTGTCTGAGATTGATGTATACATTGACTTTTATTCTTATTGGGCCCAGGATTTTATTTGCAATGATTTTTTTTCTTGGAATTCCTTCTTTTACTCTTACGAAGTAAACATTTTAGAAATTCTTTTGGCGTATTGTGCATTTCTTTTGTCACTTTTGATTAGCTGAGATCCATTCATTGACATAAAGATTAATAGCAAAATGAAAGATGTTGGAACGGTCAATACAATTATTGATGCAGATGTAGTTTGTATTTGTTGGCAAATATATAAATGCAAATGATAAACATTTTATCATAATTAGGGATACATAAGCTGGCACAAGTTATAAAGCAGAATGAGTGAAGAAATAATATGTATAGTAAAACCTGTATATAAAGGCCACCCTCATAACCAGAGAAAACTTTTACATGTAATAAGTTTAAAATAATTGGGTATTACTACAGTGGGACATGAAGAGGGTAACCTAAAGGGAAGACTTTCTCTTAAAAGAGGTGTCCTTTATAGCAGGTTTGTGACCATGGGTTTAGGGATTTATTTTATATGGTAAATGAAAATGCATGAGCATTACACTAACTCAAAATTTCATACATTGCAATAAGATAACAACAAAAAATGATTAAGTGAATTAAAGGTTATTACATACATATTTGGTATGTTTTATTGTACTTTATAATAACATTATACGATTTATCTTTTACAGCTCAGTAAAACAGATGATTTTGATGAGAGAAAAAAGATACGAAACAGGATGAGAGAAATACGAGAGAAAAAATCAAGTAAGACAAAGCGGTATTAGGTTCGATTCACTTTCAGTAAAGGTAATAAAAGCACCGCACTATTGAGAATATTCTGAACCTGAAACTCATTTTATCCATGTTTTCCATTTACCAGTTTTTTTTAATCTATCAATTTCAAGATGAAAAAATTAGATAGAATTGATCATTTGCATCAAAATTGGTTAACATTGCATTAACAGTTAGATATAAACAGATTGTAATAGATTATTGTGTTAACACAGGTTGATAAGAATAAATTATTGTGTTAACAGAGATATTATCAATCCTATACTATGATTTTTCAAATAAAAAACTTTGAATATACAGAGGTGGATTTAGATGGTTTTTCAGGGGGCCTGGGCCCCCCTTTTCTTGGAAAAAGTTGGTTGATTATATAGGGAATCACTGAAGCATGACTGAGGCAGACCCCTCTTAGGCAGTCAGTAGGCCCCCACTTATGAAAATTTCTGGATCTGCCACTGATATATGTTAACTTACTATTTTTGTTTTAACAGAGGAAATGGAGGTTAAGAGATTGCAACGAGAAAAAGACACAGAAGATATATTTAAAAGAAATTTGCTGCCGCTGAAGCAGATCAGAAACGACAGGTAGCGGCATTTGAGATAGCAGCAAAGGAAACAAAAGCAGAACGAGAAAAAATTATGAATATTAAAGATGATTTGATAAAAGAACATTTAAGAGAGTCCGAAGAAGCTAAAAAGAAACAACTGGCGGCATTCGATAGAATCGCTAATAAAGGATCAGGTAGGTCAATATAACAACTTAGCATGTTTCCATGATTTGGATGATGCTATTATAGGGATGCAAATAACTGAATCTGACCATTGAAAACTTGATTCAAGTCTCAAATATTTGAGGCAATATCAAGTTGGATCACAGTTTATGAGGGGTTTATGCTAGTGTTTTGCTTTCCAACTGTACTCACCGTTACTTCAAACATTTCTAAACATATTAGCACTTTGCTTTCTGAGTGGCACATTTACTATTAAAAGGTGATTTCCATTTCACAGTACGATGGGGAAAAATGGAAATCAGCTTTCTATTTTTCTTTTGTCATTTCTATGACAATTTCTAAAATCTTTTCCAATGTATGAGAAGCATTCTAAAAAAAAATGAGAACAAGAAATTCACCAATAACAATATACCAAAACTGTTTTCCTCATTTGATTACAGAAAAATAACCAAACAGTGCCTTTTAATGCTTGAATTGTTAAACTAGTAAATCAGTTTTATGAATGCAAAAATTAATTGCCAATTCAGTTGTGGCTTCAGCTGATAATTCTGCAAAATTAAGAGCTGCTTAAAACTGATAAAGCTGCTAATTCAAATGTTACTATTTGTTACCATAAAAGCTATATATAGTGCTTTGCTGAGAGGCAGTGCATTTACAAAGTTAACTTTCATCAGTTCTGGTCAATGCCATTTATAAAAGCATTTGATATAAATTTGGCTGATAATTTAATTAAAGTCATGATAGCAAGTTATAAAAAAAAAATGTAAATAAAGCAGACAGTCGGGCTTATACTTGTGGAACTATCAATCTGGCTGTAAGCTGTTATTGCCAGTATGAACATGAAATAAAGGGATGATTAGTTTATCAAATATATTTGCTGTTTCTTCCATTTGACTGAAATTTCATTCTTTCATCCTCCTTCATATGCATGATTGATATATTAATTAAAAAAAAAATTCAATAGAATACTAGGATCTGATTGTAACCATTGATTCAATACTTACTTTGCAATTTTATATAAATGGGAATCTGTTTTATCTTTCTTTAATTTTTACCTTGTATAAATATTAAATGTAATTTTCAAACTTTCTATAATTGTTATTTCTCTACGATAAGTGTAAGTTGCTAGCTTTAATAGAATGCTTTCAGTCACTTTCTAAACAATTAGCCATTTTAGAAAGATAGAAACGATGGGTTAACATTTATTCTGCTTCTTTGCACCAAATATTCTTTGACTTCTGATTGGTTAAAGTAGCTAAAAATAGGTCATACAAAAACTTATGTTTGATGCAAAAATCAATTGAAAAAAGCTGTATTTGGAAAATGCAGGAATGCTTTAAAGAACAATATAAAGATCTAAATTACGGATAATGTTTGGTCACACAAAATACATAATAGAAAAGAAGCAATACCTTTTGACTGATTTCAAACATAAGTATATATGATATGAGTGTCAAAAAAGGTATTGTGGTCATAAATTGAAATTAAAGCAGATATAGTTTTATGATTATAATACCCTTTTGAATATCTCTCATATGATCTTATACAATTTGGTGCAATTAAGTAGAATGCAAAAGCCCATATCTGAAATGGTAGATTTTCTGCTTCTTATCTCGCCTTTTGCTTCTTCGTTTAATCTAGCTGGCACAGTATCCTCACAAGCAGGATTTGGTGGGCAATCCTTCACGAAAACACCAGGTGAGGCACTGCATCTATATTGTTTATGAAATTGTTTGGTTTATAACTTGTTTTATTTTCAGTTTACTATTATTTTTTATATTTTTTTTCAAAATGTTGAATGCCTGCATTGCGTTATTGGTTATGTGAAAAAATTGAAATATTTTGTATGTTTTATTCCTATTTATAAAGTGTTTTCTTCGTTATCAAATTTGCACATATTGAGTCAACCCTTTTCATTAGACCATTGCTAGTTGTCACTTTTTTCTCAGAGTCATTGCTACTAATTAGGTACAAGCTGTCTTGGAATGAGTTCTTTAAATTTATGGTCACATAAAATCTTTCTTTTATCCAGTTGAATTTAAACTTGCTCACGGTTATCTGATGGTTACCTTTTTATTTACAGATTGTGGTAATTGTAGTTACAATTTTCCAATATGTCATACTAGAATTTCAGCATTTTGAAAGAACCTGAATGAAAAGGCACACTTTAAGAGCATATTTTGTCAGTCGAAATAGGGACCAGACTTCATATTGTCAATCTGGCTGTTGATCTATCTGTTCAACAAAAACATTCTGTCATACTTTTCTCAGGTTTCTTAGAATCAGAATGACTTCATATTTGGTGAACAGCTTAACAGCAATTATTCTTTCAGACTCATGCTTCCGGATTGCAATTTCTATGAACTTATGACAATATATTCCTCTCATATTTCTCTAACACTACTGAACAGAATGACTTTATTTTTGGTCTGCAGCTCTATAGCGATCATTTCTGTTTTGTTTTCTCATCAAAATATCATTTTTCATTGTCATTAAAATGATTAACTGCATTTGATATATACCAGGTTGTTGATAAATTAACCTTGTTATGGGAACATGTATGTTTTATTAAAAAGTGTTTACAACATTAATTTTTTGTCATTAACTTCACTCCAAATGTTGCATATGTTATCATGAAATAATCATAATCCTCAGTTACATGTACAGTAAAACATAGTTGTTTTTGAAAAAATATTCTCATACAAATGTGATATTGTTTACATGTGTACTTATCTGATTAAAATACTGATCTTGTGTTTAAGCTTTGATTACAAGGAACTGACAACACTGTCACAACATACTACTTTTTGCTCTGACAATCATATTAACTTCAGCCATTGAAATTTTAGCCTTCAGATTTTTGAAGGTGTGTTTCATTATGACAAAACCAGAGGATCCCGAAAGGACTTGAAATTGAAAGTTGAACAGAGTGTTGTCAGATCCTTGTATGCAAAGCATTGCATATGATCTGTATTTTAATTAGATTGGGGAATGGTTGACATATGTTTAACAGTTGAAGTGAAAATTCTTTCAAATGCTTTTTGGTGTTTGAAATTAAAAAAAAAATGTTGTTGAACAATTTTCAACTTCATCAATAGTGAAATAGATACAATGCATGTGAAGTTTTGTTCTAGAACTCCATTGTAAAATCAAATTAGATGTCTGTAGATTGCATGTTATAAACACTTTATTTTGTTATAAAGTTTTTTCTGCATTGTTTATTATGTATGATGTTGAATGCACTGATATGTTACCCATTCCTTTTACCCAAATTGTAGAGCAAGCAGCCAAATTTTTGAGCGACAAGCTAATAAATAATGGTACTCCAGTCATTGGAGGTAAAATAACTGTACGCACAGAATCCTGGAACAGTCAAGATGGTGTCACAAATAAATCAGAGAAAACCGAGAGTTGGGGAGGTAGCCATTTTTCTTTTTTTTTCTTTCCAGCTTTATGTAGCTTATCTAGATGTTAATATTTCCTCAACTAACCTTATATGTTCTGGATTGTCTCCCTTGGTAGTGTTAAATTGGGTTTTCTCCCTTGGTAGTGTTAATGTGGGTTTTCTCCCTTGATAGTGTTTATAATTGGGTTTTATAGCTCTTACATAAATTATATTCCTATGTATTTTGCCATTAAATTTGAACAGTTAAAATTATCTTAAAGGATGTAACATTTAGAATTTTGAATGGTTTATGCTTTAAACTTTTATTTGATGAAGAATTTTTTATAAATATTTGAACATGCAACTTTAGACAGTTCAATTGTTTATGCTTTAAACATTGAAATGAAAAACAATTTAACCTGAAATTTACAAATTAATGTTAGTTTTTTATGTAATAGAATTTTACTTTGACTACATGCAACCCTTAATTCTAGGCTTGGAAAAATTAATCCAAGTCATATTCATTATTAATCTTATTTCTGTCGTTATATTTCTCAATAATTATATATCCCCGATATGATATACCTTACTAATATCGTTTCAAATATATTGTAATATGCATGTCTTGGTATATATTTGTGTGTAGCATGTTGTTATATATCGGTAACTTTTGTATGCATTACTAACTGTATATGGATGTTGTATTAATATGTAGATATTGTATAAGTGTAACAAATATTGTATATTATTTTTCAATAGAAATAAACAGACCTTGGTTTATTTGCTGTGTGATTTGGTTCAAACTGTCCTTGAGTTCATATTGTTGCTTGTGTTTGTTAACACAAATGTTAGTCACAATATTGAAATTTTGGAAATTAAAAAATTAATACATCCCCTAATTCCCATCTACAAACACCTTACCTTAAACAATATTGAACCATATGGAAAAAACTAGAGAATTCTCTTTTTGTCAGAAAACACTGTCAAATATCCAAATATTCTATCCACACTGATATGTGTCCACACTTTTTTCTTTTCTTTTTTTTTTTATTAAAGTGTGTTTTTTTTTCAATTTTTTTTTAGTTACTCATCATTTATTTCCACAGTTAAAACACCAAGGTTTTATTGTAAATATTTTAAACAAAGATTATGATGGTCTCATCCAAACTAATCATATTTAACTTTTAACTTTAGAATTTTCAGAAAATTTGTATTTTATGAGATATATATTATATATTTAACATTTTATCATTCAATCATTCTATCGCTCATTATTTTATTTATTTCATGATCACATTATATTCACATACATGTACTTTCATCATCTGCATATATGTTTTGTTATATTTTTTTTTTTTTTTCAGATTATTGATGATAAGCATGTTGCATAAATTTTGACCTAGTTTTATATAAATGTTTCGGACCATATGAGTATTTGGACCATACGCGTATGGTAATGACCATATGGGTATATACTCATATGGTCCGACCATATGCGTATGGTCGGGGTAATTAACACTCTGTTACAGTTTACTTTTAATACTTCTAAACTCTTCATATGGTATGACCGTTCATTCAAAAGACACTATCATATAGGTAATTTTATCGTTATATTATAATAAAAAGATAAGCTAAATAAAAATAAGAAGTTTCACATTGTTAATTTTACTTAATTGTCAAATTTAAAGTAAACACATTTTATACCGATGGTCATTACCGATGGTCATAACCGATTTGTTATTACGAGTAAATGGCAATATGTCGACTAAAAAATTAAATTCCAAAAATTTCTTAATGAACTGTTACATAAGAAGTCACTGGAAAGTAGCATACTATTAGTTTATTTAAGTTGTGTTGTGAAGATGGTGTATTGCAGTCAACCATTTTACGATATTTGAGATCTAGAGCTTCTCAAAAACACTGTAGACATCAGAATTGCCAAAGACCTCGGTATCACTGTACGCAGCTGCAAAAAAGGCTTGTTTTTCACTCGCAAACAAAATGTGTAAATGAAAAAGATCGTGCACAAAACTTGCAAATGCAAAAAAGCTATGATACCGTGTGGAAGTGAATGTCATCCAAGCCTACATGCACTAATGTAACTAGCGATGAAAACTAACTATGGCATCAATATTAAATTTTTACGTAGTTTTTTTTATTATGAAATTAAAAAATTGTCATGTTTTAAACCATCACTGTTTTTTTTAGATAAAGTTCTTGTATTATTGAAACGTTTATAATGTAATTTGGAAAAATAAATATACCTATATGGTCCAAATACTCATATGGTCCGGCCCGTTAAATAACCAAACGAGTATTATACTCATATGGTCCGACCATACGCGTACGGTTGGACCAAACGCGTATGGTCGGACCATATGAGTATACGCATATGGTCATGACCATACGCGTATGGTCCAAATACTCATATGGTCCGGAACATAAATAAAAAAGAGAGAGAAAATGATAAGATAATGAAATATTATATTTATAATCAATAGGGCAGTTAATTGTCATTTTGTGTGTGATTTATAGGATTGACAGAAAAAATGAGGACATAATTTTAATGTGAGTAGAAGGAAATGTAACACTTTATAAAAAGTCATAATTGTATATTTCAGCTCAACCAGCTGGTGCTAAGGGGGCCATGGACAAGTTTAAGTCAATGGAACCAGCTGGAGCTGGTGGTGCTAAACCAAAGTATGTATTTACAATATGAAATAGGTACATAATTCTCATTTTAAATTACGCTGTTTATATCCAAGTCAAAAAACAAACTTTTACCAAAATGCCAAAGTTCAGCAAAAATATATATCAATATTAACAAGTGCATTTGGAAGCACAAGATTTTTTCAGTTCTTGTTAAGAGTTCTGTTTGATTTAAAAGTGAATTTGAGAGTGATAATTTTAACAATTGCACATCAATAAGAGATTATAGGAAATGTTTTACCTATGTGTACATTTAGGCAAATATACATGGAAGGAGTTCAGCACTTATTAAAGATAAGTGTTGTCTTAAATCTGTAAATTGTACTGTTTACATTGTGTGAGATTGAGTCTATATACCCATGAAACTAAGGTGTGTCATGAATATATTTTCTTGGTTTATGTATTCATACTTACCATATTGAACAGAAAAGGCTGCAGTCAGTCTGTACAAAGATTAGCATATTAACCTGTCTTCTGTATTTGAAAAGTAAGAAATTAAAAAAAATCTATATCAATATGTACATTATAATATTCATTTCATTTTAAAAATGTATCACATAAATCATCAAAAACTAACATGGACTTGCCTTATTTATTTAGTGGTTTAATAGCTGTAACTTTAGCTAGGCGAGCAGCCAAAACTATGCAGAGAAATGTTGTAGCAATTAAACAGGAAATACTAAACTTTATCCAAGTCAACACCCAGGAATATGAGGTACATTTGAGTCTTTTGTTTTTAGCTGCAGATGGAGTCACTTTCCTCATTTACATCCTTGTCATCTCATTTTCCCTATCCAATCAAAACTCATGTCACTAAAATATGAAAATTTGAATTTAGTTTAAACTTTTTTTTATATAAAGTCAGTTTCTTTACAAAAAGCATTGTAACCAGCTAGCCAAAAGCTAGTCTTAAGTTCAACAATGCAAAAAATATTATAAATGATTTTTTGAAATTTGATTTAATTATTGTTAGTACATAATTAACAAGAATTGAGCTATATACTAAATTGAGTTTTGATTGGTTGATTTAACATCTTCATATGTTCAATGTATTCAAATACTCTCACAGCTTTGACATACAAGTCATATATACATAAATGTACTGCATATATACAATACAGTACATACATATTTATCAGTAGTTGAATATATGTCATATAACATTTAGTACAAATATATAGCTAACAATTTTTTTCAATTATTTTTATGTTTGAAATATAACTAATTTCCTCCTTACTAAAATGAAAGCATTAATTATTTTTTGTAATTTTAAAGGTATATGTATATGTACAATGAAAATTGTCAGTAGAGTTGTGAAACCTTTTTTGGGAAACTTCAAATGAAAATTTTGTCATTAGCTATTTGAAACTTTTATTTGTTTTGTTACATGGAAAATAAAATTTGCCAAAAAAATTTTTTTTTTTTTTTTCTTCTTCAAAATTTAAGCAGTTATTAACAGAAATTGGAAAAACAAAGTAGAACAATAGAAAAAATTGTACATTTGTTTAGGTCAATCTTAAAATTTGGTAATCCTGAGTCAACTTGAGATGTATTTGATGATCCTACCTTTGTATTTGTCCTTTGTTTTGTGATTGTCTCCCTTGCTTGTCTGATGTGTTTGTTGTCATGGTCACCCACCATCATTTCCCATCATCCATTGCTTCATTTTATAATGGACAGAGGGTTTTCTTTCAGATTCCGATTTATTTCAGCATTGCATGCAATTCCGATCCAGCTTCTAAATCTAAATCACACAAACATTTTAAGTTTGCCGTTTTTTCACACCGTTTGATATTTTCTAAGTTTTATGGCCGGTGGTAGAGGAGGAGGCCGAGGTGGCGGCCGAGGTGGGGGGACAGCAGTTAGACGTAGTCCAAGTGCAATAAAAGAAATGCTCCTGAATTGGACTAAAGCTATGACGGCTGGTTATGAGGTATAATCTGGTGGCATGTGTTTTGGATGTGGCAAAACTATGGTTGCATGGCTTCTCCCAAGCGGGAGTGGTTTTAACTGCTAATTGAAACCAGAAAATGGCACTAACTTTGGAAGGAACCCGGTTTCTTCACTAATATTGCACTATTGCATGAAATGAATTTTTATTCTCTCTATGAAATATTGTTGCATTTCAAAGTAAAGTTATGTAAAATGTATTTAAATCATTCCAATAATGATAAATTTGTTCTTTTTCATGTAAAAAAAAATCTTACGAATTGTGATGGCCTAGATGGGGTTTACACTATAGATGATGATAGTTTAAAAAAAAGAATAGAGAAAAATTGGCCATAAAAATAAGGAATATAAAATAATGCTGGAAAATAAATATGAAAAAATAATTTTTAATACACTCAATTTTAATCCAAAAATATTTTTGAGGTAAAAAATGAAATTTACAGAAAGTTGTTTTCTATCAACAGCGTAAATACAATATTTGAATTTCAGGCTGAAAACTAAAGTCAAACTTAAGATTAAGTATACTGTTAAAAGGCTTGATGATTGTTGCACCATTACCTTATTTTATCCAAGCCAAAAAGAATTATAACAATCATGAAAAGATCTTATACTTTGGTTAACACAAAATTATAATATAATTTGAAATGCAATTGTACTTCGATGATTTATCAAACTGGAGTGAATGTTTTCTTAGTTAACTTTCTTCTTTCTATCTCTTTAAACTTTAATTCTCTGCATGGTGGTGTGTTACACATGTCATTGGTGATCCTGTGTTATTGTTTTATTTGTAGAACCTACTGCCAGTATTACAGTTGTTTTTGTATTTTTTGTATTTTTAAGATAAATTTTATGTAAATTACAATTTGCAACTTTTTAGTTTAATTTAATTTCTAGAAGATTGATTTAGATTCACTTAGCACCACGTTACCCTTTTTTTTGTGTAGAATTTTTTTTAAATTTGTTTCTAGAAGATTGATTTAGACTTATTTAGCACCACTTTAACCTACAATGGTGTTAGAAAACATTGCTAGTTATCACAGGCCAACCTGAATTGTCTTTTTTTCCACTGCATAATTGCTACCTTCACAATTTGAATAGATATAGATCCTGCCTTTTCCTGTTTTCTTACAAGGACCTGACAAAAATGTTTTATTTTCTGTTCTGGTAATTTTAACAACAGCCAATGAAATTCCAGCTTACAAAATTTTGTTATAAAAAATAAAATTACAAAAATACCATACTCCAAGGAAAATTCAAATCAGAAAGTCCCTTATTAGAAAATAGAACAAAACATTGACAGATTCTTGTAATTGGTACATAAGTAAGTTATTTTTATTTAAAGTCTTCATGGAACAGTACTCAACGATAGTCAAAATATGAGCTCAGATAGGTTCTTTAACAGACTAAATGACACAGGATCTGCATTTTAATCAAATTGCTACCTTCACAACAACAGTACAATCTGTTATTGTTGACATCATCATTGCCATTATTAATTTAAAATTTTAATACGAATTGAACTATTTATAATTAACAAATTGTGAAAGTACATTTATTCATGGACATAACATTTGATTTTAAACAAATGATTGAATTTTTCAATTTAAAAAAAATGTTAAATCCCTGATCATTTATTATATATCTTTTTTGCTACAGTTCCATTTTGTTTTTACAGAAATACCTGTGAGACTAAACAATTAAGTCAAATGGTGTTTTTGAAAAGACGAAAGGCACAAATTACTTTAACTTATTCAATAAAAATGTTATTCTCAATAAAAAAAATTAAATATAACAATTCAATTTAAAAAGGTTTTTTTTTTTATTTTATATTTTACCTAGAATTACATTTCTAAATGCATGCTCTGTTTTTACATTCAAGTTTTTTTTTTAGAAACAGTGGTATAATTTTCTTTATACATCTGTTGAAAAAGAAACTATATTTTGTTGATTATTCTGAGCACCCAAACGAATTGATGAAATTTTAAAAATGTGATGCATTGAATTGTTTTATTCATATTATTTAAAACTTTTACAGAATGTGGAGGTCACAAATTTCTCCTCATCATGGAACAATGGCATGGCTTTCTGTGCGCTGATCCACCATTTTTACCCAGAATCCTTTGAGTGGTCTAGATTGGACCCTAAAAAGAGACGAGCAAACTTTACATTAGCATTTAATATAGCAGAGTAAGTAATTAGAAACAGATACAATTCAATAATTTCCTGCAGACTTTTGTCAAATAGAGTAGGGCATACTGATGATTCCTTATTTTCCATTGAATATCAATTTTCATGGATTTAGTGGGTATAGGTGAACCATGAAATTAAATGTTCAACAAATTACAGAATAATGAGAGACTTGTATATATAAAAAAGAAGATATGGTATGCTTGCAAATGAGACAACTCTCCACAAGAGACCAAAATGACACAGAAATTAACAACTATAGGTCAAAGTATGGCCTTCAACAATGAGCAAAGCCCATACCGCATATTCCGCTTTAACCTTAGCAAATCCACGGAATTACATATCCACAAAATTGCAAGTTTTCCCCAATCAATGAAAATTGGTCCCCATGAAAATAAATTATACTCCCAACAAGCACAGCTAGTACATACTTTTAGTCTGTCTGACTATGTGAATTGTTATGGCTCAACTTTTCATATTGGGCTGGAAAATAATGAGGAAATTTAAATTTTATAAATTTTGAAATAATTTCGAAACTAAGGTTTCAACTCCCTCAGGCAAATTCGGCTTTAGATGAATTTGGCCATTTACTCAGGTAGTTTTGTCATATAGCTCTTCAACTGTTTCGGTACTTAAACATCCTTGGATTTGAGTGTTCTTGATGAAGGTAAATCCATAAAAGGGCTTCGGACGCATGAAATTATTAAACGTGTTGTTTTCAATTTTTTAACAATTCCACGTTTGCAGAACACTACCTGAGGGTGTACATGTACTTGTGTAAGTGGAGATTTTCAAACTTTCTTAATTCAATATTATTAAAGTATAACAAAAGAAAGGAGAAAAGATACCTTAGGCTCATTCAAACTCACAAGTCAAAAATAACAGTATACAAAAAAGCTGTTAATTTTTAACATAAAATTGTTTGTGTCAATAATGTCAGAACAGTTAACAGGATACATTTTGGTTATCATTACTGTTTGGTATACATTTTTTTGTCATGGATTTTAAACATTAAAGGCAATGACTCCCTCCCCTTTTCCTTGGCACTCTCCAACTATTTAAAGGAGATGTGACTCATTGGCACTCATGTCACATCTCCTTTATATAGTTGGAGAATGTAATTTTTTTCTGAATCAAATAATATATGAATAATTGTTGTCCAAATATCCTATTTATTATATTTATTTACAGGAAATATGCCGACATTGCTCCACTATTAGATGTAGATGATATGGTCAAAATGCAGAAACCAGATTGGAAATGTGTGTTTACATATGTACAGAGCTTCTACCGAAAACTCAACGATCATCCTAGAAATGCCGTGGCACAAAAAGAGCAATAAATAAACTGCAATTGTGATTCAGTAAATCAATTCTATCATGATAACTTTTAGAATGTCAAAATGTGGACACAGTTAAATGCTCAACCTCTTTGATTGTTTACGAGAATATAACATTTTGCAATCTCTTTGACTTTTTTCTGTTTTCATGGAAGGTTTCATTTATTTTCTGTGTTACATTGATATTTAGAAGGCAATAATTTTTGTTCAAATGACTGATATTATTGTAGGAAGAAGTCCTAGGTTTGCCATTCGGAACAATTTTTATTTATCAGATTATAGTCTGTGATTTAATATGTACTTTTTGTTAAAGATTTATATTATTATTTTTCTGTTTTTACTTTTAATTGAACATATATGATATACATATCCTTTGGGAAAAGTTCAAACGAGCAAACATAATTCAGTGTAGATTTTCACAAAAAATATGTTTAAGGGCTTTAATCATGATTATGATTGTGCAAGTGGGACAAGGGGTTAAAATCATTAAGGTATGGTAAAATAGTTTAAGTTTGCTGGTATAGATATCAGATAATAGAACCAAACTCAATATGTCTACTTGTTGGCTTTATGGTTCCGTATATATTTTTATGCAAATTATGTTCATTCTAAGTATTTTTAGAACTAAAAATATACAGAATTACTGCCATGTTTTAATCAATTCCATTTATGGTCTGTTATTAAATTGAATATTTCTAGACAATACATAATTATGGAAGTTTTTTTTGCTATAAACAACCAAATTTACAGAATTGTAATGAAAGCAGTTCTAATAGATAATACCTTTTTAACTGAGAGGGAAGGTTAGCATTGTAACGGCCATTTCTTTTGGCTCAGTGTTTTATTTTTATCTCAATCATGTGCCAAATCTATGCTCATATACAGGTTGTATGATTTAAGTAGACAAAAATGCAGAATTTGTAAACATAAAAACCTAAGAATGTAGTTCAAATTAGCACTGGACTTTATGCATTTTGCACATAGTAGAAATATTTCAAAAAGATTTGTAGGTTCAAATTTAAAATTTTCAAATATTTAATGGTTTTGATAGTCAAATTGTATTGTGAGAAATGTATACTTTTAGCTACTCCTTGCTTTGCAAGCTTTCATACAAGACAGGCGGGGAAAAACAGTTATGTATGTAAATATTTGTGCATTGCTTACATTATTATTAAAAAAGCTTGCACAAAAAAACCTAGATATGATGCATATAAAATATGTGTACATAAAATACAGATTGACATATTGTAATTTATGATTTGTTCAGTAATTATGATCTCTATAACTTACTATGCAAATTGAATTGTTTCAAAAAATTGTATGATTGTGGTTTAATATTATCCACAAGTTAATGTCTTTTAGAGGTCATTCTATTTTCATTAATCAGATATTATTAAAATAATTTAAAGGGCTCCTGCAAAAGCAGATTTAAAAAAAGAATTTTGTGAATTGATTTTTAACAATAGAAAAATTGTCAACATAAAAATTTATAACAGTTTTCAGTGGAAGCAAACTTTTACTGTTTTCTAAGTAGATTGAATCTATTGATTTCTTGGTGAACATGTCCAAAATAATTATTTGCAGAATCAGATTGTTTTCTTGGAGTAATCTTTCAAATCTATATCTATACATACCCATGCATATTCAGCTATGCAATATATCATAAGATATATATCTCACTTTGTTGCAATATATATTTATAGTGTAGAACCTCAGGGTCTTTTGCAATATTTTATTATTTTTCGTCGTTTTATTATACTTTTGATTCTTGTTTTATGCTGCTAACATTTTTGTCCATAAAAAAAATTCTTATGCTTTCAGATTTTAAAACATTTTTGTTTTCTCATATATATGCATTTAAAATTCAGCTGTAATCTTTATCTTTAAACCTAATTGTGTGGTACTGATCTATAAAGTAACTGTGAACAAATGTAAAAATTTTACTGCCAAGTAACAGTTCAGTTTTTCCACCACACACTTTCTTTTCTCTTAAAAGTGATTTATTGTTGAAAAATAAGCATGTTTTATGAAACAAGATTAGACTTTGTAAAAAAAGAAATTGTCTGCACTTGGGTAAAGATGTCATCTGTTTTTGTGTAAATATCATTTATTTTCACAAAAACAATAATATTCTCATGATAAGTATTTGATGTCAAAACATCATGGGATTCTTGAGAAACGACATAGGATTATCCCAAATATGTCAACATATGCATGTGATTATGAAATCCAAATATTTATTTGCAATTATTATTGTGAAATGTTTTCTATGTATAAAGCAATGTACTTAAAGAGTTGTATATTTAAAGCATATATATATTAGTGTAGATTTGTTTATTTAGGTCAGGTGACCATAAACTCACCAATCATAGTCTTGTCTTTCATATATCACATGGTTAACCTGATATTGATTCCAAGGAATGTTTTACTTAAGCTCATCCCTTTCTTGTGTCTGTATATTACATATCTGTTTATTAAAATAGTTCATGTAAAATCTGCCATTTAATTTTAATAATGTAGAATTTTACAGATTTGAAAAAAAATTGATAGATTTCTAACTATTTTTAGAAATATATTTTAAAAATGTATTTTACTGGAAAAGAAAGCTATGCAATATTTATATTTCTGTGACTGGTCCTAAGTCCAAACTTATTGTTTGTAAGATAGAAAGGCAGTTTGCAAGGTGGGTTTTTTTTTCATTTTTTTTTCCTCCTGATTTTGATCTTACTTTTAAGATCAAATACACAGGAGATAATTATTGATAGATTTTATCAGTCACAAAATTAGTGAAAATAAAGGTGATATGAATATCGTCTTCAATACTGGTAATACATACAGATTTTATCAGTCACAAAATTAGTGAAAATAAAGGTGATATGAACATCGACTTCAATACTGGTAATACATACAGAATTTCACAGTATTTCAAATACACCTTCAAATCCCAAAAGTTCCAATCTTCGAATTTCTTGGAACTTTGCAAAACATCTAAATTAAGTTACCTCCCTTGTATATTCATGGAACTATGCAAAACAACTGGAATAAATTACCTTCCATGAATTTTTTGGCAAACTATGCTCTTGAAACAACAAGTTTGGACCCTAACTTTTATTGTTAGACATAAACACATATATGTATACACACCTAGTTCATAAGAATATTTTTTTATTGTACATGTATGTCTGCTTTTAAAAAAGCAAACAAAACCTCAATATTTATCTACTCTAACCACACATAGCTTGCCATATTTTTAACATTACATTTTGTTTATATTTTCTGCATTTATTTGTTATGTGTAATCTGTTGTAGGTTGATTATTTTGCTTTAATATTATTTTTTAAGATTTTTTGAATGAACATAAATATTGAAGAAATTGATAATAAACAAGTGATAAAAATAAACATTATGTTTTCTTTATTTAGGTTCAATATGATAATTATGATCACCCATAACATATCTCTTGTGTCAACAGTTTATTTGATATTCATTTGCAGTTTCACATAGCTTAATACAAAGTTTCATAAACATCACCAATTCATCTACTTAATACCTTAAGTAATTTTAATATTGATAGAAAAAAAGGGAATATGTTGGTTTATGTTGATGAGACATGTAGAGGTCAATACACAGTGTTAAACACAGATACATTAATCCAATGACACAAAGAGAGAAAATATAGATCAACTCAGTGACATAAAAAAGACATTTAGATGTCAATGTACTATGTAATGACAAGACATCAACCCAATTACACAAAGCACGATATGTAGAGGTCAATTTATAGTATGATAATGAGATATTAACTTAATGACATACAGAACGATATCCAGAAGTTTATGGTTTAATTTTGAGATATCAACCAAATGTCTTAAAGAAAATTTGTTTAATATATGGTCTTATAAAAAGATATCAACAGAATGGTTGTAAGAAAGGTAGCTAGAGGTCAATATATAGACTAATCAGTAACGCTCGAATAGAAAAGACCCAAAAAACTACGAAGTTGAAGAGCATTGAGGACTCATATTTTAAATTTTCCATCACTGGTATACTTGACTCTAGATTGGATGACATAAACAGCGCCATGTAAATTTTTGCCAAAAGATTTCATATCACTACAAGCAAGTTTCTGTAGATCGTCTACGTTATCATACAATTGTTTGTATGTAAAATATCTGTATAGCCTCACCCTCTCAGTGTAGTTGACATTGACTGACATATGTTCCAATAAATGTTCAATATTTTCCTGCTTATAAGTAAAGCAAAATATTTTGTCTTTGAATTCTCTACCTTTGTCCGTTCTGATTCTGTTTGAAGGTTGCGGTTATCTTTGGATAGTATATCTCAATGCAGGAAAAAAATAGATTCACCTTTTTAATTTTTCAAAGGTCATAGTCCTAGATACTTTGAGAAGAATGTAGGACAGAAAGTCACAGGACAAATCGTCACAGACAATTCAGTTTTGAGATTATTTTTCTTTGAACAAGAAAACACTGATTTTAAAAATATTGTTTTTGTTTCTTCTTGAACTATTATATATAAAGCAAGTTTGTTATTAAAATTTATTCAATAAATATCAATAATGATCAAATATTTTATATGAAAACAAAATGTCAAAATGACTTGATACTAAAATGGCTTCATTCTGCCAAGAAATATATTCTTTGCATGATTAAATTTTAATAAATTTTCATTTATCAAGGCTTATGAACAATTGCCTAAACTTAAAAATAAATATATGTTACAAAAAGAAATTTTTTCAAGAGCTTTCTCTAGTATATTAAAACAATTGTCAAGAAATTATTTGTGACTTTTTGTCCTATCAAATTTGTGACTTTCTGTCCGTTTACCTTTGAGAAGATATCAGTAACCACTAAAACGAAGTTATAACCATTTCAAATTCTGTGAGTTTCATCAGATTGTCACCCCATTGGTCGTCTTACTCTATTCAAATAACGACGACGTATGCTAAAATATCTTTACAGGTCTATGAAGACTGTATGTTTCTTTACGAATCGTATATTAACTAAAAACGAATTCCGTACCCTTTTTAACAAATCTTGAAAACTTATAAGGATCCACAATTTATGCTAGTGGGACGAGATGGTAGTACTATATTGTCTTCAACTACTGTTGCGAGGCCATCTGCACTATAAGATTTTTTCCAAGAAATATTTTCAGATGACAAAGTTCTTTTCCTTATGCTAATTTTAATCATCTTCGGTATCT
This sequence comes from Mytilus edulis, assembly GCA_019925275.1. NCBI lineage: Eukaryota > Metazoa > Mollusca > Bivalvia > Mytilida > Mytilidae > Mytilus > Mytilus edulis. Next base: position 36,915,575 of record CM034360.1, read on the forward strand.
TCGTCGGCGTCTTCACTTTTAACCTTCTCCTCGGCAGTACTGTCAGTTTCACAAACTTCATCAAGATAATCAATTTGTATAGCCTCATAGAAACTTTAACCTTTAGTCTGATTTGCTCTAAATTCTTTCGTTTTTAAGATATACTTAAGTACGTCAAAAACTGCATTTTGAATCATTCAGCCTAAGTTTTGTAAAATTTGGCCCAGTAGTTTCAGAGGAGAAGATTTTTGTGAAAACTGACGGACGACGGACGCCAAGTGATGAGAAAAGCTCACTGAGCCATTTGGGCCAGGTGAGCTAATTGAAACATTTAATGGACCAAGTGAAAAGATAGTATCCTTGAAAAGATAACTGTATGTGGACAGAAGCATTCAAACTTACTTGTGCATATACACATAAGTACATGTATAAACAAAATTATGGTCATTGCAGGTTATGTCATATTAGGTTCATATGAAATATATGATATAATACTAATATAAGAAAAAAACTTGATTATAATTGTGAAATAAATGAATATGAAGAAATATAATCCATAACAATATTTTGCCAAGTTTTGTTTATAGAACATATCTGTATAATTTAATTTTGAATGCAACGCGTCTTCTGATTGGCTGACGTTATTTTGTTATTAGCCCATAGACATAATTTAGTCATGTGACCGTGACGTCATCAACGTTTTTTCATGGTTTTCTACGGTTTAAAATGGAATTTAGAATTAAAATATAAGAAATGACTGTAATATTTTTTCTGTTTATTCGAAATAACATAAAAAAAAATGTGGTGCACACTGTTAAATAACCCACTACGCGATTGCTAAAAGTAGAATTTGATTGAAATAAGCTGAAGGTGATATCAAATTTTAACATTCAAATATTTGTCAGTGACGTTACTCCTGAAAATGACTTTCTTATAGCTGAAACAAATCAAAGTTGAAAACATAAAAATGTAGACACTGTCTATGATGTGGGTTCATAATTACCACAATTATTACCATAAAATAATTAATTACAGTAGTTGTTCAATAAAAACCAAGATTAACTTGTGATATCATGGAATATTGAGTGGAATCCTGTGCAAATTTACTATGAGGACCTGGCTAAAAATATTCCATTTATCAGACTGTTAAGAATAACTTCAACTTACAACGATGATATTTTTGTGACAAAATAAAACAAAATGATTCCTTGGAAAGAAGAGTAAAAGAGGAGCGAAAGATACCAGAGGGACATTTGAACTATTAAGTCGAAAATAAACAGACAACGCCATGACAAAAAAGAAAAAAGACCAATATGCAAACAATAGTACACAAAACACAACAATAGAAAACTGAAGACTGAGCAACACTAACCCAACCAAAAACAGGGTGATCTCATGTGCTCCGAAAGGGTTAGCAGCTCCTGCTTCACAAGTTGCACCCGTCGTGTTGCTCAAATAACAAACCTGGTAGGTCACAATCGGTAAAAGGGTAAGGTATTGTAAGACACGAGAGACATATCTGTTATCATCTGTGAAAAGGATATTCCATAACGGTAAAATATCAAAGTACTGCAGTCATCGATAGTGAATATATACCATTCACACCAACAGATAAAATAACAACACATGCAGACAATGTCATTGTTGCTGATAGGTATAAAAGTACTCTTCATATTCTAAACTCTTCAGAACAACCGATACCTACATCAGAAATAAAGACAAAGGGTAGTTGAAGATTCATTTCGAACAGACCTTACTTTGGCAGGACAATTCTGTATATTGTACATAGAAATATCAACTTATGATGATGATGATGATGGAGACGAGAACAAACTCTATAAAGTGTCTTTATCAGGGTGCTTATCCAAGAGGAATATTTTTTGTGTGCATTAAAATGTTTAGCCTCTTTGTTTATTGTCTCAATTCATTTGCTAAACCAATGTCTGAAGAGGCATTATCGATTTTAATTTTTGTAAAACTCTCAAGTACTTTCATTACCACAAATTACTTAAAATCTTTACTTTATTTGTCCTATGGCTTGATACTTAATACTTCTATAAGTCTTTATTGTCTTGGAACTAGCTTTCAGTAATTGTGAGTACTCTCTCTTATTTCATTTTTTTTTGCTTTGTATCTCTTCTATCACCCCAGCCCTTTGTAACATATTTTGATAGTTTGTTTTTCTGTTGTATTTTTATACCACTGTCCAAGGTTATTGGTGACTGATGGACAGTTGCCTTAGAGACAATCATACTACATCTCCTTATTTTATATAAAAGAAGTTGGGAAGTTTGGTTGTATCTAAGTAAACCTTATCACAAACATGATATCACATCAATATATGTTGTTGTTGTTTATTGTGCAGGTTAAAATAGATGTAATCCGCGTATATTCATAGTGAACCTTTGGTAAATCTCATTCTTAAAACTTATTGAATCAAGTTTGTAGTAAGATCTTTAAAAGTTATCTTTATCAGTTGTAGATTTGATTTAGTTTTCTAATTGAAACATAAGTTAATAGTTGTATTCTTCTTAGGCTATGGAAACTTATGGTCCAACATTCTTTCAATACTTATACTTTGAAATGATCATGCTTTTCTCAATTTATGAAGGAATTACATTTAATATGCATAGATTGATATTCTAATTTGTGGAAACATGTAATTCTTTATTTACTGTAGAAATATGGCAGTTTTTCACTTCTAATGTTGATCAATTGCACTTGATTTTGTCAGTGTTATAGACTTCAACTTTTTTAATTTATCTTGAGCTTAGTATTTTTGTTATTTTTTTTTAAATCAATTCCTTGTTTATTGTATATGTGACAGTAAGCATTCAGCTAAAGTCATATTGTGTGAAAAAAGTAACAATATGTATTTCCCTGAAGTAAACTCTGGAAAGGCAAAATCGTTATTCAGAAATATAAACGTAGTAAAAATTGCCCTGTAAAGATGTTTGATATGATTATTTTTCATGGAAGTGCCTAGCTTTTATTCATTCTTTATTTGTCTGGTTGAATTGCGGAATTTGCAGTCAAGTTTGACTCAAATTTTCAACATCTACAAACATTTTTTTGCTTTGCCTTTTATTTTATAAGACTTTTAAATCAATAACTCTGAACGAATCAGAAATATTTATATAATAGACGTGAACGCTACCTTTTTTTTACATTAATATTATCTATATTTGTTTGAAGTTTAAACTTAGCCTGTATTTGTTCTAACTTTCAGTCATATCTTTCGGTACCTGTATAAAATTGTCTTCAAAGAATCAATACTTTTTGAAGTTCCTTTTGTACCAGATTTGTTGAATACTTATAAATGTACTAGAACACACCCGTGATATCGCAGGTCCATGACTGAATTAAAGTATATAACTATGCGCAAGCCTTATTTTAGTATTAGTATTTTCATCTGATACACAGTTTTCTCTACTTTCAAATCTTTCTGTTTGAACCCGTCGAACTGGAACTTATCAATTATTGGTAATATTAATTATTTGGAAAACAAAAGGTCCTGGAATGGAGCATTTTTTAATCAACAGCATTGTCCTATATTAGTTATAAATAAAGTTGAATTCTTTGATTCGCTGTTTTACGTCATGCCCGCTAACAAATTGAAAATTGTACCTATACGCCTTATTTTTAGTCCAGATTTTTAGTATTCGTATTGTTATCTTAGAAAGTCTTACTGATTAAAATACCTCAATGGGTAACAATTTGACAATGATTGAATTTAGTAGTGTCAACCTTGTGATTAAGACCCGTGTATATAGCATAATCCTAAATACACCCTTGGTGGTGCGCCTGTCAAATGCGGAACGTGCATATAAGGTAATAGGTAACAGGTGAATATACTATTGGTATCGGTATCGGACTCGACCCGGAACTTCTTAATTATTGGCAATATTAATTACGTGGAAAACAAAAGGGCCTGGAGTGGTGTAATTTTTAAATCTACACCTTTGTACTATATTAGTTATATATAAAGTTGTATTCTTTAATTCGTCGTTTTTTCGTGATGACGACTGACAAATTGGACCTCGTCATTTTAGTATTATAGATATCAGGCTAATATATCACTTATCTGTCATGATACCGGTATACCTTAAAAAAGTATCATAAGTTTATCCGTTTATTCTATATTCCTTGATATTTCTAACAAATATGGCTTCATCTAGACCACAATTAATACAGTTTCCAATTCAGTGTCAGTTATGTAAAAAGGATCCTAAAATATCTTGGAAATGTTTGGAATGTGACTTACTGATGTGTAATATATGTAAGAATAACATTCATTCGGAAATGAAAACTGCAAAGGAACATAGGATTTTATCTAATCAAGGATATTGGGGGAAAATCAACACCCAGCACGAAAAGCTCAAATGCTGATATAACTGTTGTCGCAGAATATCAAACGAAATTAAGAGGGGTTTTTCAACTGGCTATATCCTTAGATGATTCATTGTGGATTGGTGAAGGAATCCATAAAAATAGAACACGATTGCTTACTTCTCATACAGGATTACAGAAAGTCAAATGTGAAGGAAATAAGCTAAAAGTAATATCTAGTTTTAATATTGATATATATAGCATGACAATTACTCCTAGTAATGATTTACTCATAGCTACAGATGGGCCGCTACTAAAACAAATCAAATGTGGAACAAATAAAAGTCACTGACTCTATCTACGATTTAAAATCATATCTGCCTTTGTCCATTCATGTTTCTAGAAAAAATAAGGTGATAGCAGGAGCTTAGAATGAAGATGAAAACCTTGTGGTAGTAATGGACCATACGGGGAGTCAAGAGATAATTTATCCTGGAGATCAGACTAACAGTATTTCCTTTACCTATCCATGGAAAATAAATTCAACTAACAACCATATTTTTGTGATAGACCACAAAGAGAATGAATGTGAAGGGCAAGTTGTAATGTGTGATAATGACGACATTATCAATGCGTATTCCGGACATTCAGCCATCAACACTGAATTTAGACCATTCACACCAATAGATATAACAACAACACCAACTGACAATGTTATTGTTGTGGATATGTACAGCAGCACTCTGCATATCCTTAACTTTTCAGGGCAGCTTATGAGATGCATTAGCACTAAAGACAAAGGGATTGCACATCCATATTCCATAAGACTTGAAAGAGAAGGATTTTTGTATATGCTTTATATAGGAACAACAACCATAGATGAGCGAACAGATAAAGCCATACTATATAAACTGAAATTAATAGGTTGTAAATAATGATATATTCATTTTTAAATTTTAATTTTATCCAGTTTGGATTGCATTTTGCAAATGAGTAAACTTTAGATAAAGAAGTTAAGTGAACAAAGTACTTCTTGTGGTACAAGCTGGCACTGTAATCGGAATGGATACTAACGTATTATCTTAAACTTTATTTATCAAAACTTTTAAAAGACAAAAACATCTTGATTACAGCAAAGAAATATGTGTGCATTGCAGGAATACAAGTATTATTACTTCTGACTTTATCTTATTTGTTGATTAAAACTTTCATTTTGTGAAGATGTTCATTGTGTTATAGATTTATGAATATCATGAGTTACAGTCACTACTGAAAACAAAACAGATGCAATTATATATTTTCACTGAAATGTTCAATGTTTTTTTCACCAGGAAACTACTACTAGCGGTACATAATTTAAAGCAATGATCCTAGCAAAAATTATTTAGCTGACAACTTGGTTAAAACTGCTTTATATTTTTCAATGTCATACATGGTAGACAAGAAATTTTAATTCATTTCCATCAACACTTGTCATACATCGCAGACGAGATTTTTTTTTTATTCATTTCCATCAACACTTATCAGACATCGTAGACAAGAAATTTCTATTTCTAATTATCATTAGGCTAGCACTTGTCTTGCATCATAGACAATATAAAGGTAGTTCAAGTAACTTTCCAACTTTCTAAATCTTAAACAATAAAATAACTAAAAAGGAATTCAAGTGAAGTGTTGTGTTCACTCCACACCCTCTAGAAAAATAATGACAAGTCATCATTGAACAAGGGTCAATGTCACTGGCCAACTCTGGTCTGGTGGTTATAGTTTTCCCCCCTAAAACAGAGTTATTACATGTAAGCTTCATCCCTCATAGAGAAGTTAAGCTTATTTATTACTTGAGACCGAAAAGCGAAATTTGAATAAGAACTGTTGTTGTAGTTGATATTGAATTTGGCTTCATAATTTGATGTAATTTAATCTTGAATACATTTACAAAAATTTGTATAAATAATAAGCTTTATTTTTCAATGCAAAGCAATACATTATATAATACAACCAGTTTACCCTTTGAGTTATTAAAACACTCGTTAAAACACAAGAAACGTGCTTTTTTGCATCAAATTCGGTTTTATCTAAGCAAACTTGAATAAAGGTGTTATTTTCATTTTAGTGTCATTTAAAAAAAACCAATTCATTGCTTTCTTTTTCATTCCATTCAAAATAAGGATGTTATTTACATATGTATTGTCAAATATTTAAAATAAACTATCCTTGAACCCTTTTAAACTAGGAAGTAAAAAACATTGGTAAAAACAAGCTATTTCTGACAATATCTATCTGGATTCTACACAAATAAAACTCCCATGGTTCTATTCAATATGGTTCTATCCAAACCACAATTAGGAATACAGTCTCCAATTCAGTGTCAGTTATGTGAAAAAGATCCTAAAATCTCCTGGAAATGTTTGGAGTGTGATTTACTCATGTGTTCTGCATGTAATAATAACATTCATCCGAAAATCAAAACTGCCGGGGAACATAGGATTTTGGATATCAAAGATATCGGGAAAATATCATCACCCAACAAAGATATCAGTAGTACATCACCTTCTGGCAAGGTTTCTGCTAATGTTGATATAACTGTTGTTGGCGAATATCAAACCAAGGTAAATGGGTTTGTTCATCTTGCAATATCCTTAGATGATTCATTGTGGATTGGTGATGGCGCCCATAAAAAGGGGATAAGATTATTTACTTCTCATACAGGATTGCAGAAAGTCAAATGTGAAGGACATAAGCTAAAAGTGATATCTAGTTTTAACATTGACATTGGTGGCATGGCAATTACTCCAGGTAATGACTTACTTATATCTACTGAAGGACCAATAGTGAAACAGATCAAGAGCGGAACAAAGAAAGTTGTAGACACCGTTTATGGTGTAGATCCATATCAGCCAATATCTATTTATGTAACCAGAAAAAATAAGGTGATAGTAGGAGCTAGGAATGATACAGAAGACAAGGCCATAGTGATAGTAATGGACCAAGAGGCCGGGAACCATGAGAAGGTGTATGGTGAGGACCAGACTAACGGTATATCATTTACCTACCCATGGAGAATAACTGCTACTAACAATGATCATATTTTTGTGATTGATGTAATTATTGTAACGGGTGAGCATGATGAAGGTAGGGTGTTAGTACTTGGATACAAGAACTTAATTAATACATATTCTGGAAATTCAGTTATTAACACTGAAGACAGACCATTTACACCAACAGATTTAACAACAACACCTGCTGACAATGTCATTGTTGTAGATTCTGACAACTGTGTTCTTCATATCTTAAATTCTTCGGGTAGCCTGATTACATACATCAGCACTATAGACAAAGGAATCATACAGGATCCATGTTCCATAGGATATACGATGGTAGGACAATTTTGTATGCTGTACTTAGTAACAGGCACTCATGAAAGTAAGAACAATGGGCTTGGCAAACTATATAAACTGAACTTGGTTGGTTGTTAAAACCAAACGATTTACTTCTTAATAAATACAATTATACTCCAATGCTAACTTTATCAACAAATAGACTTCTTGTTAAATTGGGATTTTATTATTTTTCCTTGCAATGGATGTATGATTAACTTTACTTAATACTAATAAAACTTCCATACGTGTTTTGTGGAGAAATTTTAGCAAGTGAATAGTTTTAGTTTTTTTTTTAGATGTTTGGATAATAAACTACAAAATACTACAAACTACTTTTACTAGTAGGATGATTTTGTTGTATCAACATACTGTGAAATCTATAAGAAGTTTGAATGTTTTTTCCATAGATCAAGGCATACAAAATGTATATATGAATATAAAAAAATAAGGAGATGTACTATGAATGCCAATAAAAAAAACATCCATCAGAGTTGAAATTTAGTGGATGTAAGCAACTATATCATAGCCTTCAACAATGACAAAAACCAATACCTTATAGTAGTCTATAAAAGGATCCTCATGAATTTAAATGTGAAACACAAACGGCCTAATATATAAATAACAAGAATGTGTCTAAAGTACACGGATGCCCCACTCGCACTATCCTTTTCCATGTTCCATGGACTGTGAAATTGGGTAATAATCTAATTTGGCATTAAAATTAGAAAGATTATACTATTGGGAACACATGTACTAAGTTTCAAGTTGATTGGACTTCAATTTCATCAAAACTACCTTGACCAAAAACTTTAACCTGAAACTCCCACTTTCATTTTCTATGTTCAGTGGATCGTGAAATTGGGGTCAAAAGTCTAATTTGGCTTTAAAATTAGAAAGATCATATCATAAGCAACAAGTGTACTAAGTTTCAAGTTGATTGGACTTAAGCTTCATCAAAAACTACCTTGACCATAAACTTTAACCTGAAACTCCCACTTTCATTTTCTATGTTCAGTGGATCGTGAAATTGGGGTCAAAAGTCTAATTTGGCTTTAAAATTAGAAAGATCATATCATAAGCAACAAGTGTACTAAGTTTCAAGTTGAATGGATTTCAGCTTCATCAAAAACTACCTTGACCAAAAGCTTTAACCTGAACGGACGCACAGACGAACGGAGCCACAGACCAGAAAACATAATGCCCCTCTACTATAGGAGGTGGGGCATAAAAATTTGGAAAAAAAATATATTATTATCCTTACATCGTATATTTTATGATTTGGATTATATTTTTTTGTTGAGAAAGGTTTCTGCAGATATTTTCAGGTTTGTTTGAGACATGTAGTCAGATGGAATCCATTAGTAGTTTCCATGTGGGAAACTATCAGACCAATCTATTTGATGTCTGAGGGTTTTAGCTGTTCCCCATATGGATCGGTAGTTTATTTCCGAGATCCTAAATCATAGGATTTTCGGCTTTCCTCTACCAGGAATACAGCAGGGCATTTAGCGGTATCGGTTTGGATTCCAAGTATGTCCTCTTCGGTTTCCCGTTCGTTGTCTAGGCATTTGTGCGGCATCCGGGGTGACCTTATCCTTTATTTTGTATATAATGTTTTTTTTATATTATGCATTTATTTTAAAAAAATTTTGAGGATGAGCGATTCAGGTGAGTGGGTGTGTTCGTATGCTTTATTTCATTGTAATTATTGTTTTGGGGAAGGTTAACTTTCTGGTAGTAAGACCCGTCACGGTCAGGCTGGAAGACTGGATAGGCAAATGCTCACATTAAATATGTACCGATATACAGTGTGTTAAATGTCTTCCTTTTTTACACCATAACCCATGGTGGTGCTTCTACTAAAGGAGGGAGATATACATACATACATACAGAAGCACAAAAAGGCATACATCAAATTTATCATCCTCATTTTCCTTATATTATACGATTTTATTTATCTATTTAAAATGCACCCATAAAGAATGGAAGGTTTTAAGTACTGGGGTAAAATTGCGCGTTTGAAATTCGCACAGGTAGACATAAAATAATTTTGTCGTTCAAAGTATGACGGGATACATAAATACAGTCACGTAAAATAGATATAAAAAAACAGACTTAACAGTAAAAGTAATAATAATAAATAAAATAATAGTGTGGTTCAAAGTATGACGGGATACATAAGTACAGAGTCACGTCAAATGTTATATATAACAAAAAAAACCAGACTTAACAGTAAAAGTAAAATAATTTTGTCATTCAAAGTATGACAAGATACATAGGTACAGAGTCACATCATACAATAATTTTGTCGTTCAAAGTATGATGGGATACATAAGCACAGAGTTACGTCAAATGGATATCTCAAAAAACAGTGTTAACAGTAAAAGTAATATAAGCATACAGCCTTTCTTTACCCGACTCTGACATGCTGATTGAAAATCAAATTATTAAGGATATCTGGTACCATGTATGATAATTCATTGATTTGGGCCTTTTCTTTTTTGTAAGAGAAATTCATCACTTATTGATTAATACATCAGAGAAAAAAAACATCATCTTCTTTTTAGATACAATTTCTTCGAAATCAATCAAATATTTTCAATCTGTTCAATATAAAAAAACAATTGTTTCAACAATGTACTTTTTGAAAATAAATCAACCTTCTAAATGATCAAAATTAGTGTTTGACAAACTGCTATAAATACAATATCTTAAGTATGTAAATTGTGTGGTTTAAATTTTATAATTTTTGTCAAACGGTCAAAGTAAATATTTAAAGTAAAACTTTATGAAAATTAAACGATTTTGAAATATATCTAGTCTCAGTATTTGGTACCTCCCTAACATTGACCAAGAAAAATGTTCTAATATGCTGATTGATTGATTGGTATTTAACGTTTAGCTTCAAAAAGCACATGCATAATCAGAATAATTTGTTAATAGCATACAAATATATCCTGGTTTGTCTTTGGTAGATATCCAGTTTTGGATGTTCAGTTTTTATATTGTGTATATTTCTATAAATTGCAACTTTAATTTTAAGAACTATATTCAAGATCACCCTTTATAACAGATATAAGAGTAAAATTAATACAGCTTCAACAAATCTAATCTTAAAATTAATTCAATGCCCATCTATCATAAATGGTGGATTACAAAAATCTGTATAAATTGTATAACAAGGTCGACATTAATTTGATTTTTCTTTATTAATTCTTGAAACAAATCACATATTTACGAATTGTTTCCACCCTACATAAAATTGAGAATGGAAATGGGGAATGTGCCAAAGAAACAACAACCCGACCATAGAAAAAAAAACAACAGCAGAAGGTCACCAACAGGTCTTCAATGTAGCGAGAAATTCCCTCACCCGGAGGCGTCCTTCAGCTGGCCCCTAAACAAATATATACTATAGGTTCAGTGATAATGAACGCCATACTAATTTCCAAATTGTACACAAGAAACTAAAATTAAAATAATACAAGACTAACAAAGGCTAGAGGCTCCTGACTTGGGACAGGCGCAAATATGCGGTGGGGTTAAACATGTTTGTGAGATCTCAACCCTCCCCCGATACCTCTAGCCAATGTAGAAAAGTAAACGCATAACAATACGCACATTAATAAATATATAAAACGACAATAATACATAATAACAACAGACTACTAGCAGTTAACTGACATGCCAGCTCCTGACTTCAATTAAACTGACTGAAAGATTATGATTTCATCATATGAACATCAGGCACAATCCTTCCCGTTAGGGGTTTAGTATCATACCATCATAACATATATGAGAAGAACATAACCTGTGTCATGCCAACAACTGGTTTTTGTATAAATGTGTTTAGTTCCGATGCAAAGACCCTATAAGTGAATCAATATTAACGCCAAAATATGCAATCTTTAATGACCTGACAACAGTATCGTAACTATATCCCTTCTTAATAAGTCTATTCAAAGGTTTTGTTAGTTTTTGAGGTGAATACTGACACCTTTGTGCTTTATAAAGAATATTTCCATAAAAAATTGTATGTGAAATACCTGAACGTATAAGAAGTCTGCATGTTGAGCTATATTTACGAATGATGTCCTTATACCGATGATAAAATTTAGTAAATGTTTTGACTAGTTTGTGATATCGAAAACCCTGGTGTAATAATTTTTCAGTAATACATAAATTTCTCTCGTTAAAATCTAAAATATTGTTACATACACGAGCGAATCGTACAAGTTGAGATATATAAACACCGTAAGATGGTGACAAGGGAACGTCACCATCTAAAAATGGATAATTAACGATAGGAAATGAAAAATCATCTCTTTAATCATAAATTTTAGTATTCAGCTTTCCATTAGTGATATTGATATCAAGACGGAAAGGACAGTGGTCATTGTTAGTATTAGCTTTATTTAAAGTAAGTTCAGCAGGATAAATTTCTTTAATATACATACTGAAGTCGTCATTATTGAGAGCCAAAATATCATCCAAATATCTAAAAGTATTATTAAATTTGTTTATCAGATGTTGTTTCGATGGGTCCTTGCTTATTTTTGTCATAAATTGTAACTCATAGCAATACAAAAACAGGTCCGCAATAAGTGGTGCACAGTTAGTCCCCAATGGAATTCCGATAATCTGACGATATACGGAATTCCCAAAGCGAACAAAAATTTTATCTAGTAAAAATTCAAGGGCATAAATAGTATCAAAGCATGTCCAATTGACATAGTTTTTTTGTTTATTGCTACTAAAAAATGACCTGAAAGAGTTTGAACATATATATTCACATTCTGACTTTTTAAATGCCCATTTAATTAGGTGTGTGAATTTCTTCTTAATGAGAATATGAGGCAATGTGGTATACAGGGTAGAAAAATCAAAACTTTGAATAGATTCAAAATCACCAATATAAGCATGCAATTTATCAAGTACTCCCAACGAGTTCTTGACACTCCAAAAGTAATTAATTCCACTATTTTCGAAGGCCTTATTTGAACAATTTATTATCAGATTTTTAATTGTACCAAGTGTGCTGGTAAGAAGAATAGACAATTTAGTAGTGGAACAATGGCTTGAAGACGAAATGAATCTATATTTGTAAGGTGTTTTGTGTAGCTTCGGAAGCCAGTACATAGTTGGGACTTTCATTGTATTTGGCTCTGCTTGTAAAGCGGTAGCTAAAAGTTTATGTTTGTTACAGATGTCGTTTTCTGAAAATGGAGTCGGTTGGAATGTTGGTGAATTGGTGATTTCTTTTTTCAGAACCTCAATGTAAAATTTACGTCAAACAATAATAATGTTATTAGCAGCTTTATCGGCCGGGACAAAAACAAATTTCATGGCTAGTTCTTTTAGTTTATGTTTGATACGAGATATAGGTTTTTTGTGGTTATTGTTAATAGTAAAATGTTCTTTAAAATGTTGAATACGTATATCAACTATCTTACTGAATTAAAAAAAGAGTCCAAAGATTTGTTGTCAGCTTTTTCCCGTTTTATCCATTTCATACAGTAAGTATGGGGTGAGTCGTGGATGATATTACGACACTCATTCCAATTAATAATTGACGGGGGACGATATTTAGGTCCTTTACTGAGGAATGATTTTAACTCTCGGTCTTGAACGATGTTAAGATCTCCTATTATAACATGGGAAATGGGTCCATAAATATATTCGGAGGTACTACAATTACATGAAGATGACTTTTTATGCTTGCTGCAATAAAAAAATCAACATGAGTGTAAATTGTGTGAAATGTTAACAAAGAATTACATTCATTTTACTTATGTATATACGTATCTTTTCACAAAAGGTTATTATCAACCCAAACTTGTTTCCTCATTCAAGGTAAAAAGGTTTAATTTTATTTTTACCATGGTTATTTTGAGACTCAGGTAAAAAAAAATAAGCCTTTTCACCAAAATATGTATCTCAATATATCTCACATCCTACAAGGTATGATCTTTTCTGCTACGTATTGTCTTATCCGAACAAATATTAGTTATTCAGTCTTCAATCCTGTGCAAAATGTACGAAACAGGATACTAAAAGTCCTAGGACGAATTCTGTTCCTTGATATTTTCTACAAATATGGCTGTCTTTTTACCACAGTTAATGCTATTTCCGATTTAGTATCTATTATGTGATTGGGATCCTAAAATATCCTGGAAATGCCTAGATTGTAACTTACCTATGGGTACTGCATGCAAAAGAAATATTCATTCTAAATTTAAACTTCTAGGAAGCATAGGCTTATATCAATCAAAGATATTGGAAATACATCACACGCCTACAACGATTATGCATGAGTTGATATGACTGTTGTTGGATTGGTGATGGATATCATAAAAAGGAAATTAGATTAATAACTTGCCATACAGAATTGCAAAAGGTCAAATGTGAAGGAAATAAAAAAGGTCGTATCTAGTTTTAACAAAGTGAGTTTATGGATCCGCAATTACTTCTAGTAATGATTTACTTATATCTACTAAAGGACCAATACTGAAAATGATCAAAAGTGGAACAAATAAAGTTAATGACACTGTTTATAATCTACATCCATATCAGCCCGTGTCAATTTATGTTACTAGAAAAAATAAGGTGATAAGTTATGAGACTAAAGAAAAAGGTAAAGTGATAGTAATAGATCATGAGGGAAATCGTGAGAAGGTTTATGGAGAAGACCAGACTCAAGGTATTTCAATTACATGTCCATGGAAAACAACTGTAACTAACAATGATAATATTTTTTTCAGTGATGTAAGACAATGTCATTGTTGTGCAGGTGAACACATGCGCTCTTCATATCTTAGATTATTCAGGAAAGTTCTTGACATATATCAGCTTTTAAGACAAAGGAATTGTGTAAAATCCATTTTCTGAAGAACTTACAACTGACAGACAATTTAATATATATATATAGGTACAACGCATAAAGATGGCATTAAAGACATGGCCAAACTATATAAACTTAACTTCAGAGATTATTAATAAATAAAGACATACCTTGTGATTATTTAAATGTTGATATGTTAACAAACAAACTAATGATCTTTTTTTTTTATCTTTTAACTTTTAAAAATAATGCTGATGCTTAATGTAGCTTGCAATCAGAAGGTATCTTATATTATCAGTTCTTTTTACATCATACAAATTTTACATGATATATATCTTTTAAATAAAGTTTTCTTTAGTTTGTGCTTTTCATTGAATGTTGAATTCTGCAAATTATTTTACTTTGTTCAAATATGTGTACAACGTGTACAGGCAATGAACACATTTGTTTTCAATATACATATGGTCGTTATTGAGGTAATATTGGTTCATGTATTTTTGTTTCACACATTTTTTTAAAAACATTTAACTTAAATTTCAGCAAAAATAATAGCTCTCATAAATAAGAGAAATTTCCAATACTGAATATTATATCAATAAACACATCAAAGATACATGTTGCCTATCATTTGAAATGGTTTATAATGTCAATAGAGGAAAAGAGTTATCGTTAAAATAATTATTAAATGCCTCAGCTAAATCTGTGTATATAAAACTGTAATTGTAATTAGCTCTAATGAATGGCAAATTTGAAAGTAATTCAATATAATGTGTAATTGAGCATATTGTCAATTGCATGTAATTTAAAGTAATTAATTACATTGCCTTTTTATCATATAGTATCATGAATTACATTTAAATTACATATAAATATTTGCTTGGAAATTTGAAACATTTTTGGCTTTCTGAAGCAATCACACATCATACACTTGATACTTCCCTTTTTTTAAACTGAAAATCTATTTTTTTTAAATAATTTCGTAATAAGATATTTGAATATTGTTTACATTACATTTACACTAACATTTTGTCATCAACAAACTAAAGCATAACTTTTGTATTTATTTCGAATGTTTTTTGGAATGTATAAATACATATCCACGTTAATTTTCTATTTGGAGATTGCTCTATCTATATTTATCATATGTTTATAGTAGTAAATACAGTAGTTTTGCATATTTGATAAATAGTCTGCTGTTTAATCCATATCGCGCAAAGTTGAAGCGCACCCTTTATCGCATACCCTTTATCACACCCCTACTTTTTTTTTTTTAAATAAAGTTTGTGTTTTTTTTTTGCTTAAGAAAATGTTTTCTCAAAATAGGTCCAATATAGAACAGTCATTCGGGGGTGACACAATTTATTGAATGACGTCATTGTTTGGTATGTGACGTCACGAACGTCAAGTTTTCATATTTATGGCACACTTAATGGAACTATAAAAATTACAAAACATACACAAAAAAATACAATGATAAACAAAATATTTTTAAAATAACAGCACGCAAATTGTAAGGTAATCCAGGTGCTTCGGATAAGTAATTTAGCAGTTCTCTAAGGCCTTTGAAACAAGACAAAAGTAGAACTGAAATAACCCAGTGCTATGGATCAGAAAACAGTTCATATAATATAATACTCTTCGGTTGAAATATACGATAAAGCGTATAAAACATGGCAAAATCCGTATCACATTCCGTATCACCCTCGACCAATATCATCCCTCGGGCCTAAAGGCCCTTGGGCTGATATTGGTGTCTCGGGATGATACGACATATGATACGGATTTTGCCATGTATTATTCTCTATATAACACGATGGATAAATCTTAAGGACCATACTGCCCGTCGATACATTTATATAAGTCATGTCTTCTTTGACTGTCCATGGCGTTTAAGTACTTAATCCCTGTGATGTGCTTTAATTGATTTTAGTCTCTGATATATATACTTTTTTATGTTAATCTTTTTTTGGCTTTTAATGTGACTTTACTGGAATTGTTGCTCTCCACCTATTGCAACTTGTTAAAAATCTTACCAAATTACAATTTGTTTTATAAATCAAAGTGTTCAACAGGTAAGAAATTTGAACAAACTGATGTAGCAAACCATAGTCAAGTCGTGAACGTGCAAGGTGATAAAATAAAGCATACTTACAACCCCTTCATAGCTAGCCATAAAACCAGGTTTAATCCACCATTTTCTTCAGAAGAAAATGTCTGTACCAAGTCAGGAATATGACAGTTGTTGTCCATTCGTTTGATGTGTTTGATCTTTTGATTAAGGTCTTTACGTTTTGAATTTTCCTCAGAGTTCAGTATTTTTGTGATTTTACTTTTTATATGAGTTTTGTTCTACTTTAATGATATTATGAAAAATCAGTCTAACAGGTTTTTTTTAAAATTTAATTGTAATTAGGTTGTAATTTTCTGTTAATAATTGTCCATGCGAGATAACCTAAGCTTAAATCATTATTCTTTTTGAATATACGAAAAAATTATTATCTGCCCATGTTTAGTAATAAAAGAATGTTATAATGTGTTTCTGTTATAGTTATATGCTGCTGATATGATTAGATTATAAAATTATCATATGTGTTGTAACATCAGCCGAAAACCGGACTTGGAGCTAATGATCGACCGCGGAATGACAATACATTGCATGTTAAAACTGTCATGTGTATATAACGGATGATCTTTTTATCATATGATTCCAATTTGGAAAAAAAAATGTATGACTGGAGGTTTTATTTTTTTAACTACGCAATTTAGTCAATAAGTGCAAGCATAGAATTGATACCTTAAGAAATTATACAGCTATGGTGCAATCAACAACATTGACATTTGAACATATGTCCGATGATTATAGTGGATAGATATTAAACCATAGAATATCTAAGTTAACTCAGATATTCTCTAAAAGTTTCACACTGATATAATTACATTAGATGTATGTTTCATTACAATACGTTATTATGATTGGCTAACTAGCAATCTCGTGATATTCCTTAATCAATTGCATTACACAATGCAACTTTTCATTCATGATGACACGAGTTCCCACAATAAAGTGCACAGGTAAATGAAATAAAAGCTTGATAAAAGGCGTGTTTTCATGATCCTATAGGTAAAAATGTAATTATAAGTATTGAATGCTTTTTTTTGGGGGTTGTAAAAGCGTTGACCGTGCGTACATTTTAAGTATGAAGCGCTTCCGCGCTTCATACAAAATGTACTTCGGTCAACGCTTTTACACCCAAATAATTTTACAAAAAAGAGCATTCAATTCTTAAATATTTGTACTGAAAAAACTATCCCCTTCACGTTAAGACAGGCTTAAATTGGTGAAATGTGCGGCACTTCTATGGAACATGCTACTAGTATATAGTTGTTTTCCTTCTTCCACTGAAATTTCAATTACTCTTCATACGTCATCGAGTACAACTTAGACGTAAGATAGACCAAAGCCTTAATAGAAAAATCACCGGTGTTATCCTTCATTTCTCAAAACAAATTCTTTTTAAATGTGCTATGAACCGACCTTTTTGGTCATACTCTGATGTATCAACCAAGTACTTTACCTCCATGATATCTTGGTTTGTATAATCGGTGTTGATGGTGTAGTATTACTACTATGTTATGTATAGAAGTCTCAGAGTATTATGAGTCCATAAACAAAAGTGTTTCTCTAGATCCGTATTTGTTCTTCATAAATTTATTATGAAAATCATTAATCAGCAATTTTGACATATCAAGCATAATTTCGTTTTTAGTAAATAAACGATTCGTAAAAGGTTTCAGCGACAAGAACCATACAGTCTGCAAAAACCTGTAAACAGATTACTAGATAACCGTTACTGGAATAAACGACTATGCAGCATGTTGATCTGATGGACATACCAAATTTGCACAAAACACCAATATTTATAACTGTTTTAGAAGTCATCGATATCTTCGCCAAGTATCTATGGCGAAGATATTTGAAAATAAAAAAAGGTGGATATGTTTCTTCAGCATTGAGAGACATCAAATACGAAGTGAAATCACAAACAAAATCAAAATGGAAGGAGGTCGAAAATTCAAAGCCAAGTCTGTTGCTATACTACTAGAAAAGAAAAATATTGAACATTTGTATGCATATAATACGCTAGAAAATGTCTTTCTATACATAGAACAATGCTTTTTGTTGTATGATTCTTACAATATATGGCAGGTGTTCCTGATGTGTAGATTGTGGGCTAAACCAACCTTACGAGAAAAGCGATATTAATTTTAGATGCTCCGTCATTTCTTGCTACACTTGAGGCCACTAATACCAGAAGCCCGGGATATTCAACCCCATAAGTTGAAAATAAAGTGACAACGTCATGTCTAAAAAAAAACATGAAACCAACAAACTAACAATAGTATACAATAACAGACATCTGTCTAGATATATAGACGATGTTCTCTCACTACATATTTCTAAATAGGTGACTGTTGAACGCATCTATCCCATCGATGTTTAAATTAAGTATACAACAGGTACAGTTAAAGTCTGCCTGATATCTTGATTTACATCTAGAAATCGACAATGAGAGTCGACAAAAGAGAAGAATAAAGCTTCCAAAGTGTGAACCTTCCATTTCTATGTAGCAACATTCCAGCAGCGCCTGCAGACGGAGTATATATCTTCCAGTTGATACGATATTCCAATGCTTGTATTTCCTAAAATGATGTCCTTGATAGGGTGTTGCTGCACACAAGGAAGTTGTCAATCCAAGAGTTTCAAGTGGTGATGTTGAAATTATCCCTTCATAAGTTTTACGGACGCGATCACGACTTGGTTGAACGTTATGGAATATCCGTTTTACAGGTGATAGCGGATATGTTCCTATTGCCGCTACAATTCATGAAATCACTCCCAGTTATTAGTTGGGTTTGTGTTGCTAAGCCTTATTTTATACGTTCTGTTTTGTGTACTATTGTTTTATGTTCCGCGTATGTTTATGTTTTGAAACAAATAAGTTAGATATGCCTATCCAAAGGATAGAAATGTAGGAAAAATGAAGTAAATGTCTAAATGTTGACCTCAATCATCTCTTAAAGTATATTTTTTATTACATATTTGAATTGCTAAGGTAAAAAGGCTTGTATGAAAACGGGATCGAAACTGTATCGTATGCAGTTACTCATCTATATTATGTTATGTAATATAAATTATCGCTATTTTGTGCATTTTTCCTTTGATCTTTTTTTGTGATAATTTTTCATATCATGCAACTCGCTAGAGATGGAAAATTATCGCTAGTAACTAAGGAGACACGTGGCGTTGCTAATGAAATTGACATGAAATTGACAACGTCGTCATAGGTAAAATAGCGATTAACAGATTATTATTGGTCATCTCAACTCGATTGCCTTTCTCGCTTTCGCCGTCCCGGCTCAAGCGAGAAAATCAATTTCGTTGAAATGATCAACGATAATCTATAAATATTGTGTTTAACAGCACTATGACAAACTGGAATCTCCAAAGTCTTATGTATCCCCTTTTAAAGCTTTACATTATCGAAATGTTTTAGAAAGATTCACCAATGCAAACAAGAACAGCGTTGCTTATAACATTACAACCTATAATAATGATAACACTGATAATAGTTATAAATAGGATAATATGTTGATGATTAAGTAAGTCTTATGTTGCCAAATGCAATTGTATGAATGATGTGATTTTGTTAATTCATGCTGTTGATATTCTGTAATGAATAAATTTGATAATGCTTTTCTGATTTAATAACTGTTATAATTATATGATGTTGGTATTATCAGATTATTATGTGACATCCTGTGTTGATTATTCAGCCAAAAACCGGACTTGAGGCTGATGATTAACCGGAGGATTATAATAAACTGTCATGTAATGGATGATCTTTTTATCATATGATTCTACTTTGAAAAATATATTAGTTTTGATGTTTTATTCGAAAAATATCAACCACAACTATGCAATTCATAGTCACTAAGTTCACCCATACGGATGTAATGCCTGTGTTTATACAGCTTTGTTGCAAGTCTACAATCTTGGCATTTGAACGTATGTCCGAGGATTATATTTATATAGATATTAAACCATAAAAAGCTTAAACTTATTCTAATAAAACATTTAAAATGTAAGCTACTATGATTAAATTGAAACGCATACAGTAGTGACAACATCTTGTATGATTGAAACTGCGTCCAATCAACAACTTTATCTAATCAAATCTGGCTTAAAAATATCACACGACAAAACCAAGATGTAAAATGTACCCAAAGCCAATGACGAAAGGTGATATTTCTTTCAGTTAAACTTCGGTTAACGACATCAAATGACAAGAGTGTTTATCACACACTTATGTTAATATTTCAAAGTTTTAACAAAACAAAACTAACAAAGTGGATTGAACAAGCAAAGGCAAAAGAGAAAACAAGTCAACAAAGCATAAAGTGTAGGTCAAAGTGACTTACATATGATGTACGGTTGTTATAATCAAGCAGATGATCCTACACAGTTATTTATTGTATGGATTTCTCACGTATCTAATTAATGTTACTATACTAACCATGTATCATGTTTCATTATCTTGGAATCAAGTCTTGTTCAGTGTGACTGGAGAACAAAATAAAGGCAACAGTAGTATATCGGTGTTCAAAAGACATAAATCGTTTGAGAGAAAAACAAATCCGGGTTATAAACTTAAACTAAGAGAAACACACCAACTATAAGATGAAAACAAAAGAATAACAGGAACATTTAAGCGCATTTAACAACATAAAACACCAACATACATAGCAACGAACTATTTGATAACAACTGCCACATTCCTGGCTTGGTACAGGACATTTTAAGAGAAAAAAATGGTGGGTTTACCTTGGTTTAATGGCTAGCCAAACTTTAGTAAGTTTTAAGTATAGTAAGGGTTAAATTGCTCCTGGATAGCAAAAAGAAAAAGCAACGACCAGATATAAGCTATTAACAGTAAACCAAAAATTAGTTACAGCAACAACAAAAAAAAACCCAACAAACTGTTGACTACAGGCTCCTGACAGGACAGGACATTTAAAAAAATGGTGGGTTTACCTTGGTTTAATGGCTAGCCAAACTTTCTGCTTTATGACAATGTTCAAACATATATCGCCAAAATGACGACACTGCGTTACAGAAATACATCACAAACAAAAAATAAACCAAATGGTAAGGTACGTTTTTGCAGGAAAAAGGGTTGACAACGACAAAATACAATGATTGATTGACGTTTTGATTAGTTAAGAATGGAACCTGTTTTGAACTAGAAAAACACTATGATTAGGATATGTTTATTGAAGACACACTCTCAAACTCGGATACAATAAATTGATTCAGAGTCGACGAATTTTTTTCTCTTTTTCAAAATGCTCTTAAATTAGCCTTTCAGAGAAGCAGCAAATACCAATTTCTGATCGTGGCCTGTTGGGAATTGAAACTACGATCGCTGGAGTAAATTACATAAAGGCAAAATAAAAAAACACTAAACATTCTTACAT
The DNA here is from genome assembly GCA_019925275.1 of Mytilus edulis. Taxonomy (NCBI): domain Eukaryota; kingdom Metazoa; phylum Mollusca; class Bivalvia; order Mytilida; family Mytilidae; genus Mytilus; species Mytilus edulis. The sequence continues at coordinate 36,937,640 of CM034360.1, forward strand.
TAATTAAATATAATTTGTAAAACAGAGATATTTAAAAAGTTAACAACTATAAAAATACAATATTTGTTCTAAATAGAGTACGAGCCCAATGTATGATACAGTTTAGATATGTCACAATATCAAGATGAGAATATTTAAAATCTGAAGTACAAGCACCATACTGAACACTATGAAAGGAAAGCAAACCAACGAAAGAATCTTGATAATTATGGTTGGGTAATGCAAAGTGTGTAGTCATCGATGCTTTACCAAGTGGACATACATATGAACCAATAGAAGAGTGTAATGTATGTAAAGACAAGACAGAAATTAAACAACATAAGTTTACTAAAAAAATATCTAGAGGTCTCTGCAGTATGGCAAGTTGTGTTGGTAGATTTTAACTTTATGGTCTGGAATTAATTGGCTGTTTTCATGTACTTCACATAACATCTACAGTGAAATTATGTACCAGCTACTAAACATGTTTGATAACTTAATTGACAATTAATCACGTTGATGAGGCAAAATTATTAATCTCAGTGAACTCATAATAAAGATATCTTATGATGTCAAACAAACATCACTTTAAACATTGTTTTAGATTTGAGTTTTTATCATAAATTTTTAATATTATGAAGTGTATTTATGTAATATTTGTTAACCTATATGATTTCTATTCATGAAATTATTTATTTGAATAGGCACGGAAATAATAAAAAAAAATAAAGAATCAAATCAATCTAACACTTATACAAAATATAAATTAAATCTTTACGACAGGTTAAAAAGCACAAGGAGAATAAAAGCTATATTGTAAGGACCTATTTATGATGAAATCACAATGCGTCACATGATGGGGAACTTCCTTGGACTTCTAGTCAACAGTAGAAGAATAATTAAAGGAAGAACAGTCATCTGATCATATGTTTTTGACATGCATAATTTGAATAAAAGATATGAAACGGATTTTACTTTCTCCTCGTCGTTTTATATAGTTATAAAACAATAAGGCAGCAACCATTTGATTTTCTGGTGGGGGGGGCTATGGATTTTTTTGGAAAAAAAAGTTTGTTTCCAGTTTTTGGAGAAAAAAATAATTTGTTTTTGACCCTGAGAAAAAAGAGCCATCGTATGATTGCAAATGAGACAACTATCTGCCACATACAGAAGGTCAAGAATGTAAGCAATCACATGTCAATGTAATGCCTTCAATAATAAGCCAAACACATAAGTATAGTAAGGTATGAATTGCTCCTGGATAACAAAAAGAGAAAACAATCGAACTGGTATATTAAAGTAATTTTCAGAACACCAATTTGTTTTATTACAAACAGCAACGAACAGTCGACAACAGGCTCCTGACTTAGGAAAGGTTGCACATCTAGCTTTGTTCCATGGCAAATGATGGTGGAAGTGATCCATTTTACCCATCCCAATCATTTTTGTATTACAGATTTTTTTTATATTTCCATATAGTTTTTTGTAAAAACTGCTGCATGCTCGGAATCCAATGTTAAAAGTAAGGATCTTTTAATGTATCACAGATACGCCTAAGTCAGTACGTTTGGCCAATGTTTTCATGAAAGATATAGTCCCTATGTAAAGTAAATATTAATATATGACATGTTTTTAACATTTGGATTCTTTCCAGTTCAGAGAAGAAACTGGAGTTTGTAAATTTGAAATTTAAAAATAAGAATATGTTTAAAATAGTAATATGTCAAAAAGGATAACAGAAATTATCAAATAAAATACTTGAGAAGTTCATCAGACAAAAACAAACCCTAAAACCAGACTCCCTAAAAAATCTGATAGACATGCAAACAATCAATATATATTATATCTAATTTACACCATATTAGTGAAGCCCTCCAACATAGCCAAATTTGACGCTTTGGCAGGCACCTTTTCGACTGAAACTGTCACAGTTAAAAATGTTCATAGCTGAGAATATAGTTTGCTAAAAACGGTGAAATTATGAACTGGTGCAATTTTTTTTTTACATGTGACCTTGTGACCTACCCTATAGGATCCTAATATAACTACTGCTTTTGTACATCATTTTATATGGTGATTTTTAGACTTAAGGGAACAACTTTTTAATATTCTGGGTAGGGAATAAGATTTTGCGCAGTTTGAATATTCATTTTCATCTGTTGCTATGCATTTTTATTTATTATTTTTACTTGATTCCTGCATTTCTTGTTGAACAATATTCATTTTTGTCCTGTCTAGTAAAAATCATTTACTCTAGTTCTACAGTTCCTACCAGGATAGGATATTCATTTTCAAAATTCTCTCCCTACACAGGAAAATCAAAAGGTTGTTACCCTAATTGATTATTTGTTTACTGTTTTCTTTGAAATACAACAAACCTTAAAATATTCCAATCAACCAAATTATAAAGTCATGAACATTACAATTATTTAATCAATGGTTGTATTTAATAAATTGATAAAACTATTAAATGAACATTAAAAACAGTTTGCTACATTTACTGAATGACTACATTTGGCAAGAAAATGTTAACTATAAAGCTGAAAATATACTTCAAAGAGATCAAGGGAAACAACTCTCATATATAATGATCGAGTATCATGGGGAAACTGAATTCAAATATATTGTACTACTACTGAATAAAATGAAAATATTTTATTCATACATTTTATTGCGAACCCTATCATAGTTTTCCATAGATTCACCTGCAAGTTACCTGTCCATTTAAACTTTTGTAAGGCAGCAACCATTTGATTTTCTGGGGGGGGGGGGGGGGGGGGGGGGGCTATGGTTTTTTTTTGGAAAAAAAAAGTTTGTTTCCAGTTTTTGGAGAAAAAAATAATTTGTTTTTGATTCTGAGAAAAAAAAATTGTTTGTTTCATCCTCAGCTGCCACTATATGTAATGCTAAAATTGAAAGAAAAAAATTGTTTTCGACTTGTCGCGAAAAAAATAGATTGTTTTTCGCCATAGGCGAAAAAAAAAGTTTGCACAGAAAAAAACCCATAGTATTTGAATTTTATCCTGGTAAACATGGATTTTAAAATACTATCCTGTTTCTAAAAAAATAAAACATTACATTCAATATGTCTATAACAATAATAACACAAAGTCAATCTATAAGAACATCATTTTAAAAAGCATCACTGTATGGATGTCACTGTATAGCATTATAGTATAATATTGCACACTAGATGAAAATCGAAAGACAAATGAACAATCAGATAAACAAATGAAAGAATAAATGTATTATAAACTGAAATCAATGTACCTCCTGCGCTTTATCGTGTTTATGGTAGATGGGAGATGTATTAACAAATGAATAAGCTAATCAACTATTCTTCTAGTTAACTCCATGTTAGTTATTGCCTGTATTTTGAAACTTAAAGCCTCCTTGTGTAACCTCAGAAAAATTAAAGACTTATAATAATATGGCAGGTATGTATTTTTAAGCCTGATCAGTACAAGAACCTTTTCTTAAGATTTTTCAGTGTTTGCAGAAATGAAGGCAATAGAAGAGCATGATTATAGCATGTTTGTGAAAAATTATGACACGATACAGTATTAATTTGCACCTAAAAAGGAGTGCATTATCTGATTATCATGATTAGGCCAAATAAAAATATACATGTGGTTCCAGTAACCCTACCGTCCCTACTTTTTCGGCTTAAAAATAGCCTACCCTAAAGATTTTATTGTCATTTTTCATTAAGCACTATTAAAGTCAGAATGTTGCTCCTATAGACTCAATGTAAAAAAAAAAAAAAAAAAAAAAAAATACCTACCTACCTACCCTAACTTTTTTTCCGATGTAACTGGAACCACACATACTTTTTTATTTGGCCTTATAGGAAATGGCAATTAAAATAGTTATACGATTATCTGGTTAGTACATCAAATGATATAAACATTTAATTATCCTTCCTGGTGACAAGATCAATTGATTGTTGTAACCAAACAAAAATCTATAAAATCTAAACTTCCAGTTGATCTATCCTCAAAAGTCAAATTATATGAATTTATATGATCCATAACAGAAAATCAAAAGGCACTTTAAGAATGAAGCCCCCTTTTTTCTAAACGAAATAAAAATAAAGGATCAAAAACTAATGTTATTTGTAATATCATATGGAAAAGAGCAATAATGTTTCAAATAATTAAGTGAAAAAAAGTTAAAATGAAAAAAAAAAATTTCAAATAAATAAAAAATGATATTTGAAAATAAGGCAGTTCATTCCCAAAGTGCCTGTGTTTTGAATCCTTGTTAATCGTTTATAACAGTCATAAGAGTGGCCCAGACCTTAACAATATCAGCTGTAAGAGGTGCTTATAGATTGTAATGAATACATACATGTATTATTTTTCAAGTACACTAAAAAAAATACACTTCAAGTACAATAAATACTTTGTTCTAATAATGGTTACATTATATATTAAATAAAATAAGCATACACATTTTCTGTTACAAAACTGTTTTGCGAGAATGCACTGATTAATAGAATAAAAAACACAAAGAACTCATTTAAAGACACTGAATATCGAAGGTGGCCAATAACGCTATCTTGCCAAGTATGTTCACAACACTTGCTTTACTATCTTGCATATAAACATACATGTATCTCAAACAAAAAAATGATATAAAGGGGATAATGGGTTTGAATCTGTTTTTGAGTTTTGTAGGTAAAAATGCATTTTTCAGATTTTTTGTAATTTGAAAAAAATAGGCAGGACAGGAGTTTTCAGTAAAAAAAAAAGTCAGGATGAGACACTTGCAAAAAAAAAAAGTCAGGACGACAATTTAGGTAAAAAAAAGTCTGGATAAACTAAAAAAAAAAAGGCAGAACCGAACAGAGTGAAAAATAAAAAGGCAGGACAGAGATTACAGCTAAAAAAAAATGCAGGACAAAATTTTTCATCCTAGCCCCCCCATAAAAATCAAATGGTAGCTCCCAGTGGCGGATCCAGAACTTTTCCTAAGGGGGGGGGCCCTCTCCAGTCATGCTTCAGTGATTCCCTATATAATCAACCAAATTTTTCCCACGAAAGGGGGGGGCGCGGCCCCCCTGGATCCGCCTATGGCTCCCTTAGGACCATTTTAATTGTTGTAAACATACATTGTGTAACTGACTGAAAACAGCATAAAATTTTACTTTCCAAGGGTGAATGAAGAGTGATTATCATGATAATGGATGATGTAAGATATGTTTTCAACACTTAAAAAATGAACATGACAAAAGATCTGCATTACAGTCATGACAGTCATTACAGTAGTAAAAACTTAAAATTTTTAAATAATAAATGCATAACCTGTCCAATTCAATGACAAATGAATGTCTGAAGTATATTAATAGAAAGGATTTACCTTGTATACCTCCAGCTATGTGACAGATTTTAAAAATTTGGTAATCATTAAAATAAATATATCTATCATGTGAATTTAAATTTAAATATAAAACATTAAATTATTGAAGTGGAAACATAAATAATACAACCATTATATTATGTGTTACACACATATATTCCATGAACGGATTTATAATGATGTTTTTGGCTATGCACTTGAACTTGCTAGATCTTCAATCAAGCATGAAGTCCTTGCACCCCATAATTCTTTCATATGTTTGATCTGATTCCCGTATTCTTCATGCAATTGAGCAAAAGTCCTATGTTTTGGTTTGGCATCCTCGTAAAAATGAAAATTAGCAGAGTCAGTCAAGCATGTCAAGTTTTCTTCTGAGGTATTGAAAGGGTTAAATCTTTTCATCGGTTGCGTGATATTTTCTACTGATTCTTCCAATTTATCTTCCAATGAGTTCCTTTGGGACAAATTTCCATAAGTTCCTGATAAAATAAGACTATCTCTCATAGCATCCTCGACAAGTTTAGCATCTTCATTTAGATCCTGTAACTGTCGATGAAGTTCTGACACCATTAGTTTCATGTAATCATAACTTGCTCTTGAAAGTACTTTCATCCATGATTCCATATCCTCTTGTGAGTCTGCAGCAATAATATAAGTCCTACAACCTGAGGCACTAAATTTTACTTGAAAAACAAATCCATCTGTATCCTCCGACAACTCTATAGTACATCCTTCTAGTATAATAACTCCTATAGGTTCTTTGTCACTGCGCTTCTCATAATAAAATAATAAATTCCCTTTTAACACAAACCATCTCCTTTGATACCCTTTATTGAAGTCTCCTCTTTTCAATAAATACCCTTCTTTGTCTGCTGGGGCTCCAGAAGAAGCAAATTTAGTTAAACTTTTGTCATTAATTTTCATTTTATCCTTGTGTCTATTCATCAGATTAACAGGAAAGTTCACAGTTTATGACCTGAATGTTTAAGTAGCTTAAATAAATAAACCAAGAACTTCCTATTTAGGTTATAATTACTGTGTCAGTGATGTCACAGTCATGGAGCAATTCATTCTTACTTTCATTTTCAAAGTGAAAGTGGGCGTGGCATTCAAGGTTCAATATGAATGTTACGGCTACAGCAGTTGATTGAAATTACAATATTTCATTTTTGTAGTCTTTCAACTTTTTAACAGAAGTTTGAACCTGTGTTAAAGCCTAACAAATGTTAAGAAGCTTAAAAGATTTGAGTACGAAACAGTTGGACTCTACCTTCTACACAAAAATCAGGTGACCAAGCACTCTGTAGTCACATGACCAGCAATATGGCAGACGACAGAGTATTGTTTGCTTGCATAATTTTAGTGGCATTTATTTGCATATGCCAAGGGGAAATTGTATCAGTTACATACGATAAAAATAGTCAGGAATATAAAATTCATCGGCATGAAGCTCCGGAATGGGTTGCCTTAGCAGAATTTAAAAATGACATCAATAACACTGGGTAAGTACATTTTTGTACTAAGTTTTATGTCTGTTTTTACGGTGTTCGTCACATCGTGTTGCAATAGCACTTGTCTTTTGTTTTTGAAACTAACAAACCATAATTTAATCTCAAAAATAAATTTGTATAATTCTAAATTTCATGAAAAAAAATGTTTGAGAAGTGCACACCTGCAAAAGAACCATTTCTAGTTGGTAGTGTCCCCCCCCCCCCCCCCCCCCCCCTCTTTTTCTGTGTATAAACAAATACTTGCAAATGCTTAATAGTCTTAATAAATTTTACAAGTAAGGGTAATTAAAACGGTGGCTAGCAGTGCAGACTGTCCATGTGTCTGTCATCTGTCACAGATCACACATCATGACATCCACGTTATTTGGTCTCTGTTGGATTGTTGTCTCATTGGGGTCTAAGCGTGAAACAGGATTGTCGATTTTTTGTAAGCATGACACATGAAATTAAAATTATTTTGCTGTGAAAACGGGAAATGAAGTCTAGCAGGACACGGGAAATTACTAAAAAATGAGAATAGCTTACGTACATAGTATAAGCGGGGTACGGGAATCTGACAAAACAGTAAGCGGGACCCGGGATCAGAACCCCCCAATGAGACTCCCATTGAATATCATACCATATCTTCATATTTTTATAGGATTTTTGTCCGATTCAGATTGTAATCTTATAAGGAAGCTACATTTTTCTGAGATTACTTTAAAGTCATATGAAACCTCAAATTAAAAAAAAATATGCATATGTTTTTAAAAACTAAATGGATAGTTTTCATTACACAACTTATGTACATATACTTTTTTCTGAGGAAAATTCTTTAATTTGTCCACATTTAGAAGAAGTTTACTTATTTTTAATTGCTTGCTGCCAGTAAGCAATTCACCTACATATTTTCCGTATGCATAGTGACCTAAGCGTGACCCTCCTCGTAAAAAATCTGGTGATAGCAATACGCATGAATCTGTCATTAAAATAAACAATTACCTGATTGTATATGTTAAACACGTGCTTAAGTTACCCATGCTTTTTGTTGATTATTTACTATACATTGTAAGGTGACAATGGGTAAACTTCGGCTTCAAAACACGGCATTTAATGAGTAGCCATATTTGATAAATCATAATAGACAGATAGAAAAAAAATTGACGATTATACGATATATTTGCGTAAAAAATGATAAAATCGTGCACAGAAGACAGTTTATGATATACATGCATTGGTTCAAGAATTGGATGAACATTATTTTTCACCAGTCACTCGTTTCTTATGACTTTAACTATATAGAGACATATTTATATTATATGTCTACATGTAGCTTCTTTATGTATAAAGATTTATTTTTAATTTGATCTTATAAGGAAGTTACATTTAATTTAAAATGATAAGTTTATCATTTATATTCACATTTTTAATAAACAAAAAAACACATTATAGGGGTAAAATTCATTGTTTAGTTAAACTTAAAAGATACATTAAACTGAGAATTCTACATTGGATATGTTATTGGAGCTCCACAATTGCTCCTACTGTTTGGTTGTCTATATGTCATGTAAGTCAAGGGTCAAAAGTCCAGTTCAAAACTTGAGGGGAAAATATCAGTTTCTGTAGTCATTATTGTCACTCACGTATACAAGTTAATATGAGACAGGGGCAACAGGTAGTCCAATTAAGAATAATGTCTTGAAATGCTCTTTTAATTTTTTAGTTGTGACCTCTTCCTCCCATCTATATCAAATTTAACAAGTAATGCTTATTTTGGAATAGATGGGCATACCTTGATATCAAGACATCTACAAATTATGATGATGAACAACAAGCCTTTGCTGCTGGAATGGCGGAGGCTTCACATTCGGCCAGCCTTATGCATGATCACTGGATGAATACTGTGGATGGTTACTGTACAGAACCATACAGTGCATATTGTACAAAATTACATACATTCTTACAGACAAACCTGGACTGGATGAATGAACAGATTAAAACAAATACATCTACATATTGGCACATGGTAGGAATAATGTTAAAAGATTATTATTTCACATAAGAAAAATAAATTGATTTGAGAGGTAGTTTTCTGGAAACATTTTCTTTACTTCTTATAAAGGAAACTTCTTGGCTTTGTAAATGTATTAAGTTGTTGGTTTATATGATATTTTTGAATGAACATGATGAACAACACTGCAAACATGTTGACAATTAGTTTCATTTAATGTAAATGTTTTTTTTCAATTAAATCTATACAATTTGTTTCCAGGAGATAAGTGAAAGTAACTTGATGTACATTACATATATTTGATGAATAAAGAAATAAAGAGGTTTATCGCTATTTTGTGCATTTTTCCTTTAATATCTTTTTGAGATAATTTTTCATATCATGCTACTCGCTTGAGAAGGAAAATTATCGCTAGAAACTGAGGAGGCATGTGGTGTTGCTAATGAAATTGACATGAAATTAACAACGTCGTCATAGGTAAAATAGTGATAAACAGATTATCATTGGTCATCTCAACTTGATTGCCTTTCTCGATTTCGTCGTCCCGGCTCAAGTGAGAAAATCAATCTCGTTGAGATGATCAACAATAATCTATAAGCATGCAATTGAATAAAAATTTCTCTGTAAATGTCTGTACATAGCGTTAGACTATCATCAATTCATCTTTTGTTAGTCATTGTTAGTGTAAACGTGAAAAGGGTTACAAAAAATTGTGTGATTCCAAATTTCCTGGGGGAAAAAATACTGTTTTTGAAGAGATTTTTTTAATATTTAAATAACTTTTTTCCATTCTTATGTTTCAATTTTTAATTAGAAGGGAAAATAAATTCAAAAATGAGTCTCCAAAAAAATTTAAAGATTCTATTTCCTGTATGCTATTGAAAATATTATCTTTTTTAAATTTAAGAATTGTCTCTAGAAAATTAACAATTAGCATGTCCCCCTCCTTTCACCCATTGATGAAGATTATATTTTTGTAATACTCCCCCAGCTGCAATATTCTCAATAATAAAAAAAGCATTGCAATAATTTCTGAATTCAAGCAATATTGGAAGTTTTTGACAAATAACTAGGTAATAAATCAATTCATAACATTTATTTAAATCATTTTTATTCAATAATCCTTCCTTGTATATTCATTATATTTATGTCCTGAATATCTGGTTTATTGAAAAATTAAATGCTTCTTTTATTAATTTTATTTAGGTGTTTTAAAGTGTTGACCGAAGCACATTTTGTGTGAATCAAGGAAGTCATACATGTCACATTTATGTACTGAGAATAAAATATAATTTTTGGCATGCCTCATCTTATCAAAATTACATACAGTAAAAAATAGATATGATATTTAATTATTTACACTTAAACTGCCAACATTGAACATAGACTGCATGTAATCAAAACCTTATTAAAACTGAATGAATTTTCATCTCATTTTCTTAATTCACTCTGTTCAACCGATTAAATAATTCATTCATGTACTATTGGCTCCTTATTTTCTGATGACACCCTAATACCAACCAAGAAAATAATATATATATCTCAAATATTTGCAATGAAATTATTTCTGTATTAATAAAGACATACATCATTAAAGAGACTGTCAGGTGATCATCTTCAATACGAACAGCACACAGTAAAGATCAATGCGAACAATTGGCCTTAGTTTGTCGTAAGTGTGCTCTTTATATAGTATGCAACATACAAATTCCCCAAAACTGAAGTAAGTACTAATATACATACATGATGATATTTTTTCAGGTAAAGTTGTTTTTATTACAAGTTGATGGTTTGAGTCAAGGTTATGAACTATCAAGAAGGTCACCTGACTGGTCATCATTGAGATATTCTGGACCAGGATCAACAAACCTTGACCCGTTTGGTTTTTAGTAAGAATTAAATCCTATTTTGTTTTAGAGTCAATTTCCAAATGCATGTAGAGTGAGAATTTGGTTGGCTTGCTTGCCTTGTTTCTATTAATGTTTGCTCAAGCATTGTAATTAAGATTGACATCTGCAAACAATATAGATATGTGTATAGTTGAACCTTTTGATTATTTGATAATGTCCTATCAAATTTTTAAATATAATGTCAGTCAGGATTCTACTTAGCCAAAATTATCTCTCCATTGCGCCAGTTCGTTTTCACAATCATAGAAATGGAAGCCATTGTAGGGGTGACGCGCTGCCAATTTTGCTCTTGAAAACCGATAAATTTATCCACATAGCACCATTACGATCCTTATATGTCAGTTGTATTTTAAAAGACAAATGTATCTTCTAGCTAATAAGCATCAGTTTATGATCGTCTGCATTGATTCAACTTAAAACTATTGTCTGATCGGTTGTCAGGTGGAATTTTCGAAAATTCTTAAACGTTTAAAAAATTCTAATTAAATATTTCGTGGAAGGGCAGACTAAAATTTTTCAGTGGTTGAAGATTATAAACCCTAGTTATCACACACAAAAAAATATATTTTTCCGAAGATATGCATTTTCATTATCCAACTTGAAAAACTGTCGTCAAGTTCTTTCAGTTAAAAAATAGCTATTCGAACACACCTACTCTGTTTTTGTGATTCATTAGATAGGTATTTCTCTTGACCCATATATTTTATCTTTTCATACTGTGATTTTTTTATGTTATAAAGTCAACCTGTAGCTTTGATATATTAAGTTGATAGAATCTGAAGCGAGATGAAAATACTCTTGCTTTGTACGTTTTAAAGACAAAATATACACCTCAGGCCCTAACATAAAAAAGTGCACTTGATTTTCTCTTTTCGATACAATTGTTAACCATTTTTTTGAATTTTTTCTTGAGTCACATAATGGAAGGGCAGACACGAAAATAACTGAACTAATAGATTGATATGTTCTCTGTCCGTGGTAATTTAAAAAAAAATCAGAGGTTATGCATTTTCTACATCCAACTTGATATATACCCATGTCGTCGACTTGATATCTAATTGTTCTGCATTATTATGTAATATGCAAATGGTGATTTTAAAATAAAACACTTCGTAATTGGGAACAAAATTGTCGTTTTACTTGTTTCTATTAATTTTTAAAAATTTTGTTACTATAGTAAACATTTCAGTAAGTATTTATCGCCTTCTCTAACAAAGAGGTTCAATTCTTTTGTTCTAGTTTAACTGGGTTTCCGCCTTATGTGTACAAGTTTAACTCAGCCTACTTTTATTGTTTGCAGTTGTCAATCTAAATTATAATGCTTGAGCAAAAAAACTTTGATACAAACAAAGCAAGCAAGACAATCAAGCCAATGTATTAGGAAGTTGACTTTAACTTATCAAACATTATAAATATATTTCCTTGAAATACATGGAGGAAGATGGCACAGATATAATAAGGTGTCCTTGAAACAGCAGTCATACAACATGATTATAAATTATTTGTTATATATATTACAAATTGTTTTGAACTGTAAACGCGTTTAAATAAATTATTAAAAAGAAGATGTGGTATGATTGCCAATGAAACAACTCTCCACAAGAGACCAAATGACACAGAAATTTAAAAAAAACAGTCACCATACAGCCTTCAACAGTGAGCAATGCCCATACTGTATAGTTAGTTTTAAAAGGCCTCGAAATGACAAATGTCAAGCAACGAAATAATGAACAACAAACAATTAAAGCTTGTTATTTGTTAATATTTTTTACTTTTAACATTTTAATTTATTTAACTATCTGTTTAACATTATGTACATGTATGAAGTTCTTCATCAATTTTCAGCCTTTTTCAAGTTGGAGGTGATTTAGAAGATTTAGAGGAGGCTCTAGGCAAACCTGAGAAATCTCGAGTGTTTGGTTCTGGTTCTTGTTCTGCTATGATTAAAATGTTCCCTGGTAACAAAGATTTGTATGTCAGCCATGACACTTGGTCAACATACCAGTCCATGCTGAGGATTCTGAAGAGATATGAATTTGCATATACTGTTAAAGATGGATTAGGTATTTTTAAAGTCAAATTAATATAGATCTTAATTGTTTAAGCAAAACATCATGGATATTTTACTTCTTGGTTTTGACAAAATTTACTGAACAATATCAAACTTGTGGTTTGTTTATAACCCTGAAATCCACAAAGGTAATACCGCACAAATGATATTGCATTTGACTGAAGCAGTCTTTATAATAAAATGACAATGTGTAGTAGTAAATATTCATCATTCAGCAACAAATTGTTTAAACTTTCACAGATTTAAATCCAAAATTCCTTGTTTGCATTTGATATTAGGTCCAAGACATTACTTACTTATAAATCCTCTTCATATCCTTGAACACATAAGGCATCAACACCCTTGTTTCTGTTTCTATAGCATAAGTTTCTTTCCGTGGCTGAGTAGCTAGCCCAGCACACAACCCCCTTACCAGGAGGGCCAGTGATGTATTCATCAAGGTCTCCTTCCTTTAGATGAGCTGCTAGCAAAAGCTTATGACTCCCATCTAGCCATTGGTTTTGTATCCAGTTGTCCTTCTCTTAGATGGATTGCTTAAACGGAGCTATGATCTTCATCTGACCAACTATTTATCCATAGCTGGGGCAAGGTTGATGGGTGCAAGGGCATGTCCACATGCCGGTGGACCTACACATTGCATCTCTGGGGCCCTTGCTGCTCCGAGATCCTCTACAATAATGCCTAGGATGCTAGACCCTAGTTACCATGTGCTGTCGCGAGGAGGTATTGTAGAAGTCTTGAATAGTGTAGAGGCTATGTACTGGCAGAAAGACTTACGCACTCGGCTTTCTTTTCACCTGCAATGTAGGGTAGCCAGTGGTGATAGAGAGCCTATGGCCCTAACCACACTAGACGCATATACAATCCTGTGGAACAAACCCCCAGCATGCAGGTCCCAAGACATATAGAGTACATTAAGTTTGACATTACTTTGCGAAGAAAAAAATCTTTATTGACAGCAATGGGTCGATTACATTGTATTGATGTACCAATGTTTGTACTTTCTCTTCTAAACAGAACTACATTCAACAATTTTTATATTTTTTCAGGTGTATATATACCAGGGTACATGATGACATTTTCTTCCTACCCAGGGACTATTTTATCTGGAGATGATTATTATCTCATGAGTACTGGATTAGTAAGTTGATTATTCAATTCTGAGTTATCTCCCTTTACATTTTAAATGTTTTTGTCTTTACTTTAAGATTGAAATAAACAATTAATTTCCCCATTGGCGACAATGGTAGCCTTTTTCGAGATACAGACTTTAGAAATTTGATTTTTTTAACGAAACCTTGCTAGAATCAAAGAAAAGTTATTAGGACAGTATTTTTTGGTCCCAAAAATATAGGTTCCCGTTGCTTTTCTTAGCGTATTTTGTACTTATCTCCCATGCCTATCAATTTTGCCCATAAAAATATGTGTCTTGTCCTAGCGTTGAAAAGTCATCTCAGTACCTTTAGGGCTACGGAATAATTTTTATTTTGCCTTTTGTATAAAGCAGAGTGCATGAAGTCTCCAAAAATAAAAAATAACAGGCGCACATATCGACCAATCAGGATTAGCCATACTCTTAATTCTGAATACCATGTTATGCTCATAAAATGGCTGCGCCCATAAAATCTAATGGTGTATTGTAACCTATACGGTATTTAATACTTTCTTGTATCGTGCAATACATAGTGCGTTAGATGCACAAATATATATGCCACAAATAAATCATCTTCAAAATGTTCTGGCATTACTCTCTGAATTTTCACAATTTTTTATCGGAGGTGACCCCAGTCGAAAAATGTGAAGAAAAAAAATCTGTTTTTTTGAGTAAATGCGGTACTGCTAAAAAGGGCCTTAAGATAATGCCCACTTTCTCCAATGATTTTTTATATATCATCAAGTACTGATTATATTGATACCAAAACTAATCCAATATGTAACTACTACGGTGAATTTTGAACAACAGTTTTAAATGAAACCATTTTCGTCTAAAAGTACATTTTTGAAACAGACTATAGCATTTCAAAATATGGAATATGTGTAAATATTTGTGTTTTAACATAGATTACTGTTTGTTAACTACAAAATGGCATGCTTATTCTTATTCTTTTAGTTTGTTATTCGTGTGAACACTTCAATGTTCGAAGGGGATCATTTCTGTACATTTTCGCTGAATTTGGTAATTTCGATAACAGCACTTGGGTCGAGTTAGTTATGTTTAAAAATCGATTTATATTCACAAACTCTAGACGTGTACTTGCCCTTTTCGAACAAATCAGCAGAACTTCAGAAAATGACATATTCGTTCCACAGTAAGTCAAAAGTGGAGCCCACCCTTGTTTCTAAGTAAAACACAATAAAAATATGAAACAGACTATAGCTTAAAAACTAGATAATCAATATTTCATTTGTCACAAAAAAAAATACGGTTTCACATCAAATGTCAAGTTAAATGAATGTTTTTGACACTTTTTGAGCACTATGATAAAGAAATGTCGATGTTGTATAGATTGAAATAAACAAAATAATTTCCCATTGGCGACAATGGTAGCCTTTTTCGAGATACAGACTTTAGAAAGTTGATTTTTTTAACGAAACCTTGCTAGAATCAAAGAAAAGTTATTAGGACAGTATTTTTTGGTCCCAAAAATATAGGTTCGCGTTGCTTTTCTTAGCGTATTTTGTACTTATCTCCCATGCCTATCAATTTTGCCCATAAAAATATGTGTCTTGTCCTAGCGTTGAAAAGTCATCTCAGTACCTTTAGGGCTACGGAATAATTTTTATTTTGCCTTTTGTATAAAGCAGAGTGCATGAAGTCTCCAAAAATAAAAAATAACAGGCGCACATATCGACCAATCAGGATTAGCCATACTCTTAATTCTGAATACCATGTTATGCTCATAAAATGGCTGCGCCCATAAAATCTAATGGTGTATTGTAACATTTAAAGTTGCTTCTGTTTACAGCAATACATATAGTGTGCATTATTGTTAAAAATTTATATCACCTCCTCAAAGCATATGGTAATAGTAACGCATGTAGTCTGTCAAAAACACATTTTTTTAACGCATCTCCTGAGACTGTTTGACAGAAATCTCTCAGAATTATTTGCCATCATGTGTAATTGACCTTATTGTACCACCATTATAATAAAATAAAAAAAAGATATTGGAGTTATTGGATTTTGCCATCTGTTTTTCAACATTGACACCTTGTTTATATATGCTATTTCTGATAGACCTGAAAGACCTCATACTTGGTATTATTGTTTACGATCATGCCAAATTTACCATATTAAACTGACATATTTGATTCCATCATTTTAACCACAGATAAGGAACTAGTGTAATTTTTTTTAAAACATAAAAAATATCTGTAGTATTATTCATTGTCATGAATTTCATTATGAATTTTTATGAGAAAATTATGCATTTTGGTGGATACTTGAATTTGTGATTTTGCCAATATCTGCACATCAAGCCGCATAGAAAATTTGAGTAACAAATACCCACGAAATCCAAGAAAATTATTATCCTACAAGAAATAATGAATCCATATAAGTTTGTATCCTTCTTTCTATAAAATTGTTATTTATATTCACAGGCAACCTTAGAAACAACTATAGGTAATGGTAACAGTGACTTATGGAAATATGTCCAGCCAACAAATTCTGTTCTTGAAGGTATCAGAGTCATGGCTGCTAATAGACTTGCAACCAGTGGAAGAACATGGTCATTAATATTTTCAGCATACAATAGTGGAACGTAAGTAACGCTCATACCAACCATGATATCTTCCAACAGGACAATTCTCTTATGCATTCTTGGTAATTATTTCACTTACATCAACCAAAATATTTTTAATTTTATTGTTTTCATCATCACAGGGACTATAGGTCTTTTTATATTGTTTTAAATTGAAAAGATAAAAGTGGTCAAAATTTTGTACAATTGTGGTACTGTGGATTCATTTATTTTCGTGGGTATCAATTTTCGTGGATAGAAAAAAAAAGGCATTTCGTGGTATACGTAAATTCGTGGATCGCTGATTACAGAACAAAAAATTAGATACGGAATTCGTGGATTTCTTTTTGATTTATGAGATCATATAACCTCCTTGGTTTGATCAATAATAAAACAAGGAATTCATTGAAAAAGTTTTGAATTGTCAAAATCCTCGCTTGGTCATTCTAGTTTAAAGTGTTCATTGATAACTTCGATTACAATAATGGACAGAGACAACTAATTATTTGTTTGTTTTACAATTAATAAATTCTTGTCTGAATTCTATAAGGCATTCAAAACTTTATGATTGAAAGCTCATTTCCCTAATCACGATATAATAAACAGTGATATAAGTATAAGGTGTGAAAATAAATGTTCCTGTCATAAACAATATTACCTACGGGCAATATCCCCGTACTTAATCCTATTGATTTTTAATCACTGGTAAACCAAACTATGACACGGTAATTAACAACTTGCAGTTATTTTCCATGAACAGTTTTAATCAATTTCAAAAAGTATTTTTATCACTGATATTCGATATATTTATTATAGATTTAATCAAAATACTTGTATCTTCTTTCAATAAAAAACATGTGTTATGTTACAATGTTTATCGCTAATCAACACTATACTAGAACTGCTTAACATAACCGGAAATAAACATCCGACTCCATACACATTTCTCGGGATTATTCTTCGTTGAATTCTTAAATTCGTGGTTCGCTGTGACCCACGAAACCCACGAAAATTGGTATACCACGAATAAAAATGAATCCACAGTAAGTCATATTTGAATGAACATGTAAAAAATTTCTAGCAAAAATTGGGTTTATTCCAAAAATAATATTACAATTGCAACCAATATTTGATATGCAAATCATCTTATGAAGCACAAAAACTGTACAACTTGTGTTTTGTCTTACTCACACTTATAAAGAATTTTGTACACAAAAAGAATTTTAATTTTATCCAAATAAATTTTCCAATGTCAAACATATCATGCACATCTAAATATTATGCACAACATATGTACAAACTTATATCCAAGTCCTACCTACACTGGAGTTGTTCAACTCTCAACAATTTGCTGTTTCAATATCTGAAGCATTTTGGGTAATATTTCCAAAAGAGTACACCAAAACATTGTGATTGGTTTAAAACATGATAAACAATAGAAATTTATCCAATGACGTAACGTTATTATCATTTTGGTGTATGAACAATGAGATTACCCATAGTCCTCTAGATTCCGAAAGTGCAAATTGTTAATGAAAGGATGGGCAAGTAGACAAAATGAAAACCACAGCTTTCCTCAGCATCCTTGGTTTCAGGTTGTTATAAACTGTAGGTGACATTTGTAATATATTTTATAATTGAGTCTTGTTTATATATTAACAGGTATAATAATCAATGGATGATAGTGGATTCTAACAAGTTCAAATCAGGCTCTTACAATATGACAGATGTTTTGTATGTTCTTGAACAAATTCCGTAAGTTTTGATGATTTATTTTAAAAATTGTACCAGTAGTCTGAAACAAGATGTCATGCATAGTTTGTTACAACCATCAAATTTAATATGTGTATGCATATCATTATGATGTGTCTGATTCTGGTACCTGATGAAATATGTTCACTAAATTGATAATTATTTTTCACACATTTATTATTCGTTATTGCAGTTGTTCAAAAAATAGTATACAAAAGTGAGTTTATTTATAAGGATTTCAAGAAATGCTGCATACAATAATGCTGTAATAATGTAAAACGCATGTTTTTTTTAAAGTTTGAAATACCTACTGGGTACATGCATTCCATGGCAGTTTTGGTAAAATTAAAAACATCACAAACATTTCTGAATTTTCAATAGTTCTATTCGTAGAATCTGTTCATAAAATGACGATACGAACTGAAAAATTTACAAATGATTTTGTTTGTCTTTACAGTTTTAAAAAAAATACTGTTTTTTATTCTTCAAAAATCAAAAGACTGTAAATTGCAAAGCCAAACACTGTTTAGAGCAGAAGTTTCTTTATCACATTATATCTATACTTTTTTCAAAAAAGAAATATTTGATATTTACAGGAATAATATAGAATATGGAGATCGTTCAGATATTTTAATGAAACAAGGATACTGGCCAAGTTATAACATTCCGTAAGTAAAACATGGTCAACCAATAAAACTCCAATTTGGAAGTGATAAATACCAGTATGTCTAGAAATGTCATTAAGGTTAATTTTATGTAAACCAGAAATTTCAGAATATGTATGTATTCTAATGTGCTACCCACAGTGTTTCTTAAATAATTGAATGGTACTTTTTATTAAAGGTGAACCTGGAATATGTTCCACAAAGTAAACATTTTCTATAGTTATTATGGTTATTTTCAAAACAATGTTCAAGAAACTAGAACGTGTCCTCTAACCACCTAAAAAGGCAACTTTATAATGGTAAAGAAACTATTGTAATCTTAATCTCCTGAAAATATATTGGTTTTTCAATACTTTTAAAATAGTAATTTAGATAGCTCAGAATAGAAAATAAATTGAGCTGAGTGCTCACAAGAAAATAAGATAACACATTGCGGGTTTATTGTTGTAATACCATCTATAACTAAGATTATTCTTATTGTCAGCAACATAACAATGCTAATTCATTCCAAATATAGTAGTCTAGCTTCCCTCTCAGTGAACTCATTTGTTTTTTACATTTATTAGGTACTATCCCACTATATTTAACCTCAGTGGAGGACCAGCTGCAGTAGCTCAGTATGGAGAATGGTTTTCATATGATGGGTCACCAAGAGCTAAAATATTCAAAAGAGATTTCAGTAAAGTTGTCAGTATGGAAACTATGATGAAATTAATGAGGTAGTATGTCTAGTCAGATTATATGTTTTAATATATGTTAGATATAAAAGGAGCCTCTGCGAGTAGTTCACTTACTGTATCATTATCCATTGTGGTTTTTGAGTCAGACCCTATAGGTGTGGGTTCAACTCCAATCTTTATTGTCTACGATTGTCAGCTTTCCTGCCTAGGTCAGAGGTTTTATCTGGGTTGCGTTCAATATCGTAGCGGTTACTTAGGGCTACACAGATTTATGACTATTGAATGTGTAGCTAGCCTAGCTGCTACATAGATATTGATAGCAGCTAGGCTAGCTACTCGTTCAGTAGACAAAAATCTATGTAGCACTACGTAGCTGCTACGATATTGAACGCAACCCTGGCAACTCCTGCTTCCTCCACCAATAGAAATACTTTGCTTTCTCCACCAATAGAAATACTCTGCTTTAAAATGGTCAATTGTGCTGAAAGTGGCATTAGATACCAGCAACTAGTAACTAAATATATTAAGCTGAAAATATCCAGTCAGTTTTAATATGTTATTTCTTCATGTGAGGACATCAGTTCTTCTTTCAGAATTTGATGTTTCAATATAATTCTGTAAATTCAAAATTTATTTTTATTTTTTTTTTTAATTCAAAAGAGTAAACAGATTCAGGTTTCACTGCTTGCAATAATAAAAAATTACATTCATAATCTTAGTGGTGATTTTTACAGTTTAAATAGTAATGAGTGATTTGCAATAACTAAAGGATGCATTTGTGTCTCAATTTAAACTATCAAAATTTTTAAAACAAAACACTACTGACACATTATACACAATAGATTTAATTAAATTAAGTAATAAAGAAATATTTATAATAGAATAAGATTTTAGGGGTTTCAAGGTGATATAAATAATTGATATATCAATCTATTGAAACTTTCTTACATTGTCTATTTAAAAAAAAATTACACTTTGTCATGGATGATAAATACAGAATGCAGGTTAAAAATTTCTAGCTTTGGAAAGTTTTAAAGAATTGTCTTTCTGTTTCTATTATGCATCTCAAGACAGTAATAATTTGTATTTAAATGCATGAAATAAACCAGAATCGTTTATTAGAAATCAAAGGAACTGTTGTAAAGGGGACAATTTCCATTCTTTAAACTGGAATAATAACTACTCTTTATACTGAGGTGTCATATTTTGAAGCACCTAGTTCATTAATTTGAAAATCGGTAAGGGAAACTCTTTGATAAACTAAATTTTATGAAGGGGAGATAATTTCACATAGATAATTTCTCAAAGCAATGGGGAGATAATTTCACAATTCAAATTGTTTAAACTGGGAATAGTAACTACTTTTTAAACTGAAGTGTCAAATTTTAAAGTAAGTATTACAACCTGTCAGAAATCTGTAAGGGAGACTCTTTGATAAAATAATTTTTTTGAAGGGGATATAATTTTACATCAAATCATAATCAAAAAATATACTTCACACTGATAAATTCTATTTTTTCAAAGAAAGAATATAAAAATGAAATGTACCAGGGTTCATAATAATAAAGTTTCTTCAAATTATGCTTGCACTTGGGATGAATAAGCAAATCAGGTAATCATTGTCAGGGATCTCACTAAAACGAGTCCATGATTTCTGATTTTCATAGCTGCATCAAGTTTGTTAAATGTCATATAAATTGAGCACAACTATCATCATTTTCATACAACCGCAAAAAAAATTTGCATCATATAATGCTATCATGTTGTCGTTGTCTTCATCGTCAGCGTCATCAGAGTTGTCGTACGAAGACGCATGGTTTCCAGATAATAACTTTAGTATAGGTAAATAGAAATCAATAAAATTTTAACACAATGTTTGAAATCACAAAAGGAAGGTTGGGATTGATTTTGGGGGTTATGGTCCCAAAGGTTTAGGAATTAGGGGCCTAAAGAGCCTAAAACAAGCATTTATCTAGTTTCAGGACAACAAGTTGTGTATTTATGTATTTCAATTGCTCTGAAATTATACCACAATGTTTAATGCCATAAGTAGAAGGTTGGGATTTATTGTAAGGGTTTTAGGGCAAATAGTCTAGGAATTAAGGGCCAAAAATGGACCAAAAACAAGCATTTTTCTAGTTTCAGGACAATAACTTGTGTGCAACTGTATGGATCTCTCTGACATTGTACCACAACATTCCATAAAACAAAGGAATGGCTGGGATTGAGTTTGGGTTTAATTTCCACAAACATGTAGAGATAAGGGGCCAAAAAAGGGCCAAAAAGAAGCATTTTTCTAATTGACAGACAATAACTTATGTTTATGTGTATGGATATCTCTGAAATATACTACAAGGTTTCTTACTACAAAGGAAAGGCTGCAATTGAGTTTTGGGGTTCTTGTTAGCTAATGTTTCAAAATAAACTAAAGATGATGTCATTTCCTTACTCAATTTTGTCATGGGGACTGAAACAATAAATTTTGTAGCAATACAATTTCATCTTCTCAACTTTGGCCTCTCCATGCCAAAACATTATGACTCCCTCAACTTGCCTTCAAAAACCTTAAGTCATTTTCATATCTGACAGAACATTCTGATATCTATTTTCTTTATTTAATGTTTAACTTCTCTCCTTTTCATTCAGGTATCTTTATTACTCATGATGCTGAGTTTCTTTTTGAGTTGCCATATTTTTATTGAAATTCAGCTTTTTAAGTTCTTAGTTATGAAGAATTTTGAATTTTCAGAAATTCTATCAGGAACTAAAACCAATAGGAAAACAACTGTGATAACCACTTTTAATTACAACCTATTTTCAATTAAATAAGAAATATTTCCCTCAGTAATTCAAAGACATAATAAACGAATGTGTATATGTTCCAGACCGTATGAGTATTTGGACCGTATGCGTAAGGTCTGGACCGTATGCGTACTTTTTCAAAATATGCATACGGTCAGACCGTATGCGTACGGTCTGACTGATATTAAGAAGTTGGTCAAGCTTATTAGATACAAATGTATATAACAGATCAACATGACTTATATCTCCAATTAATATAAAAAGTTCAACAGCATTTGACATAAAAACTTAATATTTTAACTATTTAAAAAGATCACGCTTATTTAATCTGTTAATCTCCTGTATTTTGCAGGCCAGTAATTCATTAATTGCAGCTCAGTATGCTCATTGAAATTGAAGTTATCGGAAGTAAACATAATGTGGGAGGACAATTGTTTTAGAATATTTATGAACTTTACAAAAGAAATGCATACGCAAAGGAACATGCATTAACAGAACATGTAAATGTAAAAAATACAACGTTCTTATTAGAAGCAAGTGATAATAATAAAGATTTTGATAAATGTTTGTTTAAATTTAACCCATATGATCCCAAAACGTGTGATCAGCTGGACCGTACGCGTATACTCATACGGTCCGACCGTATTCGTATGGTCAGACCGTACGCGTACGGTCCAAATACTCATATGGTCTGGAACATATATATTCTTCCTTTTCAAATGATGTGTACCTGAGGTTAAATTATCAAGTTTGTTTATATTTTTTTTCTGATATTAATTATAGGTACAATGATTTTCAACATGACCCTCTCTCTAAGTGTGCCTGTAGTCCCCATACAGTGGTGAAAATGGTATATCTGCTAGATCAGACCTAAATCCTGCTAATGGTACCTATCCATTTGGAGCGCTAGGTCATAGGTCGCATGGTGGAACTGATATGAAGGTAAGACCTGAAGGAAAATTTACCAGCTAGATGTCTGTGATCTGAGATTGTCAATGTTGTCATGTGTAGATCCTTTAAATATCACCATCACAACAATAAAAAAAACCAAAGTGAACTGCTAGTTGATGGTCAGGAGCTATTTTTTTTTTTTTATACGACCGCAAAAATTTTAATTTTTCGTCGTATATTGCTATCACGTTGGCGTCGTCGTCGTCCTGCGTCGTCTTGTTATTTATTGAAGTTAGTTAGATTCCATTCATATTTTCTTCAAACAATTAATCATTAAGAAATGAAGGATAACTTATGGTAGTCCACCAGAGTTCTGTGAAACTCAGAAAAAACATATATCTTATATTTAAAATAAAGAATAATTTACAACAAAGCATACATAGCTTAATGTCTGAAATTTTTTAAACTGAAGAATATGTAGTTGTATCCTGATATAAGATCTGTTCTGCTCTCAGAATTTGTTTACTCCAAGTGACAACTTCTACTAACTAGGCTGCTGAACTGATGCAAAGAAATATATAAATATTTCCACTGAAAGTAAAACAATTTCTCTAAAACAAAATATGATAAATGAGTTTTGACACCCCTGCCTTTTTAAGAATATTTGGCTTAACTTGTCAATAGTTTTATTCTACATAGATAACTTTAAACATAATGCTAAGTTCATTGGCATAATGTTAAGATTCTATCACAATAACATCACTATTATTTAAAATTGACAACCTAAAAATTTTGGCTGGTTTTGGAAAATAATACATTGAGCTAGATTGTGTACTTTAAAAAAGAAATTGACCAAGTTTTAGGCAGTTTAATAAGAATATGTTTTACTATTGACTATTGAATCACAATCTTTACAAAAGGATGGGACTCATTTGAAACAATACATGAAATTGGGAAATTTTGGCAGTTTTCTGTGTTTTATTTTGGTGTGTGTAATTTTGGTGCTTTGTCCAATTGATATGTTTAATTTTGGACAAACAGTAGTGAGCAAGCTCATTCATATTGTTTTTGTTTACCCGTTTATTGACTTTTTCAGACTAGAAACACAACAAAGTAAACTTTAATGAAGGAATCGCATACAGATGCAATTGCATATAATTCGGGTTTCAAAGCTAAAAGAAAATATAAAATAAAATATTAAACATTAAATCACTTTTTAAATAGATTATTTATTTTTTACAAATATTGTATGCAATAAATATTAATCATCTATATTGCTATAGATTAGAACTGAAACATTTTCAGTTTCAATTAGTTTGAGGTTCAAACTTTTATTGACTGGACTATAAGTTGTGTCGCACATTGATAGTAAACATTTATATTATCAGTAAGATATCGTATATTCATAAATCAGTGTCAACATAGTACAAATAAATGATAAATATTTTAAAACTGATATAGATGATAATGACCAATAGGTGTCCTCAATTACTTGTAGTTTAAGTCAGTTAATCTCAAACCATTAACAATTTTAACGTGATTTTTTTAAATTTTCAGTTAACAAACATGACTATGATTAAGGATCTACAGTTTATAGCCATTGGTGGTCCAACCCATGACCAACAACCACCATTCCAATGGAGTAAGTCAGACTTTGGACCTAAAACTCCACACCAAGGACATCCAGATATCTTCAAATTTGATCCAATTATGTTTGATGGTTCAATAAACATTAAAAAATTTGATAGATACAGAGGATAGAGGAATATTGGTATATAGAACTTGAAGATGACCAAGATAAAAATAAAACATAAGAATTATCTTTTGATTCTGCCTTTTAGATACTGCTTATGAATTGGTTTAATAATCATTTTAGTAGTAACTTGTCGGAACAAGATGCTGAGTAATTTCATAGCGTAATAATTTTTTGCACTCTTTAAATTTGAATATTCATTTTATTGTTGAGGTAATTTGAATTATGCTATTAATTTAATTTAAACATATTTATTTATAGTGGATTGGGAAACAAGTTTTGCAACTTATATTAATCCCTTTCCACTTTGCGGGTTATGCTCTTTGAATTAATCATTTTTACCTGCTTGAAAAATGATATATTTCATATTCCATTTGTCATTTGATTTTTTTCTGGTGTCTGTTTGATTATTTTGTAATTTTTTGTTATTAATATTTCAATGTAATTGATGAATGCCTCAGGGATAATTATTGTTGTAGGGAACCATGTTACCTTCCAGTTTATTCAAATCAAGAATTATGAGCATTATTACTATGACGTCTTTCATATATTTATAATAATAAAAATGTTATTACTAGTCAGAACTTGTGCAAATACTTTTTATTGTTAATCTTGCTGTTGCAGCTCAGAATTTGTATTTATGTATTACCTATTGCTTTATTTAATTTAACAGCAGATGTCTCCACAAATAAAAGAAAACTGAAACCCTATTGTGTAATTTTTCTTGTACTTGATTTCAATCAGATTGAATGAAACTGCTCTAACATTAACATAAACGTTAAATGCATTTTTATATGAAACAACCAATACCGGTATTAATCGATGCAGCATTTCACATTTTGAAGAAAAAAAATCTCGTCAGGTGATTGACATGAAGTTCAACAGTAAGAAATCATTATGATTTTTATACACACAACACGACCAAAAGCGGGCAGTAAACCTAATGTCCATTTAGTATATATAAGTTACAGCCCTGTGTGTATAAAAATCAAAGAGCTGAAAGCTCTGAAGAAAAATGACGCCACTGTCTCTAATATTGGGATAGTTTTTATGCAAGTCTTGATTTTCACGTACCGTAATTAGTTTAACAATGCAACATGTATCGTGAGCATATAATTGATATTCGTATATGTGTGTGTGTGTGAAGTGAAGGTGACAACTGGCTGTTTTTTTAAGACAAATGAATAGGTCAAGACTAGCTGAATTGTACAAATAAATACCATAGAAAGGCTTGTATATTTCTCACTGGTACATAGTCTGAATACGGGTCCGTTCGCTTCCATTCACGTTTGCGCCCTCTCATTTTCACCCCCTTTCACTTTCACACCCTACATGTTCGCACCCAATCTTAATTGGTTTTGTGTTTAATAACTCTGTAAGCAAGTGTTTTCTTATAAGTATAATTGTTGTCATTGTCTCAAAATAAAGTAAGACAGCAATTTTTTTTTTGTGTTGAATAAATCTTAATCATGTTTTGGATAGGGTATTGCTAAAAATAATAATAATCCTTTCTAAATAAAGTGGTATTTTGTTAACGTTTTATTTTGTGTTGAATAACTCTTAATCATGTTTTGGTTAGTGTATTGCTATAACTTGTTTCATTGACTTGTTTCAAAATGAAGTGAGATTCTGACTATGTTTGTTTCTGTGTGTTGAATAAATTTTATCATGTTTTGGTTATATTAGTGGATTGCTATATTTTGGTTTCTATGTTTTATTGTTTCGTTGTTTCAGATCAATGGGACCAAGCTGTTAAAAACAATTATCTTTTGTGTTTTTTCCTTTAAAATCTTCAATGTTTTACTCATACCAAGCTATAAATACATTCAGTATTTACACCAAAGCAATTTAAAACAACAACCATGATTTTCCAATTATTCAACTTGAATTTGAATTAAAATTGGGCACGAATGAGTAGAGTGTGAATGTGCGAACGTGTAGGGTGCGAAAATGTATTGGGCACAAACAGACCTGATACCACACAGTCTGAACCCCCTTCTCCCACAAAATATTAAGTAAATAATCTTTTTGTTACTGCTATCAAAGGTCTAATGAAACTCAGATAATTTCAAACATTTGTCAAAGAATTCTAGTCAAACCGGCACCTAGTTAAATTGGCACCTGGACAAATCATCACCTGGTTAAAATCGACACCTGATATAGTCAATTCGTCACCCATGTTAAATATATATTTTTAACAGTATTTTAAGCAATAGGGTAAAAATAAGAAAGGGCTTGCCAGAATTTTTTTCAGTATTTAAGCAAAAAGAGTTAAATACTAACTTTCACATTTTTGGGTGTTCATGTACATTTTGTATATATTTATTTTTCTCAACTAAATGACTTTTTTGGTGTAGTTTTAATGATATATTTATATGAGTAGTCCAAATAATTATTACGTCTGGCAAGGCTTTTTAAATTTTATTCTGGAACACTTTCCTATGACCGCAAGGCTATGTTAATTTTTTTTCTGGGACGCCTTCCTACGAACGTCGTAGGAAGGCGTCCCAGAAAAATAATAAAATAGCCTTGCCAGACGTCATAATTATTTTGACTAATACATGAGATATTGGGTATTTTTCTGCATTATTTTAACCAGTTGAGCATTTTACAGGATTGTTGGTTTAATGCTGTATAGACTTTACTGGAAAAAAAACCACCTTAAATTTGCTAATTATTTTGCATGAAAGTTTGATTTATTGAAAGGGACTCATAGTTTTCCATTTTATTTTAATAATTGACTTGTTTTTATAATTACACAAATTGTCTAATTGTTAAAACAACAGCTTTGGTAAGGGCTTCGTTGTTTACCTTTATACACAACATTATTATATTCACTTTCGTTTCGTTGTTTACCAAAATACACAACAACATATTCACTATGTACTTGGTAACAGTAATTAATTAATTGAATAGAAAATATTATAACAAATATTATTGGATGCCGAATTGACGTCGAATAGGTGCCGATTTGACTAGATGCCAATTTAACCAGGTGCCGACTTGACTTGTACGTTTCAATTCCTCTGCGATCGTTTGCGGTATTTTCTTGAGAAAATCTATTTTCCATCATCAAAGAGAAGAAGAAACTGCTTTAAAATGATTCTGGAACGCTTCATGATTGTTAAAATAAGTTTAATTCACTCAAAAACAATTTTAAAACTTGCGATGTTTAAGCAGGAAGTTTCCAAAGCATGTGTAAAAGAAGAAATTAACCGGTGAGAGTGGAAATCCGTATATGACAGATATCCCTATAGTACGACTTTGAAAGTAAAACAGTTCAATCCTTTTGTAAAACAGTCTTTAATATACCTATCACATTAATGTTTGAAGGGTCTTAAGCTTATTCAAACCATATAAGTCGGTATGAAACACCAAAACGGAATGAACAATAACCGATTACGTTTTGTAGTTTACAAATTCTAAAACTGGTTTCCGTCAAACTACAACACTTTGTTCGAGTGTAGTGGAATTCAAGTAGAAACCAGTGTAAACTGGGTCCTGGCTGATTTAATACTACACAATGATGCATAATGATAACACAAGCAGATTCCAGTTTGTATGGAAAATAGTAAATACGAAACCAAGCGCGGTAGGCAGAGAAATGAAATGAAGTTCAGGTCGGCAGTTATGGAACAATGACCGTCATTTTCCAAAAACTATTTTATAAACATAAATGGTATATTTTATTTGAGAATCATCATGCAGGGAGATGCCATGTTCTCTTCATTTAAAAATGAAACCATGCCACATGTGGGTTGAATCTGCTTACCCTTGCAGAGCATGAGATCACCCCAATTCAGTGGGGTATTGCTCAGTCTTTAGCTTTCTATGTTGTGTTTTGTTGACTGTCTTTTCATCCTTTTTTGGCATGGCATTGTCAGTTTGTTTGCATGATTTCAAATATTCCATTAGTATCTTTCTTTGATTTTGATGGTTCAAGTGTGACCAGTGGCAAAGCTGTCCTATTGATCATATCCTCTTTTAATTGAAAATCTAAACCCTTCCCATTTATTAGTCTTCTATGTTCCTCAAGTTGCCAATTAAGATTTATTGTTAATTTACTCTTGTCCTGAATATGAATGAAATATTTGCCACTGGACATTTCAAAAAATAAATCAACCTGCACCAACATGTCTATGGTCTTTTTATAGGGTTTCAAACTACCTGTATGCCTAAACCATGTACATGATTGACCCCAGTGTCACCATGTTCCGCACTTTGATCAAAACTGAGACAATTAATGTTAATCCCATTAATTATGATTAAATTATTTGAGGATCAAATTTTAAATCGGCTATTCAGAATGATGAAGTTATAGCCTTGAAACGAAGACTCCACATTGGATATACATTCACAGTAACATAATAACTGTGTCTGAGTTCCTTATTTTAGATGATGATCAGATACAAGATTGGAGTAACAACAACTTGGACAAGGTTATAGGTGCCTCTAAACCGAGTTTAAAATGATATTTGCCATGTTGTGTCTGACCTTGAAAACAGGATTTAAACCCTTGGTAATGACATTTTACATCCTCATGAATGAGGAATTTGTTAAACATTTCAAGTACTTTTATGTTGTCATATGTGGGTTTTTTTATTTGTTCATTTGGATGCTAGGTGCAAGTATGTATATCCCATTTAGTGAATCAAATAATTTTATTAATGATTTTGAAACCTTTTTTTTGTCTCCTTGTCTTGAGTTTACAAATGTATGCAGGATTTGCAGGGTATAAAATTTGCATGAAAACATTTATTTAGTTGAGTTGCAGGATTTGCTAAGTATAGAATTTGCATTGAAACATTTTTTTTTGGTTCAGTTGTCTTGTGTTGATGCAGGGTTTGAACTAATACATGTACATTGCATCATGTAAGTAAAATCATTTTTTTCGTATTTAAAAATTAAAAAGACATTAATATTAAATAAAGTCCTCTTCCCAATGAATTTATTTCACAGAGAATTCAATGATTAAGAATAAATAATATATACATCTATATACAAATCAACAAACAAAATGGCTAGTTTATGCTAAAGTGGGAAATAATTCCATGAATGATTCTTCCCATGGGTTGTCATTTAAGTCTCCAGAAATGTCACTTCCATAGGGAGAACACACATCACTGAAATCACTACCGAATTCTGAGTCCTTAAATATAGACGCATCCTGTCCTAATTTGTCTGTTGATTCATACATATCTGTAACAGAAAGCGGTGACGCGTCTTCTGATCTCTTGCGTTTACGATTTAAACTAGTGTCTTTTGTCACTGAAACTTCCTGTTTGCTTTTAACACATTGTCCATTCTGTGAAATAGAATCAAAAGAGTCCTGTTCAATCTGGTCTTGAAAATCTATTCCAATTAAATTTTCAATGTCTTTTAACAATTCCAAATTGATATCATTGAGGTCAGTTTCATTTATCATGTCTATTGCACTTAATTCGGGTTCAGTTTTAACTGATTCTTCTATTGAGATTTCAGTAGGTATTTCCTGCGTAATATGAACATTCACTTTAGTTTGAGAGTTCGTTTTGACAACAGGTTTTTCAAGTCCAGTTTCAACAGATGAGGACTCATGTTTGTAATAAACATGATCAAATTTTATGAGTTCATTGATGGATTCCAACTCTGCTGATGTGGGCCCCACCACGCCAGAGCTGGCAGTGATTTTGGGGGTATTTCCTTGGGCAGTGAGGATTGAAGAGTCACTTCCTCTACTGGCATCATCTGTGTCTGGTTTTGAGCTGATCTGCTGAACAATGCTAAGCAGAGACTGAAAAGACAAAAGAAGTTTACATTATAAATATTTTAATGGCTAAATTCTCATGATTACTGTGATGAAATGCTACTTAAATATCACACACAACTTCTCTCACCTTTTTTAACAGGTAGAAAATGAATTTTAAATTATAATTGCTAACATTACATGTTGAAACAATGGAAGTAATCTTACTATGGGTGCTATAAACAGTTTCGTATAAAAAACTAGGGGTTATTCCCCAACTAAAAATAACCATGGAGGGAAACCCCTGTTTATTTACTCAATTGGTGCAAAAGTATCATGTTTTTTGTGTTTGATTGTAAAAATTAGTTAATTAGCTTTCAATTAAAACAGGTTGAATGATTGAATTAATTTAAAAAATTCTATTAACTTTACATGTTTTGAGGGGAGACAACACTGTAAACATCCTGTTTTTTTGGCAGTGAAAATTGAAAACTTATTTGCAGCCACTGTAGCTCTTTTCGAAGCAGGAAACCGTACCCTGAAACAAGATTTTTTTTAAAGGCCAGGTAAAAACCTACAAATTTCATACAGTTTTGATTATGAAAAATGTGCATGGATCATGTCTTCATGGCTGTGCACATGACCTGGTTTCAAGTTTTTTCTGTTAAAATGAGACCTTTTTTTCCCCATGTTCATTGGATGGAATGTTTTTAATATATTAAAAGTACACATTATTTTTATTTCATTATAAACTAGAGAATATTCTGATTCCAGTGATATCTAGTTTTATACAAGTATCTTTATTAATCAGTCCACCACAAAGGGTCACTTATGCATGGTCCCTCAAAATGTGACGTCATACAAAAAAACTGTTGATTGCACCCTTAAAGGGACAAATATATATTATAGTGATGTTTTAGCATAGAAATGTGCATGCGAATGGAGTAAAATAATTCTGAAAAATATTGTACGGCATGTATACTTTAATTTAAAAGCATCAGTTTGGTATATTTAATGCAAATATTCCAGATTTGTACATAGCAACCAGAAATAAGAAAACCAGACTATGCACGAATATTAAAGTTTTTTGCATCTTTTTGCAACGTCATGATATTTTATTCAATCTCTCATATATTTGGAACCAAAGGTTGCACATGTAAAGTGTAGATTTTTTCTACTTTGACCTTTACTACTAATCAGTGTGACATAAATTTTAATTCATTATATTATATATTTGGTACTTTTTATAGTCATAAAGGTACATGTGCCATTCCTAAGAAAAACACTATTTCCATATTTTTCTCAACTCAGCTATAACTTAGTTCACATAATACTAGGGACAAAATATATTTCAAGTAACTTTATTCATGCTTATTTCATAGTTTTTATTCTATTTATTCAAAAGGAACCCTTTTTAATGATTTATTTCCTTTGTAAAACTGATGAAAATGAGATACAGGAAATGTTTGGAATTTGCTGGTTAAACTGTTTGCCACTGGCCAATATGCCAGTACTACGCGACATGAGAAAAGAGCTGTATTTTCACTATTTGTGGTCACAATCCTTAAAGTAAGACATCATTTTAATCGGTATAGTGTACAGATTCAGAAAAGCTAAGAAATTTTAATATATTGCATATAAAGTTTTGCCTTAAGGGTGCTATAAACAGTTTCGTATAAAAAACTAGGGGTTATTCCCCAACTAAAAATAACCATGGAGGGAAACCCCTGTTTATTTACTCAATTGGTGCAAAAGTATCATGTTTTTTGTGTTTGATTGTAAAAATTAGTTAATTAGCTTTCAATTAAAACAGGTTGAATGATTGAATTAATTTAAAAAATTCTATTAACTTTACATGTTTTGAGGGGAGACAACACTGTAAACATCCTGTTTTTTTGGCAGTGAAAATTGAAAACTTATTTGCAGCCACTGTAGCTCTTTTCGAAGCAGGAAACCGTACCCTGAAACAAGATTTTTTTTAAAGGCCAGGTAAAAACCTACAAATTTCATACAGTTTTGATTATGAAAAATGTGCATGGATCATGTCTTCATGGCTGTGCACATGACCTGGTTTCAAGTTTTTTCTGTTAAAATGAGACCTTTTTTTCCCCATGTTCATTGGATGGAATGTTTTTAATATATTAAAAGTACACATTATTTTTATTTCATTATAAACTAGAGAATATTCTGATTCCAGTGATATCTAGTTTTATACAAGTATCTTTATTAATCAGTCCACCACAAAGGGTCACTTATGCATGGTCCCTCAAAATGTGACGTCATACAAAAAAACTGTTGATTGCACCCTTATGAAATATAAAGATGTTAAACATGCTAAAAATAGGACCATTGAATTTAAAGCAAGATTTCCAATTTGTAAAAATAATAGCTACATTTTAAGTGTTTACACAGACTTATTAAACATGTTAAAGAGGCTTGTGTTTCCTTTTTCTTTATTTTAATTGCAACATAAAATCACAGTAAGCATATTGTACAAGTCAAATTTGTAGTGTCAAATGTACATGGTTGCAAACCATGTTTTTTTTTTAAGTGTTTGATAAATCAAAACATGTGGTATAAAATAATATCAACAATTGTGATTGTTTTAAGTATAAAATTTGCTTGTGCATTGTCTGTCTCTTTAGCTTTTTTTTTTTAAATAATAAGGTAAATTAAATGATATAAAGATATTTACCTCATTGTCAGAACAGAGGTTGCGTATGGCATCATTGACTGAGACAACTTCTGAGTTTGTCCCCACGGCAGGAGGTCAAAGGATACTGCAGATCCCGAGGACTCAGACTTTCTCTCAGCCAATGAACCAGGTTGGCCCAGGCGTTCTTTAAGGTGTTGATTTTCTGTAATTAATGATGATGACTGTGTTTTGAGTTTTTTGTTTTCATCTTGGAGTCGTTTGTTTTGATCCATCAATCTAGTAACTTGCTGTTCCAGAGTTCCCATCAATTCTTTTTTCCTGTCTCTAGCTGTCTGTGCTGCTACTCTGTTTTTTAGTTTTCTGAAATGAACATAACAATGAAAATCAATTATGTAAGCATGTAATATAATTTCAAAAGCTAATCAAATACTGAGCATCATGCATGCTCATTGTTTTGTGCTTAATTAGCAGAGAAGTAGCTGCAAATAGTCAAATATCATAGAAGACCTAATTAAGAGCTACATGGTTCTTCAGCTATGCAGAGGAGCAGCATATACAAATGTAAAAATTTTATTAAGTCCCTGACCTCCCGCTCTTCAGGTGAGTATGCAATGGTGAGTAACCTGAGAAACTTTTGATTTAATTGACCACAAGTCATAAATTTTTATGCAATATATAGTATATACATTATATGTTGCACATGAAAGATGATGAAAAAGTACTGATAGAAAACCCCTTTCCAAAACCACCTCAAAACTGTTCAGAAATGTCAAAATATAAATATAATTAATTATTCACTAAGGTATAAATGTAATCAGCCTACC
The DNA here is from genome assembly GCA_019925275.1 of Mytilus edulis. NCBI lineage: Eukaryota > Metazoa > Mollusca > Bivalvia > Mytilida > Mytilidae > Mytilus > Mytilus edulis. The sequence goes on from CM034360.1 coordinate 36,971,953, forward strand.
CCTCCCTACATCACTCACATCATGATCAGTGACTGTGTGTACTGTTTGTGACTGTACTATGACCATATGCACAGTTACTATAACCAAATTAGTGATTTGTCATTAATTAAAATTAAATGAGATTGACAACTAACTGAAAGGATGCATACCTTCTCAACATTTTCTCCTCCGGGGTAAGGTTTGTCAGCCGACGCCGTTTACGTGGTCCTCCCCCATCATCACTGAAAATGTCTTCGACAGCAGAGGCGTTGACGGTCACCAATTTTGGAACATTACCACTAGATGTGGTTATACAATGGTTCTTGTTGTATTTCCTGACATTATGTCTTTCGTAGTAACCATTTGTAAGGAATGTGTGGTCAATTGGCCGTCGAAGTCGACAAAATATTATTCTTCATTGCTCAAGTCATTATTGTTTTCTTTTCTGTCAACGTTGTAAAGCTGATGTGGTGTTTTCTCATTGGCTTGTTTCATTTTGACGTATCTAGAATTATTAGCTTTGATTGGTCGTAGACTACTTCCGGTTAATATTTTTAGAAAATGACATTGGAAAATCCCTTTTAGCTAATCACATGTTTATCAACAGGGTAACCAAAGGCTGATGCAATTTAAAGGTCCATAAGGGAAAATATGTTAATTAATTAAGAATGACCCCTTACTTGAAAACATCCAAACTATGAAATAAAAAAATGGGGAGGGTGTTATTAAAGTCAAAGTGTTTTTCAAATATTTTTTCTTACCCCTCAAGGACTTTTTTAGGCATTTTGTGTGTTCAGGCAACTATGAATTCAGTAGTCTCTGTATGAACCTCTCGACTAAGATATTTTTAAAACAAAAGTTAAATTTAAATTAGATATGTAAATGAGATTAAAATGAGGATTTATATCAATGTTTGTTTTATAGGGAATACTATATGATCCAGTTCAAGGGCTAACGTTAAATATAAAATTGAGAATGGAAATATGCTTAAATAATTATTTCAATCATGCCAAGAAATCCTAGCTTAAAATTCCGGTGGACCTCCTACGGCACCCATTAGTAGATACAGATTTAATTTCATTCAACAAATTAATTTATGCAGAGGCGGATTTAGAGGGGGGCCAGGGGGCCCGGGCCCCCCCCTTTTTGGGAAAAAATTCTGTGGTTGCTTATATAGGGAATCATTGAAGCGTGACTGGAGCGGGCCCCCTCTTAGGTCAGTCAGTGGGCCCCCACTTATGAAAATTTCTGGATCCGCCACTGTTATGACCTTGATGTACGTCTCGCTAAGAACACGACCATTTATACCAAATGGTCAATATTAATCATCCATGTAATTTGCTCTATGGGATATTTGCAGAATTTCAACGGAGGCAATTTCTTGGCATGTTTAATTTGTGCAAAATGTGCATTATTTAAAATGTCTATCCTTCACAACTGAGTTTTCGTACCTCTTATCTATTTACAAGTCTTTGTTCAGTATTTAAATCTACATGCCACATGATGGCCGTTATTTATTACCATGTTTCTCTAAGCTAGACTGATTGCATCTCTTACATCAGAAATATATATATTAAAATCTCATAAATCCAAATTTAGTTCTAATTCAAAAACTTTTGATGACCCGCAACAAAATGTCGGGGCGGGGGGGGGGGAGGGGGGAGTAATAATTGACCCCTGTCCGTTGTCCGTCCGTCTGTCCATGTTTGGACATGGTTGTTTGTCCGGCTTTCTCCTCCTACAGTTTTTGAGGTACAACTTTAATATTTTGTAGGATGCTCTTTTTTTAATACACATGCTGAAGGTTTTGCATGATTTTTATTCTTTACAAATATTTTGAAAATGACAGGCAGTTGGACTTAAGCTGCATAAAGAGAGCAAGGTTTGTTCAGCTATCTCCTCCAACAGTTCTAAAGTTATAACTTTAATAATTTCAGTGTAAGATGTTCATACACATCTTGAAGGCGTGCGCATTGCAAAAAGTAAAATCACAAAAATACCGTGAACTCGGCGAAGAAAGTCCCTAATCAAATGGCAAAATCAAAGGATAAAACACATCAAACGAATGGACAACAACTGTCATATTCCTGATTTGGTACAGGCATTTTCAAATGTAGAAAATGATGGATTGAACCTGGTTTTATAGCGCTACGCAACTGTTACAGTGGCGGATCCAGAACTTTTCATAAGGGGAGGGGGACTGACTGACTGACATATATACTGAGGGGCCGTTCTAAGCATGTTTCAGTAATTCCTTTCTAAATCAATCAAATTTTTCACACAAAAGGGGGAGGGTCGGGCCCTAGCCTCCTGGGTCCGCCTATACAAAATGATTTAGGTTTCTTTTAATTATTCAGAAAATGGCAGGTGGGCTTAATTATTTTGGGTACTTGCTGCATAAAGAGATCATGATTTGTCCGGCTATCTCCTCCTACAGTTTTGGACGTACACTGCTATAATAGTTTGTAGCCTGTTCATACACATGAAAATGTGCATGGACACAGAATTCAAGTTATTTCGTTTGGAAATAAAATTGAGAAAGGTGGAATGTGTCAAAAAAGACCACAACCCTAACGTAGAGCAGACAACAGCCGAAGCCCACCAATGGGTATTCCAAGCAGCGAGACTCTCCCGCACCCGAAGGACTCGAGTCCTTCAGCTCAGTGTCCCCTAAACAAATATGTATATACTAGTTCAGTGATAATGGACGATATACTAAGCAGTGGCGGATCCAGGGGGGGGGGGGGGTTCCGGGGGTGCGCACCCCCCCCCCTTTATTTTTGCCGATCAATGCATTTGTATCGGGACATATGTTTTGCACCCCCCCCCCTTTTGCCCTGGGTGCCCTGGGTTAGCACCCCCCCTTTCGAAAATTCCTGCATCCGCCCCTGCTAAAGCCTGAATTATACACAAGAAACTAAAATTTAAAATCATACAAGACTAACAAAGGCCTGAGGCTCCTGACTTAGGACAGTCGCAAAAACGCGGCGTGGTTAAAAAGAGTCAGAAATGTTTGTACCGAGAAAAAAGTAAAATCACAAAAAATATACTGAAAGTCCCTATAATAAAATGGCAAAACTAAAAGTTCAACACCTCAAACGAATGGATAACTACTGTCATATTCCTCAGACCTGATCGACTTGGTACAGGCATTTTCTTATGTAGACGTGAAATGGTGGATTAAGCAGAGCGTGAACATTTAAAAAAGATGATGCTGTTGATCAAATTATTTTTTTTTCTTTGGAAATTTACACAATGAGGTATATATATAGGGAAAATCTGGATTCAGAATATTCCAAAAGAAATAGAACGAAAACGAAAAATATTACACCCGGTGACAAAACAGGCCTAAAGGGAAAAAAGAAAGTATTGTTGGTTAGAGACAAGTCGGCTGTATCATACAGTGTATATCGATGAATGGTAAAGCTGGAAACGAAAAACTACAATACACATGTGCCGATAGTATCATGCATCGGAAAAATATTCCACAACAAACTACAATACACATGTTCCGATAGTATCATGCATCGGCAAACTTCTTCTTCTTCTTCTTCTTCTTCTTCTTCTTCTTCTTCTTCTTCTTCTTCTTCTTCTTCTTCTTCTTCTTCTTCTTCTTCTTCTTCTTCTTCTTCTTCTTCTTCTTCTTCTTCTTCTTCTTCTTCTTCTTCTTCTTCTTCTTCTTCTTCTTCTTCTTCTTCTTCTTCTTCTTCTTCTTCTTCTTCTTCTTTCTTCTTCTTAGTATCATGCATCGGAAAAATATTCCACAACAACACTTCTTCTTCTTCTTCTTCTTCTTCTTCTGATTCTGATTCTGATTCTGACAAAGGGTAACTTTGTTGTTATTGTTTTCTGTATACCATTGTATTCACATCTTCTTCTTTTCTTCTTCTTCTTCTTCTTCTTCTTCTTCTTCTTCTTCTTCTTCTTCTTCTTCTTCTTCTTCTTCTTCTTCTTCTTCTTCTTCTTCTTCTTCTTCTTCTTCTTCTTCTTCTTCTTCTTCTTCTTCTTCTTCTTCTTCTTCTTCTTCTTCTTCTTCTTCTTCTTCTTCTTCTTCTTCTTCTTCTTCTTCTTCTTCTTCTTCTTCTTCTTCTTCTTCTTCTTCTTCTTCTTCTTCTTCTTCTTCTTCTTCTTCTTCTTCTTCTGACAAAGGGTAACTTTGTTGTTATTGTTTTCTGTATACCATTGTATTCACAAAGGTTATCGATATAAACTTGCAATTGTTTATTATTAAATTTATAGACCTCAGACTACTGCTTGACTAAAATTTTTTTTACATCATAGTGGGGTATCAGAATATTTTTTTAGGTAAATCTGAGACAACTATAACAGTAGTCTCAGGGTAAAATAAGCCATACTCCATCTTTTTTGTTAATCTTTGCAGTTAAAACGCGCGTCTGGCGTATATAAACAATTTTGATCCTGGTATCTATGATGAGTTTATTCCTAAGAAAGCCCAAACTTTAATATTTTTATAATGATTTTATTCTAAAAAAAGAAAAAAGGGATTTTTTTTATACAAAAAGGAGCATCTTTCTAATGCCCCCTATGCGCCCCATCCGACTTTTCTGCTATCCGGAATTTCACCCCGCGTCCGATAATCAGTTTCAGTTTTAGTATTTTTTTGAAGAAAATAAACAAAAGATTTTTAGATAATTATATTTTTTTCAATTTGTGATAAAATCTTATGACTTTTGAAGAAAGATTATAAAAGAAATGTCCTTTGATTTAAATCTCGACATAGCGGGAAGCAACTACAAAGGCATCAAATTGTAAACAAAGTGGGTGTCATTGACCCTGCGAATGCGAGCAAACAACAGAACAAAAGTCAGCGTGCAGAATCAATGAGGACAAGGATTTGATAGTAGGACAGTGCTTATCAATTGCAAAGCTTTTGTTCTCGGGAAGTGGTCAGATGTATGAAGACTATACTTAAGACTAGAAGTAATACAGAACCAAGATGAAGGTATTATGCGACTCTAATATAATCTTCACTCGAATTCAGTTCGTTTTAAAGACAAAGAATGACACTTAAATAAGGGGTCGGATCCTTTTTGTTTTCAAGAGTGTAGACATTAAAACAAAGAGATGACACTTGTAAGTCTAAAATCATATAATTATTTGATTATCTGACAACTTTCAATGATACAGAAACTCCCTTTCTTTCAACTTATAAATATATTTAAGAACATATAAAATTTTGATGTTGAGCAATAACAGCATGTTCAGTCACATAAAGCACAGTGGAGGGGGAGGACAGGGGTAAGGGAGACAGGGAGAAAGGGGGTAGGAGAAAGGAGATGTTTTATTCTAATGGGAGAAAGGAGAACGGGGGTAGGAGAAAGGAGAAGAGGGGTGGGAGAAGGGAGAAGGGTACCCCCCTGTCCTCCCCTCACAGTGCCATTGTCATGATGCAACATGATTGTGTATTGTTGATGAGTATATTCCTTAATTAAGTCTGTTCGCCCAGGAACATATATATTAGATATACATGTACTGTTCCCAGGTTGGCCCTAATTAGTAGGGATGGCAATGAGTACTCGAGTACTCGATTGGAATGCTGAGTACTTGAGTACAGTTTGGAATTAGAGGTTGTTCTAATTTGTGATTTTTCCCACAAATGATTTTGATGCTTGATGTGTAGTAGATATAATACTATTATATCTCATGAAATTCACATTTATCTGATACATTTCTTCAATTTTTTGTTGGGAGAAAAAAGTCCTGTCTTCATTTACAATATCATTTATAAATCTTATGCCATTTTCAAACAAATCTTTATAAAAAAATAGGTTTATTTTCTACCTTCATATTTTTGTTAAGCCAGATTGGACTAGCAAGAAAGCATTCCCAACTGTCATATTATGAAAGGTTATTACAAAAACACTGCATCCAACCTAAAATATTAACTTTTCAATAGACGTTTAAGATTCTTCCAATTACTGCGAGTACTTGAGTATCATGACCGAGTATCCGAGTATTAAATTTCAGATCTTTTGACATCCCTACTAATTAGACATAAATCTATACATGTACATGTATTTATAGAAT